>CM040244.1:43017007-43362196 GCA_022545495.1 Chrysanthemum lavandulifolium | reverse complement strand
GTCAACTTAAACCACGAGGGCGAATGGTGTAATTTACTCTCTCTCTCTATATATATATATATATATATATATAGTGAGGATCAGTCGGATTTTTTAATTCATGCGGATGTCTGGATAGATCTGGACCACCCATTCTAGATCGATTTTGACTTTTGTAAAAACTCAAGATCTGCGCTAAATTCACAGTGCCAATTGATCGTATAAGCGATTTTTAATTTTTTCCTTTTGAGGGATCCTTACTATTCTTATCTTCTTTCATTTTTTATTTTCCAGTTTTTACGAGCACTTTTGTTTTTGATTATGAGTCTTCTGTGATATTAACGATATTATGAGTTCTATTGTGATATTATGAAACTATGATATTATAAAATGGTGATATTATAAAACCAACTGTGATATTAACTTTTTACATTTAAAATGAACCATGATATTAAGAAACATATGATAGTTACTATAATATTAACAATTTTATTAAAAAGCGTATGATAGTTACGGTGATATTAACAATTATATTAAAAAAAAAAAAAAAAAAAAAAAAAAAAAAACGTTCTTGTGATATTAAAAATAACATGATATTAACATTTTTTTATTAAAAATAACGGTGATATTAATAATATTAGTAAAAAACAAAAAAAGTAGTGTGATATCAAAAATAAGTTAGTGTGATATTAACAATTTGTATTAAAAAAGTTTATGTGATATTAAGATCGGATCTTGACTTTTGTAAAAAGTCAAAATCGACCTTAATATCGCAATCTACTAATCGTGAAAGCGATTTTTTTGAAATTTTTTCGTGATTCTTAATAATTTATCATCCTCTTTATTTTTAATTTTTGATTTTCTTGAATTTTTAAAAAAAAAAAAAATCTTTGTGATATTATCCACCATCCTCTTAGAATCCAATCCGCACCTATCCTATCCTATATATATATATATATATATATATATATATATATATATATATATATATATATATATATATATATATATATATATATATATATATATATATATATATATTCATTTTATTAAATAAACATAACATTTAGATAAAAACATTATATAATTTAAATAAAATAAATATTACATTTAAACCAAATTTTATAATATTGGACTAACAATTCTAACCCAACAAGGACTAACAAAATAAGAAACTATTAATTAGGGACTAAAATAGGGCAAATGTTTTTAAAGGATTATCTTGTCACCATTTATTTTTCGGGTAGCAAACAAAAGTTTTTTGGGTACTTATTTTGTTTTTTTTATTATTATTTTTTAATCTTTTATGGGTAGTGATTACCATTTTACCTTTCAAAATACATAAATGGTCCTTGTGGGTAGCGAAAATTGCATTCACCGTCCCTAAAGTAAATTACATAAATGGTCCCTTAAAAAAATATTGAATTTTTTTTTCCATATTTTTTCGAAATTCTTTTTCAATTTTTTTTTCGGATTTTTTTTACGAAATTTTATTTTTGATTTTTTTTAAAATTTTTTGTCGAAAAACCTTTTTTCAAAAAAAATTTCGGAAATTTTTCTTTTCCAAATTTTCTTTTTCAATTTTATTTTCGAAATTCTTTTGTCGAAAAACTTTTTTTCGGATTTTTTTTCCATATTTTTATTTTTCAAAATTTTTTTTCCAAAATTTTTTTGTCGAAAAACTTTTTCTCTTAAATATTTTTTTAGAATTTTTTTCGTCACTTGTGTAAACGTATAAAATCGGATGAAAACGTATAAAAACGTATGAATAAAAGTGGAAGAAAACTTAAGAACGAAAATGTATAAAAAGGTTGAAAAAAACGTGAATCGGTAGTCGGGCGGTCGACCCCCTGTAGCTTGTAATCGGTTAAGGCGGGATTAATCGGTGATTAATCGGATTGATATTTTCGGCTAGTTTTGAGTATTTTCGGCGATATTTAGGTATTCTAAACAATAATTTCCTTGAAATCATCTTGTAATAAATATAAACATAAAATATAATTGATTTAAACTTGTTCAAGACAAGTTTTGGGTATTTCTGACAAGATTTGCAAGTTTCCGGCAAGTTTGACCACCGTTAACAGTCGTTGACCACCATTGACCGTTATTGACCAATTTGTTTGACCCAATTACACAAATCGGCAAGATTGGTGGCCCAGTGATTAATCGGCCTTGTAGGTCTTGTTTTGCAACACTAATAAAAATAGACGAAAACGTATACAAATGGACCAAACGTAGTAAAATGGACAAAAACGTAAGAAAACGGGCGAAAAGTATAAAACGTATAAAACCTAACGGGGTCAAAACCATAAGAAGTGGATCCAAAAAATAGTTTAGGAACGATGGATGCAATTTTTGCTAAACCAGAGGTACCATTTACGTAATTTACCTTAGGAACGGTGGATGCAATTTTCACGAATTCGGTGAGCAAAATGGTCATCACAAGTTTTCACTACCATAAAAACAAAAAAATGAAATAATACCCAAAAAAAAAAAAAAAAAAAAAAAAAAATTATTAAGCTACCTAGAAAAAAAATTGTGACAATTCTCAAATTCAGGTCATTTCTCAAAACTTTGAAATTTTTACGATTCATCTCGGAATTTACTATTCATCGGTTTCTATTCATCATTTTACTATTCATCGTTTTGAAGTCAATTTGATATTTTGAGAGGTTATCTCAAAATTTTACTATTCACAAAACACTATTCATTCAGGAGAAAATATATATTCATGATTTTTATTCATCATTTTTCGTAAACTAGGTTTCACAGTATCTAGTCGATGTAACCGTGAGGGTTAAGCTGCGTATTCATGGAACATCATTAAGAACATTTCATATAGACTAGGATTAGTCTACATATCAACGATAACGTCATTTTATATTAGTTCATGCATGTGTTTGCATATTTCATTAACGTATATTTATTTATTAAATAAGCTTATCAGCGATCATTTATTTTGAATAATTGATCGACACTTCCAACAATTATCTTGATATATTTTATACTCATTTAAGACTATAAAATTATATTATTAGTTTACCCGATGTTTTGAAATTATTTTGTATATATATTGTTATATATATATTCTGACGGTTTAAGTAAATTCTATTCGATAATTATTTATTCACTCAATACTTGCGATAAATGTATTTTTATAATTTTTATGACTTGATATATTTTATTTTGTTCGTTAAAATTGATTTCTAGCTAACACTACACTTAATAATTAATTATATGTACCAAATACACATTATACTTAACTTAAAATACATTTAATTATCAAAAAAATTTAAAACCCTTTACCCTTATCCCATGTCCATGCCACCCCCCTAGTCATCCATTTCACTTAATATCTTTACCAAATAATTGGACACATACTCAAAGTTAGCTAGTTAATGTATTATACAAGATATTTTTCTAAACAAAAACACATAGTTACACATATCAAAAGGTGAAGAACAACTAGAAACTCTCTCCATTTTTTTGTTGAGGTTCGGCCAAGCAAGAACACAAGGAAGAAATCAAAGATTTTTCAAGATCAAGTGTTAATCACAACTCTAGTATACTTCTATATTAGGTTTTGAAATAAAAACCAAGAAGTTTTAAGTACCTTGTTACGTTTAAACCTCATCATACTACTAGTAAGCTTCTCATAAATTTTACTACTTTTTCATAATCATATTTGATCTATTTTTATTATGCTAGTACAAAAACATGCAAGTATTATATGTATTCATACAACTTTTTACTTGTTTTTCTACTTATAATGAATTTTATCTATCCTATAATTATTCCCATGAACACTATCATTTTTGGTGAATTCTAGGAACCCATGACACCCTAAGAAGGTGTATGGTAGATTTAGAATAGCTTTGGTGTTGATTGGAATGTTTTAGAACAAGTTTCAAACAAGAGAAATCGTTTTCAATAAAATATATATAAGGGTTGTCCAATTTTGTGAAATCTGGAAACATCAGTGGGCCAGGGGATATTTTGGTTTATATTTTCAGAAAATAGACTTTAAAACGAAACCGTGGTCGCTTGAACGGGTTAAAACGGGTTTATAACGAAGAAGATACGCTATTTTCAAGTTTAACGACGAAAACTATTTTTCTGAAAATGCACAAGCTGTCAAGGGTTTTTCATGGGACAAAATCGAGTATTTAACGTAAACTAGAAGAGTCGACTTATCAAAAATATATTAGTACATACTAACACGAAACCAAGGATATATAGAACGTAGAAAATGGAGCTATAATGACTAAGTTACACGCGTTTTAATTATGGCTATCGTAATTATTTTCACAAGTATTAACACTTATATATTTTCTATTAGTCCAAAATGGTTATTACAAGTGACCATGTTTGGAGCCGTTTTTCATATCGATAAAGTACTTTTGAGAAAACGATGTCTTCTAGTAAAAGTGACTTCACCTAGCCTATTTTCCAAAATGTTCAACCGTTCGTCAAACGAAGTTGTAACGAGTAATATACGATCTCTCGAACTTTTCCAAAAACTACTCATAAACTATAATTTCTTGATAAATCACTAAGCAACTATTGTAGGATGTCGTTTCAACGTAACTACTTGTAAAGTATTTTATAACATGACGAGATGTCATAAACGTGTATTCGACGATAAACTTCATTTTCAAAAATGCACAAGTGGTATGGATATCATATGAGTTTGCATGCAAACATTGTTTCATGACTTACATTAGAACATATCATTCATATTAGGTTGCGATAGAGATTGCACCTCATTTCGATGTATCCACTTTTGTCATCATAATCATTGCATCGGGTGAGTTCGTAGCCTCATCGATCCGCAAAACCGTCGAGTTTTCACGCATGGTGACCACATATGAATGGCCAACCGTAAGAAACTTTAAGCGACAAGCACAAATGCAATGAAGATCTGGGGAGTATAGGGTTTCCGGGTCGTTATGTCAATGAGCTATGCAATGGATCACCAAACGTATAGTGATCGAGGAGTTTGAGCAGAAAAAGGGATGCGAGATTATTATAACTACGAAATAGCAAACAAATACAGAGGCTTAAATGCAAATTAAAGAAAATTAAAAGATAAAAATATTAAATAAACGCTATCACTATTTGCAAAATGATGTTTTGATTTTATGTTTTATAATCACGAAATTAAAAACTACGACGTCTGACGGAAAATGTGAAACTTACACAATATTAACCCTAAAATATGAAAATGATATTTTACAAACCTAATGATAAAAGAAAATTTTGAGAAAAAGAAAATTATTTTTACAACTATTTATCTAATTATTATTAATTAAAAACTATTTTTAACTATTAAATAATAACCTAAAATACAAGAAAATAGGAAATAAAGCTAGAAAAATAAAATTATGACTTGAAAAATCTAAAATATCAAAGAGAATTTTCAAAACTATTTTTGTATTTTTGATTATTTTCTATTTTCTAGGAATTAAAACTATTAAAACTACTTAAATTACTTAAAAATATAAATTTAACTAAGAAAAATCTAGAAAAATATTTTTGACTTTTTATATTTATCTTAACTTAAGAAAAATGAAAAATTATTTTTGAAACTTTTCTTAATTTTTGTATTAAATGCTAATTAAAAGGCCTAAAACTGAATTAAATCAAGAAAAATACTAAAGCTGACTTGGAAAATCTGAAAAATTCAAGATAAGTCTAAAATTATATTAGGAAACTAGGAAAAATGGAAAAACAGTAGGTTGTTTGCAAGAAATTGAAACTGCTATACCAAGTGCTTTAGAATAAGCACTTTAAATAAGCTAATGAGCAAAAACAGGCACCAAACTGAAACAGAAGTTATAAACTGCTGAAAGTAACCAAATGCAACAATTAACAACAGGCCTTAACCTCTATTTAGCTGAATACACAGATTTGATGTTTTGAGATAATAAGCAAGAACAGTTTTGATGGTCTACTTTGAGCCAAAGAATAAGCACTCAAATAAGCTAGACACCAAAAACAAAATATGGAGACTGAACAAGACCGGCTAACTACTTGTGAACCAAATACCAACCCTAGACAAGCTCTTATGAGCCACAATGCGAGCTTACACAAACCGAGAAAAACTCGGTTTAAGCTAGAGTGTTGTGGCGGGGCATATTAGACCTAAAGAGAAGCTTTTGCGACTTATATAAAATTGTAAAATTTCACAAAATGGTGATAAGCAAGGAGACCAGTTGAAGTTTTTAAAACAACAAATCTCAATCGAATTTAGCCCAATAATGACTCAATTAAAAATCACTCCATTGGATGAAAACCACTTTTTCAACTTTGGACTTTTGAAGCAGTTGAGACATTTTGACTTTTGTGAACTTTGCAACCGATTTGTGAGATGATATTGATATAATGTGATGAAATGAAGCTTTTGCAAACTATATCTAAGTTATATAAACACAAATCAAGATTATGATTTAACAAAATCCTACATTAAGCATCTGCAAGATGATTGAGATTATGTTGACTTGAGTGTGTGCGAGCACAAAGTTAAGACAGATAAGAGCATACTAGAACTAAACAAGCATAACACAACAAATTCTAACCACTGCATAAACCTTTAAGGCCAGAATGTGCAGCAGATCCAAACACCCTTTAATCTACAGATTTGAACTCAAAACTGATCCAAACATTGAACCAGCATATACTTTTGATCAAACTAACTTTAAATAACCTAAATACTACTTAATGGACAGATTTTAACTATTTAAGACTACAAAAACAGATTATGCTTTGAAACTTTGAAAATCACTTACAACTTGTCCCCAGCCACTATGGCTTGCCACTATTGAAACCAGAACCTCTAACCTATCTAAACCAACCACACTGCTTCTAAATCAACCCATTCCATTCCTGCATCAGATTTTCCCCATTTTGACTTTTGTTGACCGATTCTAAAGATGCTTGAAACTTAAATACAAGCTTTATAAAAAGCTTTGATAAGTTTGTTTTAGCTTGTTTGAGTTCACAAATAAAGTTTAAGAACTGGACCTTAGAGTTTGAAAATGAAAAATGTAACAGTGAGCTTGAAATTTTGAAACATGAACATAAAGCGAAAATTGATACTTAAAGAGTTGCAATACACTCAAGTACTTTTGATTGATACAAATAAGCTTGAAAATACAATCGAAAACTATTTAAGACATGATAATCTAAAAACGACATACAATTTTAAAAATAAACTAACTACTTGCTATTTGCCTTCCTCTTCCTTCTTTTTATACCCAAGCTGTCTTATCTCTCTCCTCTGAGTGGATCCCAGCAACAATATTGACCATTGGATGCCTTAGGCTGATTTTGGCCATTGGATGGCTTTTGGCGCCAAAAGCTGTTTTTAACAGCTGGGTTGAGTGTTTAGGTTTAAAGGTGCATTAAATGCACCTTGGCTTTGAGTGTGAGGTGGAGGGTATGATTAGGGGTATGATGATGGAGGAGGGGGAAGGTTGCAGGCAGGCGTGTGCAGGGGTGATGATGGAAGTGGTATCTCGTGAGTTTGGAGGGAAGGGAGAGTCAAAGGGAGGTTTGACTGGTAATATAAAAAGGAGGGGGTTCAATTGTAAGGGTCCAAAAGGGTAAGTGGCAGGGGTCATATGGTTTTGACAAGTCCAAAGGTGTGTTTAAAGGGTTTAGAATACAAGGGCTTCATTTGTAATTTCTGAAAATTCAGGGACCTATTCTGCCAATTATGCAAAGTTGTTCCAAGGGCTGAAATTGACAAGTGTCAATAGTACAAGGATCAAAGCTGACATTTTCAAATTTCCAGGGACCAATTTTGCCAAATTTGAAACTTGGAGGACCAAACTTGTAATTTCTCAAAACTTTTGACATTTTCACCAAAGGACTAATTTTGACAACTTATGATTTTAAAGGACCTTTGGTGATTTTACTTTGAAATTATGTGCTCGGGGACTATTTCGACAATTTTTGAAACTTGGGGACCTGAACGCCAATTATGCAAACTTAGCTCATTTTTCATCCGATTTTGAACATTTTGCATCCGAAACATATAAAATGCAATTTTGGAATATTTTCGATATTTTGATGCATTCGAGCATTTTAAACGTTTTGCGTTGATTTAACCAAAAATGATGAGTATTTACACTCATCAATCCCACACTCAAGAAGGACACATGGGAGATGTTATCGGGAATCGGCAAGGATTTGCTACGGGTATCTGAATGGGGAATCGGATGCAATATGCAGGCGATATGTTGGACATCAAGGGGTCGATTGTGAATCGAGAATATGGGATATCAAAATAGAATAATCGTTTTATGACTTGGTTGAATACTTCCTCCCAACCTCAAAGCCAAGATTCGAGGTATCGTCGGTTCGTATGCTACCTCCGAACCTCAAGTACACGCGGTCTTTGTTAGCAAAGAAAGAAAATTTGGGAGTAGAGTTGATCTTTGAGGAATACAATTTACGTATCCGGGACAGGCGGAGAAAGCAAATGATAATGCAAGCTCTTGTCTTCACGGTCAACCAAACAGACACAACATCAAGTGGTACTTTTGATACACCTCCGCTCTCGACACATATCCACTCAATGAGGTACCAAATTATAGTAATGTTGCTAATTTGTTTACTCATGAGAAGCCGCGTCTGTGTCTCCGAACCTTATTATGACACATATGTGGAGAGAGCGTTAATAGCAATGTTAACTACGAAACTCCATATATGGATCTAATGACGGTCAACTTGCAGAATGGTGCTAATGATGAGGAAACACGTGCTTATTTTGAAACGTTAATTAATAATTGTAGTATTGAGATTGAGAAAGTTAGAAAGGTCGGTCAGCGAAGTTAAGGCCGCGAATAAAAATTGACCGGCGAGCAGAGAGTTACAAGGAGAATGCAAAAGCTTTTGAATTTCACAAAACAAAGAGTCGAATTAGAAATTGGTTATCGAGATTACATTTTAAGAGAAAAGAATTGCAAATCAAGTATAACACACTTGATGTGAATTTGAACTTGAAAATAAAATCTTTAAACAAGGAATTTTCGATCTTAAAGACCAACTTTCTAAAAAAAAAGCAACGTATTCGATCTTGAAAAGAGAAGAAACAGTTGATTCTTGATTTTCAAGCGAGAAGATTCTCTTCTTGATGAAATTCTTGACAAAGATGAAAAAGTAAAAAAATTGGCTAATTTGCTTGTTAAAACGGGTCATTCAGCCATTTCAACCAACATTCTAATTAATCAAACAAATCCGTATTTTCATACATCACAAAAAATGGCTCTTGGTAAATCACCTCCCTGTTTCCTCAAGAAAGCTCAAAAAGAACAGAATGTTTTGAACAATGGAAAACCTTTGCATGAACCCATAATTGTTCATGACTCTCGTGAAACGTTAGAACTGTCTAAGGAGAGTAGATTAAAAATGAAACAAAAGAATCCAGATCTTAAACCAATTGATTAAAACAAATGGAACAAACTTAATGGAATTACTTTTGTTTCTCAAAAAGAAAAGTCAAAGTTTTCCATCACACCAAGTGTTTCAAACAAAGAGTCAACACCGAGTTTCAAAATCGGTTTCAAAACGGTGGTTGTCTCAAAATCTCTTTAGAACATTGAACAAATGTCTTGAACAATCCTTTTAACACAAGTGATGCTAGAAGTATTTTAGAAAATGTGAAAACTAGAATTGCGGGACTTCAAGAGGCTGTAAAACTAAAACCACTATTACACCTAACAACTAGTTCTCTAGTTTTGATATCGAAACAGAGAAGTTTTTGAAGCAGTTGCCCCTCAATTGAATGCCATCGGTGCAAGGGTAATTCATTTGAACAAGCATTTTTGAAAGAAATAGTTGACTTTGTCAAGGACCACAAATCCACAGTAAAGCAAGCTAATGAAAGTGTTGAACACATCAAAGTTTTGGAAATTTTAAATGACTCTCTCTTGAAGATGTTCGACTCTCGATATTATGTCCATCATTTGCAAACATATTCATTGAAGATCATGAAGACTCAGTCTGAGACCTCCGAAATTGTTTCAAAATATGAAAAAGCTCTTGAAAAACTTGAAAAGAAAACGTGTCCTATTTTAAACAACTTGATCGAAAAGCGAGGAATGCAAGTATGACAAATTGTCGTATGGCGTGCCTACAAGGACATGAAAGAGCAAAATGATCTTTTGAGAACTTCATTGGGAAGTCAAAAAGGAAAGGGTGGATACTAAAGAAAACAAATGTTCCCAAACCGGTTTCAAACAAAAATGTCTATTTCTCGGTTTGCTCCAAAAGTCAATGAGAAAATGATTTGTCAAAACCGATCACTCCATGATCCACACTTATTAAAGAGAATTATCAAAGGTTTTGAAAAAGAAAAGCGATTCTTGAAAAACCTAAAGTGATTACACACGCATTTCTAAGACTAGTACACGAAATGTGACCAAAAATCACAGTTAAAGAATCATTGGTTCTAACGACATGGTCAACAATCACTATCTAGAAGAAGCTAGAAAAAGGCCTGAGACTCGAAAAGGCGAATTTTAGGTGCAACATCTAGGGTGATGAATTCTACAAGATTTCAAAGCCTTTGCTAGTAGTAGTAAACCATTACCTAGGAACACTCTACAAAAGACTAGGGATTGGCTTACATCTAAGAGTAGTTAGTATGAAAATGCTATGCCCTAGAAAACAACACTAGGAATTCTAAGTCTTTTTGAACAAGAATCAATTTCCAAAGATCTGTAGTGACAACGTTAAAATTCTTTATTTTAAACAAGAATATTGAATTTATGCATACTACATGTAAAAAATGTGTCTTCGGTTAATCATGATGCATGTGTCTCACAATATCTCAAGAAAGATAATTCTCGTGCCAAGGCACAATCCACTAAGACACCAAATAGAAACAAGCCCGTTGATAAAATGTCAAACAAAAAGAAACCTAATAGGTGGACCTCTTGGATGTAGTTTTTCTAAAAGCGAGTCTTCCACGCATCCGAAAAAAAACAACTCCTAGATCTTACCTTAGGTGGATACCCACGGAAAAGTTTTCAACCAAGTTGGTCTTAGATGGATTCCAGGAAAGATTTTTGATACTTGCAACCTGGGATAATAGTGAAAATCATCGGGATAAGGAAGTAGAAATCATTACAACCGTTGATAGTAAACACCCCGGTGAGGAATCTTGTACTTCTAACACATTATTTGTGAAAACTCTTCTTCTTTGGTGCAATTGAATCAAATATCTACGAACCCACTCATCGGAGGGTCGATTTCAAAAAATCTTCCTCTTCTTCATTCTCTTTATCTTCTATTTTGATTTTTCATTTCTTCTATAAAACCTACAAAAGCAAAATATAAAAATATAAAACTTTCAAAATACAAAAACAAAAAAAATCAAAATCAAAATATTCTTCTCACGACATGTCTCTCATTATAATCGATATTACATGCGTTTCTAGAAATGTCATTCAACAATGATACGAGCATGTACAAATGCTTGAGCGAGAGTTCTTTAAATGTTTTCTAAAACATGTCATTTCTCAAACTTCTTCAACATAATGGCTTTCGTATACATCGATGCGAAACCGGACCAAAATGATGACTTTTGATTATTTTCAAATCAAAACTCGTGTTTTTAAAGAAAAATCACTAGTGTACGCTTGATTGCACTACATTTAAAAATGGTGGAAATCATCATCATCTTGAGCACCCTTTCAAGATTGTTCAAAAGATTTTCAAAATCTTTCAAAATATTTTATGCTCAAGATAACTCCTCTAAAACCCTTTAATTGATTATGCTTTATTAAAGGGAGTATAAAACAAAATATTCCAAATTCATGCTTAAATCAAATCCGTTTGTCTCCCAAAGATTTTAAAATGTTGTTTAATCATTGATATAAAAATATCACATATATGCTATTTTTGAGGGGAGGAGGCGTGATTAAAATGTGATCAAAATCGGTGTTTGAATCTCAAAATGAGCTCGACTCGAGCGGAACCAATGAATTGGCGGAATCAAAGTCATAATAATGTACCATCTCGAGAAACTTTCTATGGACTTGACCGGGACGGGTAATAATTTCAAGCTAGTTCTCAGTGATGTAAGCGTGTCTCGAATCGGTCTTATTCATTTAAAGTCGATCAATTCAAAGTGCGAACTCTACCTCTATGTGGTTACATCAAAACTTATAAGCACATGTGAAGGGGAGTGTTTCGAAAATATAAAACTCATGGAGTGTTTCAAACATGTTTTCTATCATAAACACTCGAGAGATTTTCAAGAAAAATGGTTTTATGGCAACAATAGGACGGTCATGGAGTTATAAGGTGACTAAGGATAGAAATCCGTCCTATGATCCGCCAGAGCGGAGGGATCTACCCAAGGACATCACAAATAGTTAGTATTAGAAGTCCTTAGGAATGATTGAAAAAGGATTAATGTGAGAAAAGAGAAGAAGGGTTGAAGAATTAAAAAGAAAAGTAAAAGAAAGGGTGAAAAGAAATAGCCCTCCATATTCAACCTTAGAGCGGAAATCGGGTTCAATACATATCTATTGGTTGTCACTAGTTGACACCGGTATTGAAGACAAAGGCGTCATGGACCCGATGGCCTTGCACTAAACCTTCTAGCCACTCAATCCTCTCAAAAGTTTGTTTCATTCTCACTGGGAACCTACATAATCTATCGACTTTCTCTTAGAGATCGTTGGTATTGAAGAGGAGACCTACTCCCTAGTCTCCGCTCGGGAAAAACAAAGCATACTATTGAGTCTAGAGCCACGAGATTCATCAAAAGATCTCATAGAAACACTTGACATGACATCGCTTGTTGTTCATCAATAAGGACACAAGTGATATATTATAGAGTCTGCGGATCTTAGCAATCGCCGAACATTTATGAGAAGTTTCACATCCGTGATCTTGGGTGATTGAATGAAAACTCCCGCCGGTCAACATCAGCGACCTCGACGGTGTCACCTGTGGTAACTCCCGTGGATTCACGCAGTGTGTCTCAAATGGTCGACGATCGTGAAGTGATGCTTGATTGTACTTCAACGACTCATCCGAATAGATGTACATTGGTATATCGCGTTATCTCACTTGTGGGACTCGGTTCGGGAACAACCTCTGTGAAATTGAGATGTGTTTTCACACTATCTTATTAACACCCTCGAAATTCAAACTTGTAAGTCTTAGAATCCGCTTATTACTAACTGTTTTATGTTTTCTTCTTATGGAAGCTCCGGGCGGATTGATCGTGCAGATTCGCCACATGCTCATACCAACAACACATGAAAGTTCTCATCAAAATCAAAGGCTACACAAAAGTTAAAGATGATTCTTCGTCAATGTCAAAGAATCTACAAAGTTTAAAGACTCGAGAACTACCTCATTGGTAACGAAAGACAAATAGAAGTGTGAGCATGGTGGAAAGGCGTGGAGACACCTAACCAACGAAGTTGACAACGGAACAACCACATTATAGATCACAAAGCATGAAGGAACAAAGAATCAAGACTATTCTATATCTACACACAAAGTTCAAGCTCGAGAAGAGTAAAGACCTAATCAGTGGAGCATCTTTTGAATGACCACCCCAGGGAAGATTATTGTATAATTGTTATATTAGAGTGATGGTCATTCACGTTTAGGAACTTTGTAACGTGTGTTAGATATCGTGCTAGAATAGTCAGCGGGCTCGTGGTGGACTAAGCTAAATGGGTATTAGTTTAGTTAAGCTTGCCTTATATCCAATCCACCCATGTCCAAGCCCAGGGCCCAAGCCAAAGCCTTTTAGGGCATCATGTATTCCAACTATAAATACCCCTCGAATGGTCATTTGAGAGGTGTGTTTGAGTGTGTGTGTGTGTATTTTCTTTGAAGCAATATAACATCTTATTGTTTTCATCTCTCTACTTTGTTAATACGCATAACATCAAATCACCATCTCTTCTTATCTTTATTTCTTTCATCTTTACGCATAGTTTGTGTTTGTGTTAACGAGATATAAGTGTTGGGTTAGTGATAAGGTTGATAAAGGGTCTTAACAAGCGTTCTAAGTCTCGCCTTATTGGTGGAGCGTGCAAAGTCTCCCATGTTCGGAGCGTTCTTAATTGTATATAATAGTTGTATGATGTACTATTCGTACATTCGTATTGTTAGTCTCTGTCGGTGGTAGTATGGATAAGCGCTATTGAGGTCGGCCAACCTCTGTTCACTATGTTATGGGACGCATATTATTTATTCTAGGGGCTTTTCCTGGCATACATTATTATATACGTGGTACTATATGGTGAACTATTATGACAACATATACTTGACTACTAGACATACATATTTTGGCAGTGGGTTGTGAACACACAGGTTGCAAGTTTTGTATGGGCGGGACTTGGAACTGAGTGGATTTACAATGCATTTGCTTTGTGGACTATTCTCAATGACCAAAAACTTAGACTCTCTCTTAAGAGTTTTCATATTATATAAAACGTGTGTACTCACCAACTATTTGCTGGGTAAACATTTTAGAAAGGCTTTGCAATTCAACTAAACTCTATGAACTCACTCAACCATTGTGTTGACACTTTTATCATGTTTTATCTCAGGTATCTAAGGCATTCACTTCATGGCATGCATGTGGACTTATCATAGAGTCGCGGTGACGACGCGTCTCACATATATTTTTATGCACTTAACTGTCGTTTGATTGTAACAAACTCATTTTTTGTACTTTAGAAATCTATTGGGACATATGTTTTGTAAACTCTGATTATTTTACTTAATCAAACGATATTTTCAAAACGACACTTTAGGTCGTTCGATATAACTGTAACTTTGATGCTATGAGAGTCATCCCCCAGGTATTCCATTCCGCTGCAAAACAGGTAATTTAGGAGTGTGACACAAATGGTGACAAGTATAATACTTTTTTAAAATATTTGCCCTAATAAAATAATAGAATCAATAAGGTTAAAAAAAATGTATTGTATCATCTTCTTCTTAATAGCTTTTCCTCCCTCCTCACCTGCAACAAAAAAAAATTATAAAAACACACACACACACACACACACACAAACACACAAATACACACATACAATTAAAAAAAAGAGAAATGATATATGCACCTAAATTTAGGCCTAAACTTAGACCTAAAACCACTTGGCATCATCCTGATGGGTTGTAAAATAAGAGGGTCCCTATCTGCAGCCATCATGATGCTGACACTTGGTTTTAGGTATAAGTTTAGGCCTAACTTTAGGCCCATGTATCATTTCTTTTTAAAAAATGGGAAACGTGCTATAACTTGGCTGGTGGATCGCGACTACCAATATAGTGGTCCGCGCCATAGGTGGCTATTATGCTCTACAACGCATCCTTACTATGTGCTCTTACTAGTTAATGATTATCAGTGCCTCACAATTTTAATGCTTTTTATACATTTTGTCATCGGAACAATGAAGCTTTGGACTATGTCACCAAGATAATGTGATGAGTAAACTGCAAAAATCGTTCATGTGATTTGGTCAAATTGCATACGCAGTGTATATCTTTTCAAAAGTGCAAGCAATGTCTTTGTGGAGAGCTTTGTATTGCAAATTTTGTCCCTAATCAAACTGAAATGACTAAAGTACCCTTGTCTTCAACCTCTTTCAATATTTACGGGATTTCTTTTTCATTTAATTTAAAATGGGAATTTCAAGAACATGAAGTATATGAATAACACTTGGTCCTAATTTGTAAGAAAAAATACAGTTACAATTAAAAGTGAAACTATAAGAACACATGAGCATAACTTGAATCCTACAAAATTCTAAAACATTACATTAGCAATCTATCAAAACATCTTCTAGTTAGGTTTCATTTTTGTTTTTCAAAATCATCACCATCAGCCAATTAAAACCTTGAAAAGTCAAAATTATTATCATCATCATGCGAAAACAACAATTGCATAACAATCAACACTAAAATCAACACAAGAATTTTTTTGAAGTATTTTTTCGACGATTATATACGCAGTTGTGTTGGTGTGCGTTCTCTTCGTCTTCCTAAAGATTAAATTTTGATTTTTTTTTCTTTAAATTTGTTTGGAGGATTAAGTATTTTTAAACATATTCAAGTTTATATGAAATGTTTTAGTGTGTAACTAACTTTGTTTCCTGTTAAATGTAATGTTCCGCTAAATCTCTGTGTGTATTATTACGAGAAAATAATGGCGTGACACCGTTAATTACAATATGGGTTTTACCAATAACATTACATTTAATAGGGAAAAAGGTAGTTACATATTAAAGCAATCGTACTGACTTGGATATATTTAAAAACACTTATCCCTGTGTTTGTTACTAAAAGATGTTGGGTATGTATAAAAAGGGAAAAATAATGGTGCAGAAAGACGGTGTGAAGATGATATTCGCATGTATGAAAAAACTTGAGTGAATTTAACAGATGCATTTTTGCTAGGTTTGGAGTTTCTTTTATTTGTTAGTTTAATTTGAGAGATTGGTTGAATATGATTATTTTTCTTTAAAAAAAACTATAAATTCAAGTTAAATAAAATGGGGTTGAAGATGAGGGTAATTTATCATTTCAATTTGGCCAGGGACGAAATTTGCAACTTAAAGCTTTCCATAGACACGTTGTTTGCACTTCTAAAAAGGTAAGGACTGCTTTTGCAGTTAGGCCAAACTACAAGGATGATTTTTACAAATTACTCATAATGTGATACTACAAGTTTGAAAAATGACTATTCCTCTCACAAACTTAACTTTGTTCTATATAACCCAAAAATTATCTTGTTTGTTATTTGTTATTCTCATGACAACGATTACTCTTAAAAGTGCAAACCCGTACTAAAAGTGAATATGCCATTTCTATGGTAAATTGAGAAACATGATTTCTCTGGCGTGCTTGATTTGATGGTGTATGAATGGAAAATGGAGTTCATTATTTCTATAAGAATGTTGATTAGAGAATGTGATTTATAAGTATGAAACCTTTAAAATTAGGCATAACCTAAACCCAGTTAGAGTGGCGGGTTTACAGCCTATACCCGTTCTGAACTCCATAGTGATTTCCTTTGCAAACCAAACACTCCTTTAGTATTTACATGAAGACAAATTTTATTAGAGTTTTATGCATTTCTGTGAAAGACTTTTAATAGTTAAAACTTAGAAACACAACAAAACAACTAGGAGGGGTAAGTGGTCTAGCCGTCTAGTCACTAGTGCCAATGTCTTTTCTGGAGCAGGCCTAATGGGCTTATTGGTCATTGTTTACTAGAGTCTCAAGTAAACCAAATTGATCAAATACTTGGATGACCTTAGGCTAGCCCCAATGACACGATTTGGAGTCGATCGGCCTCTATTTCGATCGATCGACAAGTCGATCGGCTTGTTGTGCATTTAGTCGATCGCCAAGGTGTTGGTCATGCATACGATCGACAAGTCCATCTCACAAACAATTCCAACCGTTGCAATTCAAACCAAAAAAAATAACCGTTTGAAAAAAAAAAAAAAAAATACAATTAAAACACTTTATAAATACACAACATACTTACACACTAAACTCACAAATCTCATTTCACATTCTCTATATTCTTTACACAATATGAGTTTTAATTCTTACGAGCTATTCATTGCCGATTCATCATCGATGATGAAAGCGAAGTTAATACCGAGTTTATGATGTTTGCGGAAGAGTGTTGGGAGGCTATTCAAGCCTCGAAAAAGTCTCACGAACCCAGTTAGTAGGGATCGTGTGGGTGCTCATAACCGTTTAGTTGATGCTTACTTGGTGAGACCCCGAGATCTGGCGATCTGACGTTCCATGATCGTTCCGTTATGGTAAGCGACTATTCACACGAATTGTCCGAGATATAACCGATCATTCACCTTATTTCCAACAAACTCCACGATTGTGCAGGCGTACTCAGTATTTCTCCATTGATAAAGTGTACTTCTTGATCCGTCAATTGGCATACGGGTCAATCTTGATGCTCTGAGCGAATACGTGCAAATGGGTGCGTCAGCAATTCGTGAGTGTCTCGAAAAATTTTGTGAGGTGATAATGGAGTTATATGGTCCGAGTATTTGCGCAGCCGACGGTTAGTGACATTGACAAACTCTATGCTCATCACTCACGAAAGTCATGGGTTTCGGGATGATAGGAAGCATCGATTGCCTGATTGGCCGTGGGAGAATTGCCGCATGCTTTAAAAGCTCAATTTTGTAGGGTGATCACGGGCAAAGTCCTTTCATTTTATTGGGCGATCGCGTCCCAAGATTTATGGATTTGGCATCGTTCTTTGGTGTCACGGGATGAATAACGATGTAAATGTTTTACGTGCATCGCCTCTTTCAATGATCTCAAACGGAAGGAGACCGGATGTGGATTGTTGCTAACGGATTGCCTTATAAACGCGGATATTATCTTTGCGATGGGATGTATCCGAATGGTGGGATTATTATGAAGTCCATTAAAAATCCGGGACGAATGATCACAAACGAATATTGTATAAGACGATGCGAAGCAGCAAGAAAAGATGTGGAACGTGCTTTTGGTGTACTAAAGAAGAAGTGGCTAATGATTAAATATCCGGTAGAGGGTTAGACAAGGCGTCTTTTCGCATATAATGTACACATGTATCATATTACATAATATGATAATTCGGACGAGCAGACGGCGATATCTCCGTATTCTTTCCAAAGAGCGACAGATTCTTATGATCCCATGAAACATGTGAATCGTTGGAATTACCAGGAGATATGCAACAAAACAACTCATCTTAGCCTCAAGCGGATTGGTGGAAGACATTTGGCATCGTCGTAATCAAAACTAGTTTAGTCGTTGTATTGTCGTGTGTTTTAATTTTATTTGAATTATTATGTAACGTTTTAATTATTAATGAAATTTTATTTTGTGTTAAAAATGTTTTTTTTTTTTTTTTTATAAAAAAAAAAAAAAATTGAACTTAATCGCCTACTAACACCTAATCGCCTGAAGGTCATGGAGAGAGAAAGTGACGTGTGCAGGGAAAAGAGGGATTGAATCCCTCATTGGGGCTAGCTTAAGGGTGTGTTTAGTGCAGAAAATGAGACTAGAAAAAAATCATTTCATTTCTCTTGTTTGATGCGTAGAGAAATCAAATGGTGAGATTTGGAATTAGAAATCACCTCTTTGTAATTTGTAACTCTTTGTTTCCATCCTTTTGTGGAGAAATTGGAGAAATGGATTGATTTTTTGAAAAAATGTTTTTTTTTTTTTTTTTTACATTTAAAAAATTTTAAAAATATATTTTTAAAACATTATTAAAAAAATAAGTTTTTTTAAAAATAATACATTTTTAAAAATATTTTTTAAAAAAACAATTTTTTTAAGTAAATAGATTTTAAAAAATAAGTTTTTTTAATAGTTTTTTTAAAGAAAGTACATAAATTTTAAAAATAAATTTAAAAAAAGATATATATTTTTTTAAATATTTTTAAAATTTTTATTTAGACAAAATATTATTTAAATAAATTTTTTTCATTTCTACCGTTCAAGTCTGCATTTATTCTAAACATTATAATTGAACAAAATTACTCTTGATTTATATTCTGCGAGATTATATTACTATTTCGTTTCTTTTCTGCAATTTCTCTCTACCAAACGTCTTCTTAATTGTCTTAATATTACTACTACCTTAAAACACACAAACACTGCCAAAGAAGCTATAGTTGATCAAATATAACTCTACAATTGGGTCATGACTTGACGACATGAGTAATATCAAGATGAACAATTATTTTCTCAACTTTCATTGTCTTTTTGCATGTACACTATAAAGCAAGAGAACGAGGTACCGAAATAAGCACATTTACTGGTTGATTAAGATTTTAGTGATGGTTTCCTACTTAATTGACCCGAGATGTGACTCGTGCCGATCATTCACGAAATGGAAGTCTTCATAGATGACCCTGATACTCGTTTTAATAACCTTTCTTGTTCTTCATATTTATTTCTTTCCACATTTAATGTTATTAAACAACTTATTAGAAGTAGCACTCGCAACAAACAATACAATAGACAATAAGACAACTCACCTATATACCACCATCCATTCATTATTTATTGACTATACACAAAATATAATAATACAAAAAAATATTCTTCTTGCAAACCCCTTTGATTGCCATCTCCAACTAACAATGGAAAATGACTAGCTTACCCTTTCCTTTTCATCTTTTCTTTTTTTTCTTTCCAAGTTTAAGAACTTACACATTAAGCAAACACAAAACAAAACTAAGAGTACCCACTAACATCATACCAAAAGGAAAGCATGGATTATGATGCATACCATTTTGCACTTTTGGAGAAGTGTATCTTCACATGTCTCAAGTCTTTATACATTCCCTGTATTTAAGAAAAAATAAAGCAAATGTTATACTAGCAATCAATGACTAAAGTATATCTTTACAAAAATCAAAGCAAATATTAAAGGAATCAATGATTAAAGTATATTTTTGCAAAAATCACAATGTTTTCTTGATATTTCATTATGCAATACATATCACAACCAAAAGGCCTATAACCTAATGGTATTCGTACCCGGATGACCTAATGACCAAAAGATTTTGGATTTAAGTCCGAAGTGTGAACTAAAACATGGTGTAATTAAGGGCGGGCATCGGTCTAAAACCGGATTGGACCGGACCGAACCGAAAATATAAAAAAATTGGACCGAAGACTAGACCTAAATATGTTTGGGCCAGTTCGGTCCGGTTCGGTCTGACAAAGCTTCTTTGTCGGGTTGTGCATCGGACCGAACCGGACCAGACCGACTCAATGACCGAATATAAGGGAAAAGGTGGACCAAAGAGCAGACCAAAATGTGTTTGGTCGGGCCAATCTGGTCCAGTTTGTCGGTCTGGTCTTGTCCGGTCCATGTGTCTTTTATGCTAAAGAAGGTAACAAAGGCTTGGTTGTTTGGTTTATGTATGAAAAGAGTGTCTTTGTTGAGGTTGTAGGTATGTTAACATCCAATATGTAACAAGAGTTTTATTGGTAAGCAAAGTTACATATGTTTATAGTTGTTTGACATGACCTACTACCCAACTTTGTATTTTTCTATGCACCAACTATTACGAACAATTTTTTGTTTTTGCCTTCTTTTTCTTTTTTAGGTAGCAATAGAATACTTGACATAAAAGAGAAGTAACACAACAATAACAAGATTCATGCACCTTTTCTACATTATCAAACAAAAGGAGCAACCTATAAAACATGTATATCATTTATATCATTCTTCTGCTATTTGGCAAAGTTTGACAGGCCACCCAAAGTTTTCTACTAAAAAGATAACTAGACGCGACTTGCTGTTTTCACACAAACGCTCTCCGTAAATACAGATAAAGTTTAAGGTGTTTCATTTAGGGACATGCTAAATATCACAGAAAAAATGCTTGACCGCGTAATGTTACTAAGGGGGTGTGTAATCAGATAATGTTACTCCTACCCAAATACTAGAAACTCGTTATAGGAATGAATACGCGACAAATCATATTCAAAACACATTGCCAAACACGCGTACTAATATTGATATATGAGAGAATAGATTTGTACCTTTTGATTGGGAGATGAAGTGTTTTGGTAGAGAGAATGGAGAATTCTAGAGGCATGTGGTGAACCGGGAATCTTGCCCAAATGTTCCAAGCACTTGGCATGCTACCTCAAGCAATTTCCCTGAATATATATATTATTAATTAACAAGTCCACCATTAGTTATATAGTTTAAGTTCTTCCACGCATAAATTAAACATGTCCCTGAATGCAGCTTTATAACTTCAGATTGTTCTATAACGACTACTGACAAGAATTAATTGTGAACTTAACATGATCCTTTATTATTCTTTGACCCAAGTTAAGTGTTCTCTAGTCCAACTTAAGAGGTACATGGTATGGGGTGGCAGATCCAAGAATCCGATGTAAGGTATCCACAATAATAATTACAATAGATATATGGGCACGCATAACGGCTAAGAAATATACATGTGCAATTTATTTTACAAACGTTTACTAGTGAAGAAAAGGTTTACACATGTTCTTAAGCCATGGATTATATAATGTGTGCTAGGCGCATCTTTTTCTAACAAAGTTTCTCTCTTCTTATTATTCGACAAGTATTCTTTCTCATTACATTGTTCTCATATTTATCATAGAAATTTATTACGAATTCTAATTACGATTTCTTTTTTTAACTTTTTATACCTTTGTACGGAGCATTTTTATTTCTACACAAATCTCTCTTCCCTCAAACACATACACATTCGCAGACATGTGTTCTCTTCACACGTACGTATGGATAAACATGTTAAACATGTCACAAACATGTTACACGTGTTATGCAGGTATGGTTAGTGTTGAGTTTCGTTACACGATTAATAAACAAGTGTTTTGATAGAGGTTAGACCAACCCGTCAATCCAAATAGGTTAATCCGAACACGACTCAATTGCTACCCGTAACAAATGATGGCAATTCTTAAAAGAATGTCAATTGCTACCCGTAAAAAAATATGGCAATTCTTAAAAGAATGTCACATGTCATGTTGAAGTCAAAAGTCTTAAAAGTGAAACATCAACATAAAAGTAAAAAAGAGGATGTTCTTAGAGGCGTTTAGTAGGATTTGATCCTGTGACCTATGGTGTGTGCAACAAGAGTGATAACCACCACACTAATACATCCTCATGTTTATTATCACTTTTTATTAATATTTATCCTGATTTTTACAAGCTAAAAAACAAAGATACAATATCGTAATTTCAAGTTAATAAGAAAGGTATTGTTCTGGTTACTTAGGGTGCGGCAACCCATTCAAGATCACCATCGGTATGCCCATGCCGATCGGTGTGGGTATTGACTCAAATCGGCATGATTAGGCATGGAGCTTGGGTTTGTAGAATCGGTATGTTACAACCGATTTGGCATGAAACAATTAGAACGTTGGGGTTTAAATTCTAGCCGTTGGACATTAAATGAGATGAAAAATAGATGAGGTATGGGTTAGGCGTAGTTCTTACTAAAAATCTATTATTGGGTATGAGATTGGTATGAGATGAGATGGAAGGATATTATTGGTGGGTGATTAGGCATGAAAAAACTTGTTAGGCATAGTTTGCCACCACCCTTACGGTTCGAACAGGAGCAAAAACATGCGAACGAAAAAATATTGACCTAAAATCATAAAACAATTTTTTAAAGCTCAATACCCGAAATCAGTTACGAGTGTGTTTTCATGTTTGACAGAAACAAATTAAGTATATAAAAGTTTCTAGCAAACTAATTTAAATGTAACAGTTTACATGTTATACACGAAAAATGATCGATTATTCTTTTTTACATCTTTATACACTACACAAAACTTATAAAAAGGAAAAAAAGAAAAAGAAAAGACTAAGTTGACATAGTGATAGATTAGTTAAAATCTCCACAACTAAATGGATCTGCTTTCTACTGACAGCAAGGATTTTGATCAAATTGTCAACTTATCAAGCAAAGTGGCTAAGTGGCTAACTACATGTACAAATAAATTATTTCATAGTATATATATGGGGAATAGCCAGTTAGAATTCTTTAAGTATTTAACTGCACATGAGAATGCCATCAAAAGATAAAAAAATAACCCTAAATTAAAATATGTTTGATCCTTAGAATGTGGAACATGCAACATGCTTACAGTATTGCAATGCAAGTTCAAGCAAGGTGGAATAGAGATAGAGCATATGTGTACAAGTGAGTAATTATAAAGTACATGTGAGTATGAGGGATGGGGTTTGGGGTCAAAAACACCATTGTCAAATGAAATGAAAATAGAAACTTGTCTTCTAATATGAAAATAGAAATGATTGTCATTTCTAAACTTAACGTGTACCGTAAAGAAAGGGAAACCACGAGTTAAGGTACTAGCTAGGGTTCAAATTGTCAATACTTTTTGGTGCATGTACTTCATAAAAGGGTAACACGGGTAGCGCCCCTCACGGACTCAAACCAGGTAAAGCCCTCCCTTTTCAGGAGGCTGGCGTGGCCACTAGGCATTTTGAAAGTTAGTCGGCTTATATTGAGCAAAACTAATTTGCGTGTCTCAATGCAAACAATGACATATTATCACCAACTTCGCCATAAGATGTTGATGCTTACAGTTTGGAACATGCAACATGCTTACAGTATTGCAAGTTCAAAAAAGGTGGAACATAGATAGAGCACAATGCATGAGTGAAACAAGTAGAATACAAGAGAGTATTGTACATGTGTAGGGTCAAAAACTACAAGTGCACCATAAAAACTACAATAGGGGGAGTTGAGGTTTTGTACTTATATGTTCTTTTGATATGAAGTCTCATTGTGTCATTTAGTGAAACTAAGGTCTTAAACCATCAATTTTGTAATGTGACCAAAGACACCACAGCTCATATATACGTGTATAAATATGTATGTATAACCCCACACCATCTGCCTACTTGATATCATTATTCAATGATGGACCTAGCTAACAACAAGTATACTATTATTTTATGGAATGACTTAAAAAGCACCACCATGTCAAAGTCTTTTTATGTTGTGCATTTCACTTAATCCTTGTTGATAAAGTAAAGGATGTTTTTTGTGACTTTGTCTAGACAAAGAAGTGTTGTAAGTTACAAGTCCTAATTGGTTGTCTACTTCTCTTTTGGTTGTGGGTCTAACTAAATATTACAAACTTCTTAGCTCAAAAAGTAATTAGCATAAACGCGCATCTTTGTATAATGAGAGAACATTAAACCAAAATCAATTTTACCGGTTCCTTGGAATTATTACTAAGCGTCACAAAAGCAACCTGAAAATTGTTTAGATAGCGAAAACCGAAACTTTTTAAGACATGCATAGCTTTTAAAGTTAGTGTAGAAAAAAAAAAGTGTGATATTTCGGTCTTTAAAGGGAATTATGGGTAGAAAGTTATGGTCTTCCATGAAAGTGTGGTGCTCTCCATTCAATATGATATATGCATAAAGTTGTTTTCACTTCAATTTGCCAATTTTGTGCAATTATTGATCTTGCCTCAAAAATTAACTATATGTGTCTAGTAACTCTAAAAGTTGAAGTTTAAGTCAAAGTATGACAACAAATAATAAACCAAAGAGCTACTAGTATACATAGGGAAAATCCAATACTTCATTTGTATAATTAAAACTAATAATATTCATTAAGCCATAAAGATACACAATACTATTACTTGAACCAAAACTAGGATTATCTTAATGATCATGCTCAAGTAAAACAAAAAACAAAAACAAAAAGTTCATCTTTGTTAATTATTTCTAGTAGACCCTATGTACTTTTGTCTTAACATATAAAAATTCAATGTAATGCTATGATTTTTAAAGAAGTTATTATAGCAACATATATAGCATATGTGAATCCAACAATGCTAATTTTCATTCAGCCTTAATGTCTAAATCAGAACTACCTCATTTATGATTTTATTTAAGATACTAGTAGTTATTAAAAGGTGTCATTCATCACGGACCATAACAAGTACAGGTGGGCTAAAGGTCAATTTTGCCCTTCATTGATCACCGACAGCCAACAAAATTTACCAACTCGAGTCCTTGTCCTTAGTACTTATATCACACCATACCATATAGTAATAAATTGACCATTTGGGTTGTGCCTAATCGTATGCTTAAACCTGCGTGTTAGTATTTTATTGGTTTATAAAAAAGTGAGTCCGTTATTTACTCAATACCTTAATGTATACTTTCTAATCATTTCTCTAATGGTAACTTTTTTTGCTAAGTTGTTTTTTTATGGGTAAAAAATGGCTAAAAAGAAGATAAATCAAAACGGGTCAAATTGGGTTGAATGCGTTAACGGATCAAAATCATCTGAAGTTCTTTATACTATTAGCTATCGATAATAATAACAAAAGTCAACTAAACATGACTTGTAGTTTAAAACGGGTTTTAGCCTAAACTCGTCTTTGCACAAACCACTGAATTTGTATAATCATAATCTTAGATTATAATGTATATAAAAATAGATGATGGTCATGTAATCATGTTTAGACAACGGTTAACCACCATTATGTCTGGCAACGAAAGATTAAACAATCATAAGCATTTAATTAAGAGATAATCATTTTCTAATGGGCATTCAGCAAAATGACTAAAAAGCTAACTAACAGTATGAAACAAATGTATCTAACTAATCAAAGTAAAATGCAAAGGTTTTCGACATACCTCTACGGGATTTAGGTGTGCTTTTTACACTATCAACATTTTTCGCGCTATCCAGCTTCTTAGAATCCGTTTTTTCAGAAGCTGGAAACAAAACCCCATCAATCCCTTGAACCGATATTCTACCATCAGTATAAATATCAGGATCAAACAAATATGCCGGTTCCTCATCATCTCCAAATTTAACTGACCCATCGGCTTCTTGAGCCGTAACCTTATGAGGTACATGAAGTGTATCATATTTAATCTTCCCAAACCTTCTTACTGAATTATACATACTTTCTTGGTTTGGTATTCTGGTACAATGTGGTAGTACATGATCCTTTCGGTGCACGGGCTCTGCTAGCTGATCAGCGGTCAATTTAGCCATTGCTTCGTCATTAGGTACTAACACGGTTAGCACATAACCTTCTGATACTAGTTTCCCATTTAGGTTGCAAGGCTCGTTAAATTTACCAATATGTCCGCCACTTCGTTGTATCTATTCACAAATTAAGCAACTGATTAGATCATTGTTAGATTTTGGAATAATTTGTAAATTCAGATTATCGCATGATTATAAGATTAATACTACCACTATAACTTTTTTACCGTCATTCCATTTTCACGTCGTGCAGTATATTTTTCATTCATAACTTTTTTACTGTACTAATTTACGCGCAATCAGAATGAGCACTTGCATTATTTTCTTAACTATATATAAGTGATACAACTATATAAGTAGTTTGACATAAGCAATCCCAAACACCCGATAAATCAACCTATCATGTATTTATAAAACTAAACACATAAGCATTTAAATACTTAATCCCAAACACCCTTCTAACTAAAACTTAAAAACTAAAACTTATATCAGTAACTAAAATGACAGATAAACTTACCCCCCATATTGCAGCAACGTCTGAATAAAATCCTTAACTTGACTCTCACCGTCAAAATGATGGCGAGGCCCACCGGGCCCGGGCGCTGGGGCCGGAGCCAAAGAAGGCCCTGGCGCCATAGCATAATATATAGGGAGCACTGGAGGTGACCCGGCAGGAACCGGCTTAGCTGGTTTCTTAAGCCGGTTTGTTCTTGGGTCAACTTCTGGTGCTCCCTCAGGTTTAACCGCAGAAATGACACGTAAGCTTCTGCGGTTATTAAAATCCTGCTGTACGGATTTCGGGACTAGTAACTTACTAATCCGTGTATAATTCCATCAGGGCGTGACACGTCATCAACACCTACAACTTCTGCATTTCCTGCAATTTCGTAGAGTCTAGTTTGGACAAATGCAATGGTTCTAACGAGGTGTGGTGTGCTGAGTGTGCTTTTCTAACCATTCGTTCTGACCCAGACGGGTCGGAACGATATGGTGTAACAAAAGCGTTTGGAGCGAGTTTAAATTCCGCGGTTCAAGCAAAAACCGCTTGAACTCGGGTCAAGTTCTCGCTCCAACGCTTCATTTCTAGGAGCGAAATTGTGATATTATGATTACTCACAGCTTCCTCAAGCGTCTGCAAAAGCAGCGCTTTTCAACCAGCTCAGACAGCTCAGTGTACGGGGAATCCAGCAATGCCACCAGCACAGAATTGGAGTTTATCTGGCTGCTGGTGGCATTAGCCGCCTTCCCAGACAATGCAGCTGTCACGAGCTGGCATAGTACCAAACCACAAAACACACATTCGAACACGCGCCATTGGCCTGTTCAATTTGTGCTCATCCTCAAGTGATAAAAGATGGGATATTGATTTGCTTCAAAGGAAGGTCAAATACTACAATGTGTGTTTTTTCTCTCACTTTAATGTTGTTGATATAAAGTTGGTTGTCATTTATATATTTCTATATTTACATGTGGTTGGAGATGTGTTGAAGAAATGGGTTTGGTATAAAGGTGAGGGGTGTATGGTAATTATGGGATTGTTGAGGGGGTGAAGTGTAAATATTGTAGGTAAAGTATCGTCGGTGGTGTGGTAGTGGGTTGCTGTCTAGGAGTTTATACGTAAGAGTCATTACATGATTATGAAAGATTATATTAAAGACTTATAAAATTTATTGGTTTGATGTTAATTAAATGTGTGATACAAGTGTTTTAGAGTTATTATGTGTTGAGACTAAACTTTCTTTATGTTTTATTGTAAATTTTGGACATTATGATTATTTTTGACTTCAAATGTTGATAGATAAACAGATTGAAAAGAACGTGCATTATTGGAAAGTATTCATATAATATTAAATAGGGCAAATGCTTTATAAAGGTATCGCTTTTGTTACGATTTCCTTTTCTGGGTATTGAAGTAATTTTTTTAACTTTATCTGGTCTTATCTTTTAAATCGTCGGTAGAGATCTTTGTGGCGTTTTCTTCTTCAATTATTGAACTCACAATGGTGAGAAAGCGAAAATGTCACAATATATCAAGAATGGCGAATTTGAATGTTTAGTACCCGTATAAGAAAAAAAATTGTTCGATACCTAGAAAAAGTGGTGACAAGTATAATATCTTTATAAAATATTTCTTTATTAAATATGAGCTTTTGTTTTAATAGTAACTTACGTATCATAATGATTTCAAACTAAATAGTTCGGTTCTAAGTAGTGTATATAATGTAAAATATTTAGTTTTCGTTTAAAAATAATAAATTTATTATACGTAATAACAAAAACGTATTAGTTATAAGAAAAACAAAAATCAGAATATGTTATGATAGAATGTTATCATGTGTTAAAATAGTAAAATGACATTACAACTTTGAACCAACTCATTTAATTTCATACTCTTTGGTGATCTATACGGAAGTGTAAGGCTTTTAATTTCATTTATTAATTACTTTGCTTGTATGATTCATTGTGTAAAATGCATAACAAACATAGCTTTGTACAAATATTTTCCGATTGGAAGTACATATACACTAAGAATTATGAGCTCGTCATAACGTGTTTAAAGCGACTTCATGTTAAAACGAACTTATGATGTTTTGTGGTTACAAGTTGAAGCATCACAAATGCCACAAGATAGTGCCACACTGCCACAAATATTGTTCGCTCAACATGTTCAGCATTGGTTGCATAATTTACCTTCCTTGTGATCATTATGACACTAGTACGATGCCTCGATGAGACCCGGCCCACGGAGGGCTCATAACCAAATAGCTCGACAGACTCAGTAACTATGTATGAAGAAGAGTTCAGCGAGATTGACCAAGTATGACAAATAGATGTATAGTATATCCAAACTTTAGTTGTTTGTATTTTAGTTGTTTTGCGTTTGTATTCGTACAAAAGTTGCAGCTGTACAAATGGCCTGAAAGCCCGTTCCATAACAAGAAGTTAGGCCCATCACCTATTTGTAAAAGCCCGGCCTTAAGCTGCAAATGGTAGTAAGTTCTTGTGATCCATATGTCATTCTCTAAATGTTTGGGGTGTTCACAAATCCAGTAATACCCACCAGAACCGAAATCGAACCCTGAATAAAATCGAATCAAATTTGTAATCGAACGAATTTGCCAAAACCAAAAAGAAAAATCAGAATATGTTATGATAAAATGTAATAATGTGTTAAAATGCATACTTAACATAACTTTTGTTCGATTCAACGCGTACCTAAGATAATCTAAACAAGCTTTGAATCATGTACGATAGTTATTGCTAACATATTATCATTTTATCAGTTGTGTTGAATAAACAAAAACCAAATCAGGTGACATAGTTTTGCTAAGATACATTTTTGATGAAGCACCTTATTTGTCAACCATTTTGAACTGTTAGTTGACGAAAAATCATGTCACTAACCGTACTTGTGATACAAACGTATTAATTTTTCCCTGTCTGTGTTATCTGGGAAGGAATTGTTTTTCACTTAGATATACGTAGTTTAACAGAAGTATTCTCATGACTGTTTGTGACCCTTTCCCTCGCCATCCCCAAATGTGTACTTTGTGAGGGTTGAGCCATATATTTCTTTCTTAAGGAGGTATAACGCGTTACCACCAAGTCATTTGGTGATGTAGTAATTGTCAAATCTGTATTAGAATTGATTATAGTACTTGAAATTGTAGTCTGTTGTTGCTTTTACTCTTTATCATGGATTTAAACTGACTTGAGTGTTAAACACCATGAAATTTTGCACTGAAACATCATAGTTTGTCATGCCTTTAAAAGACCGCACCGCAAGGTACTATTAGCACCTCGCCCCTCATGTTCAACACTATCAATGACGTTTCCATGTATGTTGTATACATAATCAGCGTTTACTCATGTTGGTCGTACGTAGGATCGGCGTGATGGGATCCTAAAAGAATTAAGTGGTTGCCCTTTTAAACCATAATCAAATCACTAAGAACTTAAGTGCCAGGTGTGCCTCGGCCACGGGCCAGCTCAATATAGAGCTATGCTAATCTAAGTTATGTGATTGAGTTTTGGTTCTATACTTAGAAAAAAGTTATTCGAACAAATCTGCTTAAATGCTCACACCAGTGGAACTTTTTGAGTTAACTCTTCTCTCAGTGATCTGTACACGATAATTCTTTGGTTCATTATATGTTAATGAATGGATTAAAACTTACTGAGCTTTACTTTATTCTGTATTGTTAGTTAATATTATAGTTTTGTATAACAATTGATATGCCATAAACACTTGGAAACAAGGATTAATGGAGACTAGACAAATATGAGATCAGTTGGAACATCGATATGGTACTATTGCATACATAAGAATGATTCAATTGTATCAAATTTGTCAACTATTTAGAAATTAGGCTATCAGTTAAGTGAAAAAGTAAGAAAACTAGACGTATAAGAAAGGAAGTTTGAGCAAATGAGTTTGACGATACAACGAAGAAATTTGGGTTTTGAATCTGTTGATAGTAGAACAAAAAATAAATAAAAAGAAACACTTAATCTTGGCAATGTTCGGAAGTAAAGCGTCTCAAAACGTATGATGAATCTCTGAATCGACCACAAAATTTATCTTACAGAATAACGCCAATAAGAGAAAACATAAAAACGCACAATTTCCTTACAATTGTCAGTCTACATATGAATTAGCTTTATTCTAGAATACAATCTCCAACACAGAGTCTGAATCATATCGGATCCTAAAGTTATTTTTGAAATCATAGTTCTCGTCATAGAATTCAGAGCCGCCATCTGTTGTAGCTTTTGTTGTTAGCAACAAACCATTTTTACGTCTTTTGGGAATGAGTTTAACTCCAAACCCAACACACGGGTCAGACATATATCCACACCTATCATCTGAATCCGACTTGTGACCAGGGTCTGCATATGAATAGTTCATGGAAAACGAAACAACGTCGCATGTTTGGTCCCACCATGAAGTTTGTCTCAGTACACCAAAAGAAACATATCCCAACCATGTTGCTACCCATAAGCAGACCTATCCCAAAGCACTTGTTGAGAATTTCTACCGTCAACCCACCCTTCTCGTGCTCCATAGTTATCGTTCGATAATTTCCATAGTTTTCCTTCACAACAGCGCACATTAAGAACCCACAAAAGTCATTGCAATAATTCTGTGGAAGTTGCAATGTGCATTTCGTTCCTGAAAGCAGACGAGGTATAAATTTCTTGTTCTTGGGAATCTCAAGACCTTCAAGTTGGAGACTCATAGAGTGATTTTCAATAGCCTTCCCCTAGTCAAGACAATTCATTTATTATTCCAGTTACCATTGTTATATATATAAAGCATGAAATTCAATAACATAGAGCGTAGAGCCTTACCTGAAGCATGGATTGTAGTAATCTGTTGCCACCAATTACGATACTCCTTTCATTAGTGAGACTTGACATAACCATTTACAATTTGTGTGAAAATCTCCAACAGCTTTAAGTGAGTGACACTTGTCAGCTTTGAGAATAGATATACTTGATGGGAGCTCGGGCAATTCAGTAAGTGAGTAGCAAGCCGTCAGGTTGAGGATTTTGAGCTGAGTAAGTTGCGAAGGCTGAAATGTATCCGTGAAATAAGATTTTCACTTAGATCAAGCTCTTGTAAGTTGGATAGCTCCCCAATGTCACAGGGATTTCTCCATCTTTCAATCCACAATTACGGAGATTCAACCTTCTTAAGAAACGTGACAAGTGAGGGAACCCCAAGCACCCCAGGGAGGATTTTTGTCTCATCTCAGGTAAGGAAAGCTCAGTTAAACAACATTTTTCATCAAAGAGATCTTTCTGGAGCTTCTCAAGGTGTGTGGAGCCAGTAAATTCAAACTCACGCAAATGTGTTAAAACGCGAAAGTTGCCTTCTATTCTCTTTAGATTTGAGGCAACCAACTTTAGCACAACAAGATTGGTACAATATTCTCCGACTGATGAGGGAAGAACTTCTATCCCAACCTTATACAAACATAAGTTTATCAAGCTATCCATGTTTGACTGGATTTCTGGGAACTCACGTAGCGCTTCACATGACGAGATTTCAAGAATCTCCAGTTTTTCCATCCAGATGACGGTTGGAAACTTTCTAAGCTTGTCACAACCTTTTATATAAATGGATACAATACTTTCATGAATTCCAAGTGATGGGTGAATCTCTTCTAAACAGCTACAGTACTCGAGTTTTAGCTTTTGAAGACACGGCATTCCACAAAAATCAGGTGTCCTGAGTAGGCGGTGTGCAGCAATAAGTTCAAGCTCTTTCAAAGGCGGTGACACTGATGCAGTCAAATGTAGTTAGAAACATATTAACTACTATTAACACAAAATTCATGAAAACTACGGTTATGCATATATGAATAATCTAATAGCACATCTCATATATCACATATTTTGTGGTCCATGTGTCTAGTGAGTCGCAATTTAAAAAGGGATTAAAAGTGTGGTGATATGCACTAACACCACAGGCGAATACTCAGATGCCAATATTCTTTTCCGTTTGAGAACTATCTGGGTTTGTTTTATGATGCCCTCTCAATGATGTTTAATATTCAAAGGTACAACAGCAAATCAACAACTTTTTGGTTGGGATTTCCTACTTAACATGTATAACGTTTTGGAATATGAGAAAGAAGCAGGATGTCTATCGCATACTTTGAGCTCATTATCCATATAGTTAGTAAGGCTACACCATTTATCTTATTATCTATATCACTGACTAATCAGCTGCATTAATATAAATATATGCAAAGTTATATATGGTGTAAGTTAGAATCAGGATCTACTCCTTTTAACGTGTAGTAAATCACAGGAACAGTGTTGAATTACCTTGTAACCTTCCCAAAGCTCTTCTTGGAAGCTGTGATGAAGTTTAAGGACAACAAGCTTCCTTAATTGGGAATTTGCTGGCAATGGACTTGCAGGGTAATTATGCCAATGAATGTACCGCAACTCATTCGAAAGAAATTTAGGTCCTTCAACATCTTCGCCATTGTAGTGAGTCACCATAAGGAGCCTTAGTTTCTTCATGTTTGAAACAGCCTTACAAAAAAGTGGTGATTCACCATCATATTTGATCGCTTCAATCTGGTTATTTTCCTGCGATAAAGAATCGAAATGATGAAAGGGTGGAGTGAGAAACTGAGAATATATCTCATTCTAATATGTATGTATGTATAATTGTGTATAAGTGTATCATACATACCAAAATAGAATATATCTTGTAAATATAAGTTAAACTTTACCGTGGTTGCTAATTCATAACACATGTTATCAATTTCTTCAGTTTTCCAAACCCTGCTATGTTCACCAGGTTTGTAAGGATGTTGCTCTCGAACAATGTGCTGTCCCATTTCTTGAACGAGATCGTGCATATCAAGGATACCATTAGCAGTAGTTATGAGAGACTTTTGCTCCAACACCCTTAGCCCTATACCAGGGTAAAGCCATAAGCATCAAGAATCTCCATTGCCTTATCTTTGCTTTCCCCTGACGAAACATGCAACATCCAAGAACAACTCTTTCTCCACAGGTTTCAGTCCATCATAGCTAATTTTGAGCATGTCCACAATTTCCATTTCTGGATTATATTCTAGTCTAGCCAATGCACTCATCCACTCATTCTTGTCTTTGTCAAATAGAGAAGATCCTAAAACTCGAACTGCCAATGGAAGCCCACCACAATAAGAAACCACTCTTTGTGAAAGGTCCTCATAGTCTTCTACAGGTTCATTTCCGTGAAATGCACACCTATTAAAGAGCGGATAGCCTCATCATCTGATAATAGACTAACAGAAGAGACCACGTCTACCTCGTGAAATCTTAGCAAATGTTCGTCTCTAGTTGTGATTATTATCCTGCTTCCATCACCAAACCAATTATGTGATCCAGCTAACGCCTCAAGTTGCTTACGGTCATCAACATCATCAAGAAGAATTAACACTTTTTACGACCTAATCTACTTCGTATTTTGTGTTTCCTTCTTCAACACTCTGCACTCTTACTTCTGATCTCAAAACACTTGATAGAATTTTCTCTTGAAGAGCTTTTAAACCATTTTTGCTTGATGATTCCTCCGAATATTGTCAACTATGCAGTGACCTTCAAACTGGCGGGCTATTTCCATATAAACAGAAGAAGCAAGAGTAGTCTTACCACTGCCACCAACTCCCAAATCCCAACCATGCATACGCCACCTGACCCAATCTGCAGTTGTGATTTCAAATATTGTGAGCGAGTCTCCATTCCCACAAGGCCTTCACTGACATTTGGATTTAATGAAAACAACTGATCCGAAATTGTATTGACAAACTTTTTGATGCCTTTAGCTTCATGCCTGCAGTCAGATAAATAAGGACAATCAGTAAAATCCTCATGTTCACACAGGAGCCAGGAGGTAAAACCGTAAAAGATAGGTACAGAATTCATAAGTTTACATCAAAATTCAACTGCTACACCAAAATCATAAACTTAAAATTTTAAGATCCATTGAATTAGGGTAAGCAATGAGGCATATTATTATTCAAAATGGATATGTTGAGACATTTATTAGACACTGAAAACCCTGTGGGTGTTATGCATAATATGTCTATGTTTAATCCGGAACACCTCAACTTAGATAGGCAAAGTAAGTCGATTGAAGTGGTTCAATAATCTTATAAGCTTCGGGTTTTGAACATATATAAGGGGGTTTAATAAGCACTTTTTTTGTAGCTCAGCTCATGAGCTTATGTAAGGATGTAAGCCTTATTTCCACCTTTTAATCATTAACTAATCCAAACACTCAACACTAGCTCTTATGGCTGCCTATCAAGCATAAGCTTAAGACCAAAAAATAAGTACATAAACACCCGGGTGCAACCATTTAAGTAATATAATACAAACACCCTAATAAGACTAAAAGCTTTATAAAAATGAAGAAAATTACCCGTCGGCAACGTGTTTGGGTTCCCATCCTGCAAGGTTACTCGCGTCAACAAGTGCTTTTCTCCATATATCGACTTTGCTGTTATTTTCTAACTCATGTTGAGCAAAAGCTTCTTCATATTTCCTCTTCTGCTTTCGCACTTCAGAAGGTTCCACGTCATAAAATATGGGCATAACAATTTGCCCTCTCTTCCTTCTACACTTCATAATATAAGCAAGCTCGTCTAAACACCATGAAGAACTAGCATAGTTTTTCGAGAACACGATGACAGCAATCTTGGACTCTTTTATAGCCTTAAACAAGGACGGACCAATAGACTCGCCTCGTTGAAGTTTTTCATCGTCTTTGTAAGTGTTGATACCTTGCAGATCAAGAGCAGCATAGAGATGATCTACGAAGTTCTTACGCGTGTCTTCTCCTCTAAAACTAAGAAATACATCATAGTTCCATGAACGAGAAGAAGAAGCTTCATTAATGGATCTAGAACACAATGAAGATGATGATGATGATGATGCCATTGATGTGTTTTGTTATGTTAAACCAAAACATAGAATGACTGATACGGTTTTGAGTGACTATAGGTAATTATAAACAGATATGAGATTATGTATTTTCTAGGAAAGAGCTAAGAAATTTCGTATCATCATGAACAAAATTTACTTTCATGAGTTGTTTCCCACTCATCATCTTTTACTATCACTTTAATCATAATGACCCCATAGTTGACCCAAAGTCTTTTATTACCGTTGGCCTTCACCCATAACGCTTGATTTATATATATATCTATACTATATAACTACACGTAACGGCATGATACAATTTCTCTCCTTTGAAATAGTAAGACATTTCATTTATAGAATTTAACTAATACAAAATACAATGTTCATCACTTCATTGTACTACCAAATATAACACTTTTTACAAAATTACAAATTCAACAATAAATTAAATGCTTTTGAATGTATAATAGGTTTTTTTCTTTAAACCTATTACGGTATTACCAAACAACTTTACCAGAACAAAGAACAACATACGTAAAATTAACACATACAAATTAGATCATTATTTTTCTGGAGGATCTCAAAGTCTCGTACACACACCAACATACACTGATTTGTTCATGCATACAATATCTGACCGGGAACTTTACATATATAAAATGTATCTAGTCTTTTCATTCGATCAAATGTAATTAGGAAAAAGAAAGAAAAACACTGGCAACCGAAATGGCATGGGAAAAGGGTTCGGATGAATGGATCTTCTTTTGACTTTTGAGTATTATGAATGTATAATAAATGAGAAGAAAAAATAATTTTTGGCTCAAAACACGGTTTTGTACCCTTAACTTGGTTGAGAAGAAAAAATAATTTTTGGCTCAAAACACGGTTTTGTACCCTTAACTTGGTTAAGTGAAATTTTTAAGAGCTATGCTACATCCACATAAGAATTTCACTAAAAACTCACACTTCACGACGTGTCGTGGTGATTAGTTTTAATGGGATCCATTTCCACAAATCAATCATTGACAACGTCGCCAATGGTGAGGTTTTAGTAGGATTCTTATGTGGATGTAGCAAAATTCAATTTTTAATACTTCGAATTAAATATAGATAATGGTACCACCAACTTGAGTAAGAGGATTTTTTAGCAGCTTACATGCACTTGAACGCGCAAACACCAATCGCATGTAACAGGAGCATCGCACTTAGTATCATCAGAGTTGGATGCGGTCACAATTTAAAAAAACAGAAGACGATGGATATAGTTGCAGATTCAGATTATTAGAAATTCCACTTAGCTAAGTTGATGATACTAAACCGCGTTTTAGCCTTAATTTTTTGGGATTTGCTAAACATAACCCTATGTATTTTGTTTAAGCATTTCATAATTACATAATTAATGAACATGAAACATTTCATAGCTAACATCACTTATCACTTTTAAAATGATTAGAAGTAAGTCTTGCTTAGCTCATGTGAGATGATTGTTATGTATAAATTGTGAGATAGTTAGTTGTTATTCTAAAAAAAAATAATAATAAAAAAATAAAATAAAAAAAAACTGACCTTGTATTAAAACTAACTTATATACCGTACAATTATGCGTTTGTTTTCGTTTACACCAATTCTGGCAAAATTTATGCCTGAAAATTGTCAATCATAATTAAGGAACCAACATCTAACTCATTAAAGCAATGCGAATGACAAGTTTTGTATGAAATACTAATTATACACTTGTTTTGTATCAAAAGTAATTTAGAAGGATAAAAATGAAATTTTGCAACTAGTTTTTTGTTCGTATAACTTAAATATGTTTGAGTTACGTTCATTCTTTCGTTTAATAATTATTCAGATTAAATTTGACTAAAATAAATTAATGTATAGAAAAATGAGGACATATAAATTAGCTTTATATAAAACATGCGGAATATATTTTAAAAACTTAATACTTGAGTGGCCTTTCATAAACGACGTCATTTTAGGCTTGGCTTGGTCGGTGTAACACTTGACTTGGACGAAACGACGTCGTTTAGGGATCAATGGTTACCGTTTAAGGATGTCGTATTTCCTTTGAAAGTGTGGTTAACTAGAACGACATCGTTTTGAGGTTTTCCTTTTTGTTTTTGTTAAAATAAAAAACATATATGGGAAGGGGAAAAAACTTTTGTTTACCCTTTTAGAGTGTTCAATACAATTTTTAAGAATTACATACACTTATATTCTAACAATCCAGTCTATCTTCTAACAAGCCCAAATCCTTAAGACCTTTCAATTAGCATAAAATCATTTATCTTCTAGCAAACCAAATCACACTTATGATATGTTCATTATTTGTGATATAATAGACTTAACTAAATTAACTTTATTTTTTTCTAATAGCAAGCCAATAAGTTTCTTAGGGTCGGTTTGTCTTGTGCGTTTTGAATTTAGAAATAGTTCAAATACCAAATATGAGGGTTTTAAAAAAAAAGAGGGAAGGATAGGGTTTTTAAAAAGTAATGTCACACTGCTTTTTACTCTCTTTCTCTTTCTTCTTTTATAAATAGAATATAATTATATTATAAAATAATTTTTTAACAATAATTTTATTATAAAATTTATTAAATAAATATATTTTCCCTCTGTTAATCCTACACCAAATCTAAATATAAATCTTAATCCTAAACTGTAACACCCCGAATTTTCAACGTAGCAGCGGAAGGCTAATTAGGGGTTATTACTTCATAGATCACAGTAATAATCATAGAAAACGACTCTAGATTGGACGTTTTGAAAATTTTGTTATCATTCCAACTTAAAATTCAGAGATTACAAAAGAGATCCACATTAGGTTTTGTCAATAACATGAAAATGTTAAAATTTGAAATGAATGATAACATATTGGACGTTGTCCAAAAAGGGTCCATGCCAACTCCATGCCAATCATGCCTTCTTAATTTCCTGAGATAAACATGCTAAAAAGTCAACAAAGTGTTGAGTGAAATTCATAGGTTTATAGTTAAGCAGTTGAACACAAGATTTAGTTGATAAATGCATCGAATTACAAATATCAAGAAAAACAATATTATTACACTAAGCTCATGACACCCAAAACGTTAACTGTTGTATTATAATAATGATATAAGCGACAATGCCCTCTAATAGGTATTTGACAATTACCTAGAGTATTTCAAATATAGTGCGTTTGGTTACCATTCCGGCTAACACAAACAAGATTCGTCATCCCAATAAATCTATTCACAATATTCGCGTTCACTCGCAGTGATTAATGGTTCATGATAGTGATGTTACACCTAAAACCAAGTTTTAAGTATTAAATAATGAGAATGCCATTGAAATAGTTTGACTAAGACTTTTATGAGTCGGGAGACTTGATATGATTGGTTAGTCAACGAGAGTTAAGTTGTATTTTGTGACAACTGGCAAATTAGGAAGCCCTTTCAAGTACCGCATTACGTTAGTTAAAACGAGTAGATGGCCTGTAGGAGCTATTTTGGAATTATGATGACTTGACTTGGTATAGTTAATTTGATTACGTGAATGATTGTGTTATTGAATGAGTTATGATATGAATTATGATCCGTAATGTTAGACACTACTCGAGTCGGCACAGTAAAAACCTAAAAGCGTGAAAAATAGTAACATTAAACTCGTTACATGGAAATGGACGTGTTAATAATCAAAATTTACGGAAAGAGATAATTAAGAACAATGGCGCATATTATAAAAGTTGTCGGTCACAATTAATAAAATATACGAGCCGTTAAGTAATAAACCGGGAAAGTTAATAAAAATAACGACTTGGGTCCCCGTGGTTTTGTGCTAGCCGCCCCCACTCACAAATAATTTACACATCACTACCCACCTCAAAAATATAATAACCCACTCTCACACACACACTTCATCTCTTTCACCAAAACCCTAATACACTTTCTCTCTCTACCCATATTATACCGCCGCCACCTCGCTGCGCGTGAACCGCCACCACCACCACCACCACCAAAAGACTCACCTTTCTCTCCTTTTTCATTTGGTATAAACCACTCGCCCCATCTCCACCTTACCGCCACCCAAACGTGCCTCTTTGTTAGTGTTGGGTTTTATGGATACTACTGCTTTTAAGAGTATCAACTACTTATGGGGTTCATGATAAATTGGTCCAAGTGTTATCTGCTGCTGGTATTACTGAAACTACTGTTGGTGTATTCTACCTACTGCTCGGTGTTGCTGGAAAGAATCATGAGAATACACCAAGTGATAACTGCTGCTAGACTTGAGGAAACTACTGCTAGAGTAAAGTTTCTACTGGTGACGACTGAAGTGCTTCCAGAGTAATTGTATCTACTGCTATTTTTGTTTATCTACTGCTAGAGTCTTAGCCTGTTTTGTATTTAAGCAATGTCGCGTTCCTATAATGTAGTATTATATAAGTATAGAAATGATACGATTGTTTAGGAAGTGATTGCAACCTAGCAGGACTCCTTAACATATAAAAGGAGATATTAGGTCATTTGTTTAAAATATAAGTTTAAGGCGACTTCAAGGTTGTAAAACCTAGTGACATCAAGATCACTCGTATTATTAATCTAATAATAATGAAGCTTTTGGTTGTGAATTCATTGTGTTCTTCTTATTTTGTAAGTATTATATTCCGCGTAATACATATAGGATCAAACGGTTTCTTATATAGAAGCTATCAAAGATCTATATTTACAAAGTGAACTGGGATCAACAAGTGGTATCAGAGCTTGTTTGATCAAGAAGCTATTACAACAAGAGGAATATTATCAACAACTGTGAAAGATGTACTCTAACTCAGTTAATGTATCTCACAACAGGGTTCCCATGCTCAAACCAGATGAGTATGAGATGTGAAAGATGATGATAGAGCAGCACATCCAAATAATTGATATTGGTATGTGGGAAGTTATTGAAACTGGAAACACTGTCCAGTTGAAAACTGGAAATGCAAGCAAGATCATTCCTCTCACTGCTGCAGAGGATATAGCCAAAAGAAGACTGGAGATGAAGGCCAGAACTATTCTCATGATGGCCATTCCAGATGAGTATCAATTATCCTTAAATTCCATCAAGGATGCTAAGTTGTTAATGGATGCTCGAGAAAAGAAGTTTGGAGGAAATGAAGCTACAAAGAAGAGCAAGAAGAATCTTCTGAAGCAACAATATGCCAACTTTTCTGCATCAAGCACTGAATCCCTTGATGAAATTTGCAACATGTTGCAAAAGTTGGTAAGCCAATTGGAGCTTGTGGGGGTGACCACAGAACAAGAAGACTTGAACCAAAATTTGTTGGCTAGTCTTCCATCTGAATGGGACACTCATGCTATTGTGTGGAGGAACAAGCCAGAATTGGAGAAATCAAGCCAGGATGATTTGTGCAACAACATAAATGTTTATGAGGCTGAAATGAAGCAAAAGTCAAGCTCAAGCACAGGTTCAAACAACTTGGCATTTGTTTCATCAAATAGCATTAGCAGCACAATGGTTGATGTCCCTGCTGCTAGTGTATTGGGAAGTGCTGCTGGAAGTGAGAATCTGAATGATGATGCAGTGTGCTCATTCTTTGCCAGTCAAAGTTCTGTTACTCAACTGGCAAATGAGGACATTCAATAGATCCATCCTGATGATGTTGAAGAGATGGATCTTAGGTGGCAAATGACAATGCTCACTATGAGGGCAAAAAGGTTTCTTCAGAGAACTGGAAGAAGCTTGCAAATGACTGGTTCTGATAAAGTGGGCTTTGACAAGTCCAAGGTGGAGTGCTATAATTGCAAAAAGAAAGGTCATTTTGCAAGAGAATGTAGGTTTCCCAGGTCTCAAGAGAACAGGACAAGGGAGGTGGAAAGAAGGACCATTCCAGTGCAGGAGACTTCAACAATTGCCTTGGTGTTCTGTGATGGGCTTGGTGGCTATGATTGGAGTGATCAAGCTGCAGAAGGCCCTACTGACTTTGCTCTCATGGCACACTCCACAACCTCAAGCTCTTCTGATTCCGAGGTATCCTTTGAATCATCTACATATTCATGTTTTTATAGAGATGATTACAATAGAGTAACAAAAGAACTTGAAGATGCTAATTTATTACTTTTAGGTTATAACGAAGGTCTGAAATCTGTAGAAGCAAGATTAGAATTTTTCAAATCTAATGAAACTGTCTTATGTGAAAATATTAGGACATTAGAGGTTAAAGTATACTTAAGAGATCAGACCATAAATGAGCTTAAAACTAAATTAGATCAAGTTCAAACTGAAAAGGAAAAGGTTGAGATAGAAAAGGATAGCATTGAATTACATGTTGAAAGATATGAATATCAGTCTAAGGAAGTCAGTAAAATGATAGATACTCAGATCTATAAGAGGTACAACAAAATAGGATATAGAAAGGGAATAGGCTGTTATAGTAAAGTTGTTCCTCATCCTTCTGGTTATTTTTGTCTCCCTATGCCTGATTGTCTTTTATAGGGGCAGAAAAGAGTAGTGACACCAATAAGGAAAAGGTGTCTGAGACCCCTAGAGATAAAAGTGTTGATGGAGGAGAGTCTAAGCAGTCTAGAAGAGAGTCTGAGGCACCAGTGATTGAGGATTGGGTGTCTGATGATGAAGATGGAGAGAGTGTCAAGTCTAGAGTCCTAAATAAAATTGTCTCTACCACAACTGTTAGAGAAAATGTAGAGGCAGTAGTTTCATGAAATAAAAATACTCTTAGAGGAAATCATAGGAACTGAAACCAATTGATGTCTGATAAATTAGGAAGTAATTTTATTATGAGAATACACAAAGGGAACCATTTTAACAAATGTGCAGGTACCAAAGAAAATGTTGTTGCAGGAGTGGAGAAAGAATCTATTGCAGACTACATTCTGCTGCCAATTTTGACTAGTGACACTCCCCTCTCCTCAATAATAAAGAGCTCACATGATGACAAAGAGCCACCTTCCAGTGATGAAGTGCTATTTGAAGAACCACGAAACAAAGGTGCTACAAATGAAGAAGTTCCTGGTGGTGATATTGGAGGTGATAAACCTTACTTGGATGATCATGTATCAGACAATGACACTGGCAAGCCTAGCAGCAATTCCCGTGAACCTGCTGCTACGCCTAGTGTTCCTACTTCCGAAATTTATGTTGATGACTTTAACACTGGTAGTAGTTACCCCAAACCTATTGCTATGCCAGATGTTAATACAACAGCATGATGGATGGGTGCAGATAACACTAGCAGTAGTTACCATGTACCTGCTGCTAGGCCATATGTTCACATTTCTAAGGACATGTCTATTGTTTATGATGATGATGATCACAACATCCCTACTTTGGAGGAAATGTATGCTGACACAGATGATGATGTGCTAGATGGTAAGGAGGCTAATATGTCCAACCTAGAAGAACTTATTCTAGTCAGCCCAATTGTAACTACCAGAATTCATAGAGATCATCCACAGAAGAATATTATTGGAGAATTACAATCTGCTGTTCAAACCAGAACAAAGGCAAAGGGTTTGAAGGACTTAACTGATCAAGGGTTCTTTGCTAAATCCCTTCATAACAGAAACAACCATAAAGATCTCCAAAATTGTCTGTTTGCCTGTTTCCTATCCCAGATTGATCCCAAGAAAGTACATCAAACATTGACTGAAGAGAGTTGGGTTGAAGCTATGCAGGAGGAATTACTGCAGTTCAAGTTGCAAGAAGTTTGGACTTTAGTTGATCTGCCCAATGGAAAATCTGCTATTGGTACTAAGTGTGTGTTCAGAAATAAAAAGGATGAAAGGGGGATAGTGGTGAGAAATAAGGCAAGATTGGTGGCATAGGGATACACACAAGCAGAAGGTCTTGACTATGATGAAGTGTTTGCTCCAGTTGCAAGGATTGAAGCCATCAAGTTGTTCTTAGCATATGCTTCATTCAAAGACTTTCTAGTGTATCAGATGGATGTTAAAAGTGCCTTCTTGTATGGGAAAATATAAGAGGAGTTATATGTGTGTCAACCTCCTGGTTTTGAAGATCCCGATTTCCCAAACAAGATATATAAAGTTTAGAAGGCTATGTATGGGTTACACCAAGCTCCAAGAGCATGGTATGCAACTCTGTCCACTTACTTAATGGACAATGGGTTTCACAGGGGTACCATTGATAATGTTTTGTTCATACTAAGATCAAAAGGTGACATTTTGCTGGTGCAAATATATGTTGATGACATCATCTTCAGGTCTACAAACAAGGAGTTGTGTGTGCAATTTGAGAAGCTTATGCATGATAAGTTTCAGATGAGCTCTATGGGAGATCTTACCTTCTTTTGAGGGCTACAAGTGAAGCAGAAGAAGAAGGGTATCTTTATCAGCCAAGAAAAGTGTGTGGCTGAGATTTTGAATAAGTTTGGGTTTAACGATGTTAAGAAAACAAGCACACCTATGGAAACACTGAAGCCATTGCTCCCAAATGATGGAAGTGAAGTTGTGGATGTTCATCTCTACAGATCCATGATTGGGTCTCTCATGTACCTCACTTCATCAAGGCCAGACATCATGTTTGATGTCTGTGTGTGTGCAAGATTCCAAGTCACATCTAGAGCTTCACATCTCTATGCAGTGAAGAGGATCTTTAGATACTTGAAGGGGCAACCTAAACTAGGCCTTTGGTATCCTAAAGATTCAATGTTTGACTTGATAGCATACAAAGATAGTGACTATGCAGGAGCTAGCTTGGATAGAAAGTCTACTACATGAGGATGTCAGTTTTTGGGTTGTAGACTTATCTCATGGTAGTGCAAGAAGCAGACAGTTGTAGCCAATTCCACAACTAAAGCAGAATATGTAGATGCTGCTAGTTGTTGTGGTCAAGTTCTTTGGGTTCTGATGCAGGTTTTACTGACCAGGTTTTAATATTTATATTGTCTCGTTATACCTATGGTCTACCCTAATGAACTAACAGGCAGTGTACCCGGTCGTGTGTAGTGTAGTATTTCGGTAAAACCGAGGTCGTCCCAAGAGCTATGTGTGCGGATTTAAACTAAGTCTAGGTGTCACAGATTTTAATAGATTTTAAGGTGGAAATGATTAACTACTACAACAATAAAATAAAGAAAGAAAATAGAGGCAAGGGTTGTAATCAATAGGGGAGGAGTGTGCTAACCTAGTTATTCATCTTATCAAGCTAAGTTCATATTTAATTACTTCCAATTACTTCAAGTGGGGTGAAAGTCGCTAGGACAACATTTGGTCAGTTCGTCTTAACCTATCAGCAAAGGGTTCCACTAGAGATGTCAAGAAGTACCGCTACATGCAAGATTTGTAATAATGAGTGCCCGGGCTCTAGCATCTTCAACACTCATCCCTAGCTTCTTAAGTTCATCCAAACGGTAGGTGATCAGTTGGTCAAATCGCACGAGCGAAGAAGGGTCGTCAGTTGGTCATATCTTACCCTTCCCACTCGATCTACCTACTTAGGGTCGGTTGGTCATATCTCTAAGTAACTAGCCACTACCGCCATTCAAAACTACCGAAACAAGGGTAGCTACCAACAAACTATGCATGCATACACTAGAAATAATTATACGGAAGCAATGTAAACATAAACAAAGCAATTAATGAATGATAACTAGGCTAGCACCAGAGGTGCTTAGCCGCTCATATTAACTAAGATAATCGATTCAATGTTTAACATTACGAAATACATGAATTGAAAGTAAAGAAAATATAAAATGCTAATGCTTATCGTAGGGGAGTGATTTCTCCCTTGGAGATGGCTCTGTATGCTCCCCAAGATCTGCCTTCAACCTTCTACTCACGTTCACTGATGTTGTGTGTGAAAAATGGGATGATTAGAAATACTGGAAATCGAGTGGTATTTATAGGCCAGATCTGGTTACGGTGTAACTTAAGTTGAGAGTTACGCCGTAACACCATTATTTACGTAATTTGCACTAAAAATGCTGGTTACGGCGTAACATCTGGAAGGAGTTACACCGTATCTTCAATAAATCCTTGTTACGCCGTAGTTGAGACAATAGTTACGGCGTAGCTTGCAGCGGCACGAAACCTCATCTGGAAGGAGCATACTATCATATATCTTCAATAAAATCTCCAAATCCGTGTCTCTTTTGCTCTAATGCTCGTAATTTACCTGAAAGTGAAATATAGAGGAAAACAAGTGTAAATCCATATAAATGATATAAAATACGAGCATTATCGGGGGAAATTGACACTTAATATTCAAGACTATTTGATGTTATCAAATATCCCCACTGAACTCTACTTGCCCTCAAGTAGACCTTATTAGACGATTCCTAAAAGATATCTCCCGATTACTTGGAAAATATAAGTTTACAAATCCTTTATGCTAGAATAAAACAAAGCCGAACACCTCACGAAATGGGAACAAAACACTCAAATCTCTCAACTATTCTAAGTGTCAATTTCGGGGTGATCACTCATTGCACAGTTATAGCATGTATTCTATCATAAGCTTGGCGGTTACACAAATCTCCACCACTAGAGTTAAGGACAAAACAATTCTCGAAGACAATATGGGTAGACACGACAAAGGTTGCTCGCTGCATCACCTAGACACGCTTCATGACTAAGGGTAGGATAAGACATGGGATAAAATTGGTGTGAAATAAAATCAAGCAGATAGTCTAAATCTATAACCAAGTCATCTCCACTTACCGTTCGCCCAAAGTTCAAGTTTCGAAGTTAAGAAACCGGATCATGATATTACCAGGTAGATGTGCCATTAGAGGATGATGGTCACACTTCCAACTTCATTCTTCAAATGTGACCGAGGTGGCCTCCTCGATACTGAATCTATGGTAAGCTCATAACAATAGTGCTTATAACATCGCACTTTACAATCAACTAAATAACAATAACTTCTTTTTTTTTTCGAATCACATTTTTTTTTCAACATAACATAATAACTAAACATAACCCCCCCCCCACTTGAGATGAACAATATTAGAATTTGGGGGGTCTTCAATGATCTTTAAAGGTATGTCATCGACGAAAGCGTGATTCCCGAACCTTTCCACTTGAAAATTTAACTTAGGCAAATAATGACTTCCCAATTACAAATAAAAACTACAGATAGGCTAAGGTGTAATGGTGTAACGAAACAATATGTTGGGTGAACAAAATAAAAGGAATGGCTCAGAAGAGTGTATCTAGGGGTATCTTGCACTAAAGGTGAGTGCAACAAAGGGTTTAACAAGGGGGTCGAGAAGTCAAGGTGACTAATCGATAGACACACAATGATAGGCTATTTGGGTGATAATCCTATAATACTGCCTTCTTAAACTGAAAAGTCCAAATACATCGAGCTAACTCAACATACCTCGTCTATGGTCTCGAAATGATGTAAAGGCCAAGTTCTAAAGTTTACAAGCTACCGGCACACTTATAATTTTGGTGGTTTTGGGGTAAGGATTTGTAAACGGATAATGCTAATCTCACCATATAATATCAAGGGTTATTATGTGCTCGGCTAAGGTCTAATCTAGTTAGGTTAAGAAAAACATGTCAATTTTAAAAATGACATAATTTTTCAAAATAAACTAGAAAAACGAGGACAAAATAAAGTTCAAGAGACAATTCTACTCCCGTCTTCCCACTTGAAATGTACAAAGTCCCTTTTGTACTAAGCGTTAAATAAAGGTGAAAAGAAAAGTAGAATTAGAGCGAGAACTTCCCTGAAATTTGCTCCAAAAAGAAAGAAGGCCCACGAAAAGAGTCGTGCTTTCGCATAAGCATCCATGAGCAAACTTCAATCCCTGAAATCACACTACCGACAAGCATAATTCTAAAAAAGAGAAAGAAAAAAATGAAAAAGAAACCTAACTCACTTTCGTAGGAATCACGGTTGCATTTAGCGTATGCAACAAGCCTTTTAAACCACTTGGTGACCCAAGTGGACGAGTGTAGTCTCGTGAGGGTTTACAGGGAACATACCCACAACGTTTATTTGAAAACTAATACAAGGTTATGGTGTTTTTAAAAAGAAAGAAGTGTTACAGAGAATAGTTACGTCATAACCCGTATAAGGAGTTACGCCGTAATTAAGCAAAACCTGGCAGACGCTACCGGAGTGTAGCTACGGCGTAACCATTGCATGGGATTACGCCGTAATTGGTAATGCTCTGAAGTACTACTGCAAAAAAGTGTGTTATAGCGTAACCATAAGAATGAGTTACGCCGTAACTATGGACAGATCATGTCCCCGTTCAGCATGCTGCAGCAACATTTATCCGTTTTCCTTCAAAAATGGTTAAAAACACAAAACCCAACAGAAATGGAAATAAAACAAATGAAATGGATAATTTGGGTTGTCTCCCGAAAGAGCACTTTTCTTTATTTACGAGTCTTTAAGTTAGACTCAAAACCTCGGGGCTTTATGCAGGGGAAAAGAACTCATCACCCGAAAGCTTACTAACATCTTGTCCATAATAAATTTTTTCTCAGTGCCCATTCACCTTGAAAAGCTCCCCTGCATTATTATGAACCTCAATAGTTCCATAAGGGAACACCTTACTTACTGTGTAGGGACCAACCCAACGAGATCTTATTTTTCCAGGGAATAGTTTGAGTCTCGAGTTGAAAACAAGTACTTCTTGCCCCATTTCAAACTTTTTATCCTTTATTCGCTTGTCGTGCCATCTTTTGGTCCTGTCTTTGTATGCTTTGGCATGATCGCATGCTTCGTCCCGTAATTCAGCTAGGCTATTTATTTGGGAAAATCGGTGTTCCTTGACCACGTCAGCCTCGAAATTAGCATTTTTGAGTGCCCAGTATGCTTTATGTTCTAATTCCACGAGAAGATGACAAGCTTTCCCGTAAATGATCTTAAAAGGAGTGCTTCCAATAGGAGTTTTGAAAGCTGTTCTAAATGCCCATAAAGCTTCATCAAGTTTGTCGGACCAATCTTTTCTGTTACTGCTGACGGATTTCTCCAAAATTCGCTTGAGTGCCCTATTGGTGTTTTCTGTTTGCCCATTAGTTTGGGGATGGTAAGGTATAGACATCCGGTGGATTACTCCATATATGTTTAGTACTTTCTCCATAATAGCATTAAAAAAGTGCATCCCTCGATCACTTATGATGGTTTTAGGGATCCCAAACCTGGAGAATAACTTTTTGAAAAATCGAATGACACTTCTAGCATCACAGGTTTGAAGAGCTTCAGCTTCGACCCACTTTGAAACATAATCGATAGCTACCAGAATATAACTTTTGTTTTTTGATGGGGTGAAAGGTCCCATAAAATCAATCCCCCAAACATTAAATACTTCACATACCATAATGTTGTTAAGCGGCATCTGATTTCGAGAAGAGATGTTCCCTTCCCCTTGACATGCGTCACAATTTCTCACATGTTTTGCGACATCCTTGAAAATGATAGGCCAAAAGAATCCTGCCTCATAAATCTTTCGAGGAGTAGTATCGGCCCCGTAATGCCCTCCATCTGGTTCGTTGTGACAGTGTTCCAGAATTTGTTGTTGTTTATCTCCGAAAACACATCTCCGAATTATACCATCTGGGCATGATTTAAATAGGAAAGGGTCATCCCAAAAGTAATATTTCGAATCTGAGAAGAAATTTTTCTTTTGATCATAACTTTTGTTGCTAGGTAATACTCTAGCCGCGAGGTAATTAACTCTGGCTGTGAGGTAATTAGCGAAGTTCGCATACCATGGTTCGGGACTAGGATCCTTGATAAGGTTTTAAATTGTACCTTTTTGAGGGGTCGTTTAAGCCCTTGTTTGATCACATTTGTATCTGTTATTACTTAATATCATTCCTTTTCACTTTTTATGTATCTTGAAGGCAAAATGCTGGAATGACACTTATTCGGACGAAAAGGCGCGAATATACGAAGAAAATGGCCAAAGTCAAGAATCGAGACACTCAGTGCTTTGGGCCCGAAGGGGCGGCGTCGAGCACAAATAGTGGCGCCGTCGGACAACTTTGTGATGGCTCGAAGCCAAATTGCTCATTTACAAGTGGCGCTTGGGTTTTAAAGAGTAGGCGTCGCAACTCGGGCGACCTAGATTTGATCGAACGACGTCGAGGCCGAAGGGACGGCGTCACAAGCATAAGGTGACGCCGTCGCCAAGACTAACGTGGCAAGACAAAACCCTAATGCGGCGACGGGCAGGCGTTACAAATCAAAGGTGACGCCGTCGCATTTGTAATCTTATATATAGAATCTGAATTTTTTAGTTTTCAGTGGGTAGTCTTTTGGAGTAAAAACCTAAACCGAACCAAGGCTGTTTTGTACAGTATTTTAGGGTTCCATATCCTATCTTACATCAAGATAAGTGTTTTACTTCATTGATTCAATTATGTCTTCAATTAATTGTTTGTATGCTTGCATGTTCTCCATGTCCGGCTAATTTGCTTGTGTGTTTGCTTAGGAAATATGAAACTTAATTATTGAATATTGATTGGTTGTCTCTTATCTTAATTGTTAATGATCTAGTATTGCGATAGGTCATCCGTTGTGTAGTTAATGCTTGATTAATCTTTGTTGAACCTTAGCTTATAGTACCTAGAGTCATTGTAGGCTAAACCATTCGAAGAGTACCTTAGCGTTAAGTTTATAAATCCTAGAGATTTTGTGGCGATAACCTTTGGTAGTTTCAAAGAGTTAGGGATAACGCATACCCTACGACCTTAGACACAACGCGATTAAGAATAAGGGCGTGACAATTCAACCATCAATAGGAGATAATTAAGGAGTAATAAAACCTAAGTAAACACATCTTTAAATCATCATACGAGCACACAATAATTAGACATAGACTACATACACCACTAGATTAGATAATTAGATAAGTAGAGTAATCGGTGAAATACCAACCCCAAATCAAACCCGAGATTAGTACCTTTCCATTTCCTAAAAACATAAAAGATAAAAATAATCTTCTTCAACCCCAACCTTAGTGTAGTAACTTCTCACTAGCATTCCTATTCCCTGAGAGCGATATCAATTCCGTGGCTTACCCTAATACTACATTACAACGATTAGGTTCCTTTGCCTGGGTGTTGAAAAACTTGCTCGACGAAAGGAAGTTCCTTTGACCCCGAACGGCGTGTGGCGTTATCAAGTTTTAGGCGCATTGCGGGAATAGAATAGCTAGTTAGGACTAGACCTCGTTTAGGTTTCCTTGCTTGATTCCTATCAAGTAAGCTTTTTTCCCAATTTTTAGCTTCCTCGTAGTCTATCCCCCTTCTTCTTGACCTTTGTTAGTAACCCCATCACTTTTCATCATGGAAGGTGATAACCAACCACCATTCATCAACCTACCACCAAATGACCAGCCAAGAGGCCGTACTCTTGGTGAATACTCGAGACCAAGCCACCTAGGCTATAGGAACACCATTGAGCTTCCCGACCAATCCCAAACTACGGCCTTGTGATCCGACACCATCCGGTTGGTGCAAAACGGATGTGCATTCCATGGACTTCGTTCCGAAGATCCTAATCATCATCTTAAGGATTTCCTTAAAATTGTCGATTCCATCGACCTCGATGCTACTACTCGGGAGACCACGCGTCTGCGTCTCTTCCAATTCTCTCTACGGGACCAAGCTAGTAATTGGCTTGGCGACTTCCCACGGCTCCATCTCGAGTTGGGATGATCTCACCTCTCGCTTCCTTGCTCATTTTTCCCACCGGGAGAACCACTAAGCTTAGAAATGATATCTTGATGTTCCAACAACGTCAAGGTGAATCTCTCTGAAGCATGGACTCGATTCAGGACTTACTCCATAAAGTCCTCATCACGGCATTGATCTTTGGCTTGAGTCCAACTCTTCTATGATCATGTCAACTTCCCCACCAAGCGATCCATTGACCAAGCGGCGGTGGAAAACTTAGTGATCTCACCACGGAAGAATCATGGGGTGAGGACCTTGCTCTCTATGACAACGAAAGTTGGAATGACCCCGTGAGTTGCCCAAGCTGATAAGGCAATCTCCTTGCCTCCCATTGACTCACAATCTTCCGACCGTAGGATGCTCGAGCTTGAAGACCAAGTTAAATTCCTAATGAGCTCCTACGAAAATCCTAAGTCTTCACATCAAGTGAATAAAATCACTCTACCTTGTGAGTTATGTAGTGGTCCCCATGACACTCGTGATTGCACAAGACTCCCCGAACAAGCTTTTGCGGACTACGCCTCCACGCGTACTGACGGAGCGGGAGAGAAGTGGTACACTTTCAAGCCCAAACAAAACAACTTAGGAAACTTGATAACGCTACACGCGTCGTTCGGGGTCAAAGGAACTTCCTTTTCTTCGAGCAAGTTTTATAACACCCTAGGCAGTGAACCTAATCGTTGTAGTGTAGTATTAGGGTAAGCCACGGGTATTGATATCGTTCTCTAGGGGAATAGGAATGCTAGTGAGAAGTTACTACGCTAAGGTTGGGGTTGAGGAAGATTATTATTTTTCTTTTTATGTTTTTAGGAAATGGAAAGGTCGAATCTCGGGGTTTGAGTTTGGAGGTTTTGGTATTTCTCTGATTACTTCTACTTATCTAATTATCTAAACTAATAGGTAGTCTATGTCTAATTATTGTGTGTTAGTATGATAGTTTAAAATGTGTTTACTTAGGTTTTATTACTCCTTAATTATCTCCTATTGGTGGTTGAATTGTCACGTCCTTATTCTTAATCGCGTTGTGTGTCTAAAGTCGTAGGGTATGCGTTTATCCCTAACTCTTTGAACTTACCAAAGGGTCTCGTCTACAAAACCCACTAGGGATTATAAACTCTAACTCTAAGGCCCTCTTTGGATGGTTTAGCCTACAACCGCTCTAAGTGCTATAGCCTAAGGTTCACAAAGATTAATCAAGCATTAACTACACAACGAATGACCTATCGCACTACTAGATCATTAACAATTAAGATAAGAAACAACCAATCAATATTTAATAATTAAGTTTCATATTCCCTAAGCAAACACACAAGTAAATTAGCCGGACATGGAGAACATGCAAGCATACACACAAATAATCAAAGACATAATTGAATTAATGAAGTAAAACACTTATCTTGATGTAAGATAGGGTTTGGAACCCTAAAATCTTGTACAAGACAGACCTTGGTTCGGTTTAGGTTTTACTCCAAAAGACTACTCTAATATCTTGAAAAATTGGATTCTATATATAAGATTACATGTGCGACGGCGTCACCTTATGTTTTGTGGCCGTCGGGTCGCCGTCATTAGGGTTTCGTCTTGGCCACGTTAGTCTTGCGACGGCGTCACCTTGTGCTTGTGGCGTCGTCTGTTCGACTTCGGCGCGTCGGATCAAATCTTGGTCGTCTGCGTTGCGACGACCTACTCTTTAAAGCCTGACACCGTCGCTTGAAAATAGGAAATTTGGCTTATGTCTTGTCACAAAATGCTCCGACGGCGTTGCGTTTAGCGATGGCCCGTCACCTTGTCTTTCGGCGACTTGAGTGTCTCGATTCTTGACTTTGGCTATTTTCTTCGTATATCCGCGCCTTTTCGTCCAAATAAATGCCATTACTGACAATTTGCCTTCAAGAGACCTAAAAGTGAAAAGGAACGATATTAAGTAATAACGGATAGAAAAGTGATCAAATAAGGGCTTAAACGACCCTCAAAAGGTACATTTTAAAACCTTATCAAATATCCCTACACTTGGTATTTGCTTGTCCTCAAGCAAATGTGCTTTTAGCCAATTAATTTATAAGTTAGGGTCATGAAGCATTGGTTTAAAGCAGTCCACAATAACAAACACGGAATACATACTAGCACCTCACATGGGGTGTTTGGATACTCGCATCTCTCGGTGTATATGAAATATAACAAGTTGGAAATGGAAGATTAAACACTCATTAACGGTCCTAGTACATAGATTACCATAGGCTTGAGAATAGATCAAACCTCCATCGCTTTGGCGTAGCACCTAGGAAAGACTATCAAAGAGGTCTTTAAAGGGTTGTAATGTTAGGCTTACGGTAGGAAACAAAGGGTTTGGTGGGATAGGCTATTTAGTGGTGGCAAGTCAAAATCTTTTTGTTACAAGCATACGAAGAATGGCCTTGCTAAGCCAAGACTTGACACTCTAGACTCTAGCTAATGAAACAAACAAACATAAATTTAAAAGATAGATGTAGGATGGTAGCAGTTTTTTTTTTTTTTTTTTTTTACACTCTATTTTTTCTTTTCTCTTTTCTATATTTTTTTCGATTTTTTTTTTTCATACACTTTTACTCTACCATCCTCTACGGTAACATCAAAATGATAGGGTTTATAGGCACATCCCTACACTTGAGTTTTATTACTCTAACACTAATTTGACCCGAATTGAAAAGATCAAAACACTTGGGGTATGTTATTACGCAAATAAAGGAATTTAACGTTCCCTCAATCATTTATAAACTTTAACTTTTTCCCATGAGTCCCAATCATCCTAAAGCGTATACAAATGATATGACTCGACTTAGCAACTCTTGCAAGCAACTAGATAATTGAACTAAGGGTTTGGGGTGATAACAATAATGCACTAAAAGTGAGTGCATACGAGGTAGGCTAAGGCGATTTGGGTGTATATTTGGGGTGGGGTGTAAATAATGCTCTTCATTGATATTCGGAAAACCGAAATATCACGAGAACCATGAAAAGGTTTAGCTACGAGGGGTTAACTAGGGTATCGTGTACTAAAAATGAGTACAACGCAAAGGTGTGGGGAATTACTCAACCGATGTGGAAGAAGTAATTATATTACGGTATCAAACAAGGGTTATCCTAATGCCTCTTATCATTTAATTATTCCTAACTACACAAGTGTAGTCTTACTAGCGATCTCGGAATGCATCACAAAACAAGTTCTAGAATCTAATATACTACGGTTCACACTCTAAGCATTAAAGATGAATGCTTTAATTTCTATTAATCTAAGGGTGATCCTCGCATTTTGGGTGGAATTTGGGTGGTAAAGGGTTTTGTGCTAGTCATGCAACTTCCTATCCGTGAGGCGCTTTTGTTAAGACTAATGGCCCACTCCTATATGTCATGAAAAATTTTAAATTTGGTGCCAAAATTACCCTAACCGACATTTTCTCATGGTTTATTACACAATTACAATTGGACAAAGCAAATAATCAAGGATAAGCATAGTTTCAAAGTTCCGTTTATTTTCCCTCCTACACTTAAACCGAACATTGTCCCCAATGTTCCCGAAATATCAAAGTTATGATAATGGAAGGTAATTAAAAACAAAAGAAACTAGTACTCCCGATTAGCTCGGTAGGATCCGTGTAAAGTAGTGGTAAAATCCTTTCCAAGAAGAATGTGTGCGTGAAAAGCTCCTTCCAATCTTTTGTTTCTTCTTCTTGATAAATAAAACACGCACATTCGAAGAAAACAAACGAAACCTTCGTAAAATCGGCGGTAATAATATATATAAGACTCTACTAAACTAAGATATAATGCTTGTGGAATGGATGTTTACTGAATTTACGAAAAATTAAGACACGAAAATTCCAAAAATTCATAAGTAGCTCGGAAAACGAGAAAAAAAGTAATCTGTTGTTTTACTCCTTCACGCGCGTCGAGTTTGCAATCTGGCCGTCGGTTATCCCGACAAAAAGCGGTGCGATTTTACGAAAAAAAATTACGGAAAATTTACATCTTTAGAATCTGGAAAAATTTACGCAAAACATCCATTATGACTCGATACAAGCATTTGACTCGAACAAACACACATATATATTTTTAATGAATTGTTATTCTCATGTTTACGTTTCTTGGCGTGTGTAATCCTCCCTACACTTAGCCCTTATGTAAAATACCTTTATATGTAATTTAGGCGAGGTTAAAGACAAAATAAAGCATTTTACAAATTCAAACATGAGAATAAACAATCAATAAAAGATATACGACACACAATTAAAAATGAAAAACAAATACACATGGGTTGCCTCCCAAGAAGCGCTTGTTTTTGTTCGAGTCACGAGCTTGACTCTACCCTTATTTAACGGATAAAAGGGAGGTTTTCCCTACACTTAAGTTTAAGTGCGGGTGATAGTAGCGATACACACCCTTAGTGCGGAAATTTGCTACGTGAGGAGAGGGTGATGGGTGATTTATATGCTCAAATGAGTGTGCTCAAATGAATATGTGGAAGATGTGCTTACCAAAGTATTTAAAGGATGAGATGTGTTCAGCAATTCCCCTGAGATATTCAGTGCTACAAAATGTCAAAGACACTTCACAGTCTAAGCAAAATCGTTCAAGAATTTTCAACTTCAGTCATTAATTATTCAAGATATCTACTTATGACAAGAACTTTTCGTGCAAATGGTCGTACACGTTAAAGATGCTTCCGAAAGTTCGAAACCATCCTGGTTAGAGTATGGTTTGTGAAGTTGTCTACATATGGGTAAAGAATTGTTGATGATATCGTTGAAGATGGATAATGAATCGCTGCATATTCCCCTAAAACAGATATTCACTGAAACCAAAGTTGTCATAACACATTCAAGCTGACATTGTTTACGATTTTGTCTTGATTTTGTAAAATCCCGTGAAAGAATCTATTTCTCGGTTTAAATCATAGACTTGTAAAATCCCGTGACAATGGAAACATCCTGGTAATTGTAAAGTGCGTTTCGGATCTATCTTACGGTTTATTCTTGGTTTTGTAAAATCCCTGAAAGAAACTATTTCTCGGTTTAAACCATAGAGTTGTAAAATCCGTAATGATGGAACCATCACGGAGAAAGGAAAGCGTATTTAGGGATCTTATCGATCTTTGGTGCTACGGTTTACGCTTGAAGAAGGATAAAAGGGTGTACTTCAAGAATTGAGTGTTTGTTTGGATTGTCCTCATGGCAGTTTGGCTATTACAAGGTTTTACGGGGTTACGTGCTTTTAACCATGGTCGGGATGAAACCATTATCAAAGTTCATTCAAATGTCAAAGAAGGCTAGATTTGAGCAGTTAACCAGAAGATGTGACAACGGCGTTAATTCACTATTATTTATTTGAAGTTGAAGTGAAATATCACGGGCGAGTGTACTTAGTATCTGAAGGTATCGGGGATGGTTGGATGAAGATTCTTCAAGATCATTGTTCGAGCTTATTATCAAAAGCGAAGACTTGGAAATCTAGTTATTGTTGGGTGTCTTTTACCACTTGGGGGAATTGGGCTCTTACCACCACAAAATAACTATCACTTTAAGGAGTTACGTTGTAGTGCTCAGTGTCACATTCAATTGTGGATTTTCAAGAGGTGATGTACGTCTTATACTTGATGGTTGGTTGGATGAAGAGTATAAAGTACTTAGAGATTCAATGGAGGATGAACTCTCGACACCGCTCTTTGTTACAAATGTGCAAGTTTAAGTCACGAGTTCGGGTTATTCTACTTCAGGGTCAAATTCATCATATTGGGTTTTTCTCCATCAGCTGTCACTACAAAGATCCTACTGAATGATAATGGGGTTGATTACAAGTTTTGCCAAGAGAGCTGAAAAGAGAGAGATAATGATGTTTGAACACAACAGTTCAAGCCTCGTACTCTAAAGAAAAGAAATGTGTACGTTTCAGTGCGCATTATCTTCTGAAGAAGAGAAATCTTCTTATGACGTTTGAACACAACAGTCCAAGCCTCGTTCTCTAAAGAAAAGAAAAGTGTACGCTTCAGTGCACTTTATCTTCTGAAGAAGAGAAATCTTCTCACTAATGACCATTCTCATCAACATGCTTCATGCTTTTTCCATGCGCTTTCAAACATCAAGTGAACCGGACTACCGTTGATTGGTTTTCTTATTCCACTTGCTTAATTATAATGACGATTGCGATATCATGTGCTAATTTTGCGGGGGAGAAGTGTGAATATACTACATTTGTTGAAGATATTCACTTATTCAATCAAGAATGGCAACTCCGTATGCAATTCTTGAGGGGGAGAAGAAGTGTGAATTTACTGCATGGTTGATTGATTTCTGAGAATAAATGGTCAAACGGCTCCAAACTCATGTAAGAACCGAGCTTCTTCTTATACTAAGAGTCGTTGGTTAAAATCTTCACACGGGCTGATTTGATTAATGACAAAGTGCTTCGATTCTTGGTGATTTCCTTAATAAACATATTTACATTCTTGTTTGATTGGGAGGATTTGAGTTAAGGGGATTTGCTATTTGTATGTTAAAGGGAATGCATTTGGTGAGTTGAAGATGTTGACTTTCTATTCCCCAACCGGACAATCTTGAAGAAGGTCGAGTCTGATCATTCTACATTTTCGCTACATGTTAGAAGACTAAAGGCGAGTTGCATTTAAATCTAAAGACTTCTTCTTAATTCAAGCATTCATTATAAAGATTGTCGGTTTAGGGAGAGCACTAATTGGGGAGGGTGAAATGTCCGATTTAATCCCTAATTAGACTTGCTCACATTCTTGACAAATTGATTCTCACAAAGACTTCAAGCGATCTTCTCAAAAGATTTCAAGTATTTGGGCTTATAATATATTCTTGATTACAAGTATCAAAACCGACAGGGGAAGGAGACACGCATCTAAGCGCTAGTAAACTTGATGAACTTAATACTTCTAAGTGATTGAAGATATCCGGAAGACAAAGGTCATTACATGAGAGAAACTCAATGTTTATCTCATGGCGTTTAGTGTTCTTATTCCAACTATGTGGGAAGAGATGGAAGAGTTAGTTTACGAAGATAAAAGAGGTACAGAGTGTGTGATGATTTCGATGTTATCGCAATCATCGGGGATAGAAAATTGTGTACATTGGGGCGCCAATTTGTTTCACTTGAGTGCTGTCGGTGATTCGTAGATATAATCACGTATTCGGAGTTGACATCCGCAGAGATTGTCATCTGCAAAGATAATCGATGATTGACTGCTTCTTCAATGTTATCGGTTTTCTCTCTTTGGGCATTCGGTACTTTGGGTTCTTGAGCTTCATACACTATCATCGGGGAGAAAAAGTATACATCGGGGTTATTCTTTAGCTATCGGACTTAATCTGCTACTTGATGGTATAAGTTTCTCTGTCTTCGGGTATATGTGTATTCGGGTTCGTGAGCTCTAGTCTAAGAGACTGACTGCATCAATTCATCTACTTGGGGTAAAGTGGTCTTTTGACAACTTTTTGGTATGGATCGCTTCAGACTTCAGTGGTTATGAAATTTGAGAAGATTATTTATGAGTGGGATGATACGTTGTTGTTCTTCTATTGGATGGTATAACCTCGAACGGAGAGTCTCAATTATTATTCTTAAAAGGAGCAGCAAGATCGATGATAATGGTGTGCTTCTTTGTGCACCTGGCTAATGGAAGCTTGAAAGAAAGCTTTGAATCTGCTCAACATAAGGATTTTTGGTTTGGGGGGAAGCTGCCAAAGTCTCTCTTTCTCAAAGGCTCATGTTATATCTTCTATTCTGGAGCCTCTGAAGCTTAGGTGGTGAATGTTTAAGAGATGATGACTTATATCTTCTTCAACGGGGCTGCTCGATATCCTTATCTCGGTACTCGTATCATCATCTTCTTAAACTATATCATCTACTCTATCTATGTATATATTTATCAAAAAGCAAAATACAAAAATATAAAACTAACAAAAACAAAATACAAAATTATAAAACCAACAAAAACCCATAAAAATCAGAAAATTTGAAAATGTCAAAAAATATTGTTTTTCAAAGACATGTCTTCTGGTATCGATAACATCTGCGGTCTTAGAAATGTCATTCAACAATGGCACGGGACCATAGATGAAGTTCGAGTAGAAGGTGTAAATATTTCTTTTCAAAACATGTCTCAAAATATGGCTTACAGTTATCTCAGACAGTAACCTGCGCTTCAAAATTGGCTTGCAGTTCTTTCAGACTGTGACCCATGCTTAAAACTATGGCTTGCTATTATTTCCGATAGCAACCCGCTCTTCAAGGAAGGAAAGTGCTGCGCTAAACCAATTTTCTAAAAATTTCGTGCACTTATCCTAAAACAAAATGAGGAAAGTATGTCGAAGGACTGCTGTTCCTACACAAATGTTTTTTCGTCTAAAATTCTTCAGAAAAATATTTGTTGTTTTCTAAAATGGTGGTAAATGAGTTGCTTGAAAATCAATCAGATTCTGAATTTTCATAAATTTGCAAACTCAATCAATGACTTCCGTGCTTTTAATCTTTTCATAAAATGAGTCATTGATTGAGGGGGAGAATGTTTTCAAATCTATTTCATCTAACGAGCTTATCTAATTATCCTATATACTTAAATGTAAAACATGTTAACCTACGTTGAAGGACTAGGTGCCTAGGATATGATTGTTAGGATTAGATTATTAGAGTTTGATGAACACATTATTCCTATGCCTTTACGTGATCTGATTGATATGTTGAATTGACTTTTATTAGTCGATTGCTATTTGGGTGTTGTCGACCACCATATATCTGTTTGTGTTGACTAACGTATGCAGATAAGATGGTTATAAGAATGTTCCCGATCTGGATCCCACTATTGAAGATGATTGGATGCCAAAAGGAAATGGCAACTATATCTTGGGTCCACAAATGAAGAAACGGAGCTTAATTTGACTTCTATGGAGAGTTGGCATGAAATGCAACGTAAGAGGTCTCCATCGATGAGATGGTTTCTTCATCATCAAATGAAGAAACGGAGCTTAATTGGACCTCTATGAAGAGTTGGCATGACAAATGCAACGTGAGAGGTCTCACTGCATCAGCAGACGTTTTTGTTACAGCCCTACAGCAACAATAAAAGCAGCTCAACCACCTAACGTATCTTTGTGCAGGATAATTGTGATGATACCATTTTTTAAACAATTTTTTAAATAATATTGTTTTGAAAAATGGAAAAATATTGGTTTTGAAAATAAATTGGACTCAAATTTTGGAAATCAACCGGACTTCATTTTTTAAACTTAAGTCACTCAATCAATGACTACGGTCATCGATTAAGGGGGAGAGTGATTTCAAATTAAGTATTTTCAATCAATATGTCATCAAAACAAGTCCGGTTTGTACAAAATAAGTGGTGATCTAAAGATTTAATGTTATGTCATGGTATGATTTTTTCTTTAGAATCAAGATCTTACAAAATGAAATTTTTCTGTTCTTGTTTGATTGTGAAATTGTTTTATTTTACTTAAAGATCTCTTAAAAACTATCATACCTGACACTAATAATCTTTAATGTCGAAAAATTGTTCCTTATCAGTCATTTTTCAAAATTAAATTTTGCCACGTCTTTCCCCAAAATCTTTTAAATGATTTAAATCAATTGGGATCACAAATCTCAAAAGGTTTGAAATTTTTGATCGGGGGAGAGATCGTGATTTAAATCTCAAATTTGTTTTAATGGAATCGGTTTTAGTCCTTTATAGGCACTCCTGCCTCCATGTGCCAAACGATTTCAAATACACAATGCACATGTTGACGAGGAGGATTTATCCAAAAACAAGATGAGTATTTAAACCTGGCCACATTTTCTCCCATGTTTTCTAAACCTTATTAAATCACTTGGGATCCAAAATCTCAAAGGGTTTGATATTTTTGATCGGGGGAGAATTTGTGATTTAATAATGAAACTTGATTAAAGATGATCATTTTGATTCAAATGTGCATACTGCTCTCCCATATGTGCTAAACTCTTTCCTGTATTCTCGAAGCACATATTGAGAGGGAGCATTTCAAAAGAAAATAAACTTTCAAGGTACAATGATTTCTATGTTTCAACATAAGCACCTTGATTGATTTTCTAATGGTTTCTTAATGGATGTGTGATCGTGAAAGTACTTCAAAGAACTCCTTCCTTTATGTGATAAAATTATTTCAAATATCCTACGCACATATTAAGGAGGAGAATTTACCAAAGAAATTGAAATGGCTTTTTCTAAGGAAATTGTGATCAAGAAATTATTTCAAATAACTCTTGCCTCCATGTGGTAAACAATTTCAAAATCATATGCACATGTTGAAGGGGAGCATTTATAAAAGATCAAAAACAGTTAAGGTACAAAATGCTTTGATTTTATATCAAGTACCTTGATTGATTTTCCAAATGATTTTTCAATTGGTTTCAAGATGGAAAGAACAATACCAAAAGACCGACCAATTTACTTTATGAATGGTGTTATAAGGATGGTTAGGGTAGGTATTCGTTCCCACGATCCAACCAGAGCCGGAGGGATCTACCCAGGGACAATCCATTAGATAGTGTAGAGTCCTTAGGTATGATGAAAAAGGAGAAAAGTGAGATATGGGAAGAGTGCGGATGAGGCCGAGCTAGTCTTGGAATAAACCCAACAAGGTTCTAGTTATGAAGTCTCGGTAAGCATTGAAGGGTGAAGAATGAAAAAGAACTGAATGTGAAAAGGGTGAAAAGAAATAGCCCTCAATTAATTCAACCTTAGGGCAGAAACCGGGTTCAATACATATGCTACTGGTGGTTACCAAGGTAACGCCGGTATTGAAGAAACCTTAGGGCAGAAACCGGGTTCAATACAAATGCTGTCCTCTCGACTTTGACCCCACCTGAAGTAATTGGAAGTAAGTAGACGTAGACATTACTAGTTAGGAGGATTAACTTGGTTAGCACCACTCTCCTCTATTGATTAAATCTTTGCCTTTATTTGCTTTTATCTGCTTTAGTAGTTAATTAATTAATTTCTTATCGAAATCATTATTAAAATCTGTGACACTTAGACTTAGTAATAATCCAACACACATAGCTCTTGGGACGACCTCGGTTTTACCGAATACTACACTACATACGACCGGGTACACTGCCCGTTAGTGCATTAGGGTAGACCATAGGTATAACGAGACTTTATAAATATTAAAACCTGGTCAGTAAAACCTGCATCACTTAGCTTTATCGACTTCGATCCCGGTTTGTGAAATTTTATGTCCCAAAACAATTCCTTCTTTTACCATAAAATGACATTTCTCCCAATTAAGGACAAGGTTGGTTTCTTCACATCTAGCAAGCATTTTAGATAAATTATTAAGGCAAGATAAAAAAAAGACTTCGTCCATGAATACTTCCATAAAATCTTGGCACATATCCAAGAATATTGCCGTCATGCACCGTTGGAATGTGGCAGGGGCATTGCATAGTCCAAAAGGCATTCTTCGGTAAGCGAATGTTCCATAAGGGCAAGTGAAAGTAGTCTTTTCTTGATCCTCCAGGGCGATCGGAATCTACAAATATCCTGAAAGTCCATCAAGGAAAAAATAATATTCATGTCCAGAAAGCCTTTCTAACATTTGATCGATGAACGGAAGTGGAAAGTGATCCTTCCGCGTTGTGTCATTTAATTTTCTGTAATCGATGCACACCCTCTAGCCAATAACCGTTCTTGTAGGTATCAGCTCGTTATCTTCATTAGTGACCACAGTCATTCCCCCTTTTTTGGCACAACATGAATAGGACTAACCCAAGGGCTATCAGAAGTAGCGTAAATTAGACCTGCATCCAGGAGTTTAATGATCTCGTCTTTTACCACATCTTGAACTTTTGGGTTTAATCTTCTTTGTGGTTGCACTACTAGTTTGAAATCATCTTCCATAAGTATCTTGTGAGAACAGTATGAAGGGTTGATCCCTTTTATGTCAGAAACCTTCCATGCAATAGCTCCCTTGTGCTTGCTTAAAACCTGTAATAACAATTTCTTTTCCTTGTCAAATAATAAAGAAGAAATCACCACAGGAAAATTAGGATCATTATTAATAAATGCATATTCTAAATGAGAAGGGAGCTCCTTGAGCTTGGGAGTAGTATCAGCTTTTACTAGGATGTTGGCTGAACATAACGTTTGGTTGTCCACATCGATTTCTTCCCATTCGTCTTCTTCATCGTTAGACATGTCATCATTGTCTTCAAATTTCACTAATTTCAAAGGGTCAGGCTGAAAGCATTCATGAGCATGTTTCTGGACATTAACTTCGATTAGGTCGAGGTCGTCAAGGTTGTCGTCAGTGAAAGAAGCATATCTCATTGATTTTTCTAGATCGAAGGTAATCTTATTATTTCCAATTTCCAAAGAGATCTTCTTGTTAAAAACATCAATTATAGCGTGTGCTGTGGTAAGAAAGGGCCTTCCAAGTAAAATGGGGACATCATCCTCTTCCATTTCAAGGACCACGAAGTCGACCGGGAAGACAAATTTATCAATCTTGACAAGGACATTCTCAGCAATTCCTTTAGGATATTAAGTTGTTTTATTTGCCAGCTCAATGCACATTCTAGTTGGTTTCAGGTCCCCAATTCCAGACGTGAGTAAAGCGAGAATGGCATAAGACTAATGCTTGCCCCTAAATCGGCAAGGGCTTTATCGAACATGATACCTCCGATGGTGCAAGGCAAAGTGAAGCTCCCAGGATCTTCTTCTTTGAGAGGCATGTCTTTTAGTAGAGCGGCATAACACCTTTGATTCAAGGTAACCTGCGTCCAATAAGAAAGTCTTTTATGAGTGAGGAGGTCCTTCATGAATTTAGCAAATTTGGGCATTTGCTCAAGAGCTTCAACGAAAGGAATGTTAATGCTGAGCTGTTATAATTTTTCCATGAATTTCTGAAATTGCAATCGTTCTTGCTCCTTCTTAATTCTTCCCAGAAATGGTATGGGAGGAATGTAGGGACGAACTTTTTCCAAAGTTGGTTGAGTGTCCTCTATGTTTCCTTGTCGTTGTTTTGAGGGATATCTTCATTCTGAACATCCGAGCTTGAGGGATAAGCTGGTTCTTTATAGTTTAGTCCACTTCGGGCTGTTATAGCATGGGCTAGATCCCGAGGATTTGGTTCAGTTGTACTAGGAAGTTCCCCTTCATCTCTCATTCTGACTGATTCGGCGAGCTTTCTGACCTGATTCTCCAATCTTCTTATAGCAGCTGCTTGAGTTCTTAGTGCATGGTCGTAATCTTTCTTGATGTTCCATACCAATTTTCACTTTCTTCTTGCTTTCTACTAGATTCCTTTACAAGCTTTTTACAGCTCTTTCGAGATCTGTTACTCTTCCTTCAACTGGTTTATCGAACTTGTATTTAACCATCTTTACTTCTTCAGTAAGGGATTGCATATCGACCTCAAATTCCTCCAAATTCTTAATTATTGATTGTAGCTCGATTGGGCTTTCATTCCAATCTTCATTCCAGGATGAAGAGTGAAGAGCAACTTCTTCAACTCTAGTCCATCCTTTATCAGCAGTCATCAAAGGGATAGGTTCTTTTGAGTCTAACAATTGCCGAGTTTTGATATTAAGCCCGTTGTAAAATATTTTCAGTTGCTCGTGTCTGTTGAGTTTATGCTCAGGGCATTTCAGGATGGCTTCATTGAATCTTTCCCAAGTTGTAAATAGCAGTTCATCAATGATTTGGCAGAACCTCCTAATTTCATCAACTTGCTGAAGGATTTTTGTAGGGGTTCAGTATTCTTTAAGAAAGGCTTTTTTGAATGCATTCCATGTTGTAATAGATCCAGAAAGTCGTTTCTTCAGCCAATCTCTAGCTCTTCCCTTGAGGGTGAAAGGGAATGCTCTCAACATAATATGGTCTCTGGAGACGCCTGGTGCATGGAACAAATCAGCAATTTCACATACTTTAGTGATGTGCTCGTGCGCTTCTTCATCCCTGTTTCCATCAAAGCAGCATCGCTTTAGTTCTTCTAGACATAGTCCCCAGAACTCGAATCTGACATTTTCTTCAAGAGCTGGAATAGTGATTCCCTGTTTAACTTTAGAGGTGGTGAGATAATCATTCATGGTGAGAGACATAATATCATAATAAAAGAAAATAAAGACTTAAATAAAAATCCTAAAATAACTCCCCGGCAACGGCACCAAAAACTTGATCACGTTTTCTTGACTGTGTTTTAATATTTATATTGTCTCGTTATACCTATGGTCTACCTTAATGCACTAACAGGCGGTGTGCCGGTCGTGTGTAGTGGAGTATTCGGTAAACCGAGGTCGTCCCAAGAGCTATGTGCGGATTTAAACTAAGTCTAGGTGTCACAGATTTTAATAGATTTTAAGGTGGAAATGATTAACTACTAAACAAGAAAATAAAGAAAGCAAATAGAGGCAAGGGTTGTAATCAATAGGGGAGAAGTGTGCTAACCTAGTTATTCATCCTATCAAGCTAAGTTCATATTTAATTACTTCCAATTACTTCAAGTGGGGTGAAAGTCGCTAGGACAGCATTTGGTCAGTTCGTCCTAACCTATCAGCAAAGGGTTCCACTAGAGATGTCAGGTGACCCATCGAAAGTCCAGTTGTTCTTAGTCCCCTAAGCCAAGTCATTAAGTACCGCTACATGCAAGATTTGTAATAATGAGTGCTCGGGCTCTAGCATCTTAAACACTCATCCGTGGCTTCTTAAGTTCATCCAAACGGTAGGTGATCAGTTGGTCAAATCGCACGAGCTAAAAAGGGTCGTCAGTTGGTCATATCTTACCCTTCCCACGCAGTCTACCTACTTAGGGTCAGTTGGTCATATCTCCTAAGTAACTAGCCACTACCGCCATTCAAAACTACCGAAAAAAGGGTAGCTACCAACAAACTATGCATGCATACACTAGAAATAATTATACGGAAACAATGTAAACATAAACAAAGTAATTAATGAATGATAACTAGGCTAGCACCAGAGGTGCTTAGCCGCTCATATTAACTAAAACAATCGATTCAATGTTTAACATTACGAAATACATGAATTGAAAGTAAAGAAAACATAAAATGCTAATGCTTATTGTAGGGGAGTGATTTCTCCCTTGGAGATGGCTCCGTATGCTCCCTAAGATCTGCCTTCAACCTTCTACTCACGTTCACTGATGTTGTGTGTGAAAAATGGGATGATTAGAAATGCTAGAAATCGAGTGGTATTTATAGGCGGATCCGTTACTGGCGTAACTTAAGTTGAGAGTTCGCCAGTAACACCATTATCTTTGTAATTTGCACTAAAAATCTTTGGTTACGGCGTAACATTTGGAAGGAGTTACACCGTATCTTCAATAAATCCTTGTTACGCCGTAGTTGAGACAATAGTTACGGTGTAGCTTGCGTGTGCGCGGAACCTCATTTGACCTAGTTAGTTACGTCGTAATCTTTGGAGAGAGTTACACCGTAATTTTCGATTGAGTTGGTTTTACGAGCCACGCTTACATTGCGGCGTAATGTGAGAGGGGAGTTATGCCGTAACATCTTCAAAATGAGCATACTATCATATATCTTCAATAAACTCTCCAAATCCACATCTCTTTAGCTCCAATGCTCGTAATTTACCTGAAAGTGAAATATAGAGGAAAACAAGCCTAAATCCATTTTAATGATATAAAATACGAGCATTATCAGGGGATATTGACACTTAATATTCAGGACTATTTGATGTTATCATATTCAAAACCAACTGTTGGACTATGGGTACAATTTCTTGCATACAAAAATATTAATTGATAATAACAGTACAAGCTGCATAATCAAAAATCTTGTTTTGAATTCTAAAACAAAACATATTGATATTAGACATCACTTTATTAGAGATTGTAATGAAAAGAAATCAATTCAAATGGTTAAAATCCATACTAATCAAAATGTTGCAGACCTACACATCAAAGCTTTTGATTTGGGCAGGTTTCAGTATTTGGTTGCAAGTATTGGACTGTTAAATCTCTAAATGTTTGATCTTCAAATGTTTTTGTAAAGTTTTGTAAGGATTTGTGCTGTTATTTCAATCAAGAAGTAAATATGCTACAAAGTGTTTCAATTTGTTGCTTATTATACTAAGTACTTCTGGAATCTGCTATTAGTAGAAATTCCAGTTGCTTAGTGTAAATCATGTTGTGATTTGTATGGAATGCTTTTGCTTGTGTTTTTGTGGTCTTTGATTAACATTTTGCAGGATTAACTAAGGAGATTAATTGATTGGATGCAAACTTGGAGTGGGTGCTATTACAAGCAAACTAAAGTGTTGTTAGGCAAAAAGAAAGTGTTGTTGAGCCAATGAATCTACTGCTTGGAATATGCTACTTAGTTTGAAAGTACAGGGATGAAATCGTAATATTTGGTGTATAAATACCCAATTTGCTCATTCAATCGGATTTGTGCGCCCAAAATGATCTCAATCAAAAACCCTAACACTCCTATTAACATCTCACCTACAAATTCCTAATTTCAAAACCCTAATTCACGATGTTGGACAGAGACTTTGCCGACAATCACAATTTGATTGCTATGCTGGAAAAGCCCATTCCAAAATTGGAAGGGTTTGCTGAAATAATTGATTTCCTTAATGTTTGCCCTATAAGGTATGCATTAACAGTATCCCCTACTATATATCTTTCCATCATTAACTAAGTTTAGACTACTGCTAAGTATAAAACAATTAATGAGGAAGCATAGATTCAAGCCTTTGTGGACAAACAGGAGATAATCATCACTGAGTCTTCTGTTAGAAATTCCTTGGAATTAGCAGATGACAATGGGATTGATTGTCTCCCTACTCCTCAAATTTTCGAAGGTTTGAAAAAGATGGGGTATGAAAAGCAAAACAATGACTTAAAATTTTACAAAAGGCTTTTCTCCCCTCAATGAAAATTCTTGATTCATACCATCCTATACTACATCAGTCCTAAAACAACAGGCTGGAATGAGTTTAGAACTAATATAGCTTTTGCTATTGTGTGCTTGACTCAAGGTCAGTCCTTCAATTTTTCTAGATGATTTTGGATGGTATGATTAAAAACTGTGGAGATTCAAGTAACTACTTTTTGTATCCAAGGTTTGTGCAACTGTTTGTTGATCAACAATTTGAAAGAAAAAGAACTTATAAAGGTACCCTAGATACACCCAAGCTAACAAAGAAAGTTTTTGCTTTTATGAAAAAGAATGGACTTGGATTTTCTGGAAAGGTTACACTACTTTTTGAAAACATAGTGAACCTATAACAAAATCAGGATGAAGGTACAACAATCCCAGCTGTTACCCAAAACACATCCACCATTTTACCTTCTTCTAAACCAACAAGAAATACCTATAAATGTAGGAATTCACAAAAGGGTGCTAAACTACCTCAGGCTAGCACTAGTATGCCAACAAATGAGGCTGTCACAAGGTGTGGAGGTGACATGTTGGCAAGGGCTGCCACTACTGCTTCTAGCTTAGCAGCAGAGCAGGATAGTGGTAACAGAGCTAAGACCCAAACCCAAACAACTTCTGTAGCAGCAGATTCTCAGGAACCTGTTGTTGATGAAGCTAACCCTAGCCAACTGGATAATATGGGGGGCTCAGATTTTCAAAATGGGTCTGAAGCTGAGTTTACATCCAAAGATTCACCTCTCATGGAAGGTTACACATCCCGAAGTGATGATGATAGAACTATGAACGCTGATTTGACGGATAATAATGTACACCATGACAACTCCTATGATCCACCTCTCGGGCTAGGTAACACAAGCCGAAGTGGTGAGGATAGTAATGGACTCTTAAAAGAATTGACGTATTTATGTACACAATTGTCACAGGATGTTCTTGGCCTCCAACAGCTTACAGCTTCTCAAGGTGCTGAAATTAAGAAGTTGAAGCAATGAGTAAGACATTTAGAGGGTATTCAGAGGTCAAGAAAAACCAAATACAGGAGGTTGATTCAAGCTGGAACTGCATTCAGGGTGAGCTCTTCTGGGGAATCTAGTTTGGGGGAGGATGCTCCTAAACAGGGGAGGAATGATAATGTCACAAAATCAGGGAAGGCTTAGAATGATATGGATGTAGGATTTGATGGTGAGGGTACTGGGTTGGATGATATGAATGTAGAGGAAAGTGTGGAAAAGAAGCATGATCAAGTAGTTGAAACTGAGAAAGACACAGAGCAAAGTACTGCTGCAGGGGAGGAATCTACTTTTGGGGTTAAGGAACCTGCAGCTAGTATAGTTAAAATTGCTGCTAGATTTGCTGTTGGTGTTAAGGAGTCTGATGTTGTATATGCATTTGCATCTACTGCTAATGTAAATGAAGATATTGTTACTCCAACTCATATCACAGATGATGATACTACTATGGCAAAGGCAATGATGGAGTTGAAGAAATCAAAGCATGTTGTTAAAGAATTTGTTGCTACACCAGTTGCACCTACACCTACACCTACACCTACTGTTACATCAATTACACCTACACATACACCTACTATTACACCAGTTACATCTACACCTACCCCTAGTCAACCTATCCCACAAGCACCAAAACTACCAACCAAAGGTGTGGTCTTCAAAAACCACTCTCAACAACAAAGGCAACTGCTTCTCAACACAGATATGAGGGGAAAGGCAAAGGAGTATATGTAGAGCCTGATCCCTATGCTGATATACCAATGGAAATGTCGCCAAAAGAGAAGTTAGTTGCACATGATGAAAAGGTAGCTGCTGAAATACAAGCCAAGTTTGCTTCAGAGAATGAACAATTTATGGAGAAACAGAGGATTGCAGCAGAAAATGAGAGGAAAACTTTGGAGTTGTTAGCACAATGGGATGAGGAAAGAGTCAAAGGTAATGTCGACTGTGAGCTGAACAGAATCCTCAAAGAAGAAAATGAGGATAACTATACAATTGAGGAAAGAACTCAGTGGCTGAAGGAATCTATGGATAAGAAGAGAAAACAATATGCTGCTGAAAGACTTAAGAAGAAAATGCTCAAGCTACCAACTGTGAAACAAAGAAGGAACTTTCAATGCCAATACTTGAGAAACATGAAGGGGTGGAAGTTAGTGCAGTTGAAGCCTTTCACTTATACTGAGATTGAAAAGATGTATGAATCTGCGAAAAGAGAAATAGACAACTTCATTCCTATGAACCCTGAAGAACCTAAAGAGAAAGTGATGGAGGAAGTGCAATAGGTGGAAAAGGAGCATGATGTAGAACAAAAAGTAAAGGAAGAGGTACCACATAAGACTTCTACTATTGGAGTTAAGAGGACTGGTTTAGGAGAAAGTCCAAAGGGAGAAAGAAGAGGAAAGCAGACAAGTCTAAAGCTTATGAGCAGCCTGAGGAATCAGAGCAGGAAGAACCAGAGGCTAGTGAGAAAGTTGATGAACAAGAAGATGAGAAGATAGATCAATAATACAGGGAAAGAGTGCAAGAGCTTATAGTTTTGACTAAGTACTCTGGACCTGAGGTAGTCAATGAAACTCCTTTGGGGGTTAAACATCATGTGGTTGATGTTGTCTCAGGAATTCAAGGTGGTAGTGAAACATTCTGGGATGTCAAGAAAGCAGATAGGCAGGTTCAAAGATTTATTAGATTCAGTCAATTTGTTCAGTACTTGGATAGGCAGGATCATGTAGCTATCTGGAGGATATTCAAGGAGAAGCATAGTCCTTATCCTAAGATGGTATATGATGCAGTTATCTGGAACTATCTGAAAGTTATGTTTGAGCTAACTCATGAAGATCAAGAATGGTTAAAGTTGAGGAATAATACAGTTCAGAGATGGGATTTATACCAGATTTATGGTGTGCATGCTCTGTTTGCACATGGTTTGGTAATCTATATGCTGAGGGAGAAAGACTATCCATAACTTATGGCCAACAAAGAGATAATAAAACAGATGTTGGTTCCTATGATGCTCACGCTGATGACCAAGCCTACAAGTTAATCATGAAGTATGAAAAGGTTCTCCACCATAAAGAAAAGAAGTAGTGTGTTTGGAAGCATCCTCCTGGTGGTTGTTTATGCTTAAACGAAACTTGATGATTTGGGGAGCAAATATCAAGTTTAGGGGAGGATTGTTAGGTTTTATGGATACTACTGCTTTTGAGAGAATCAACTGCTTATGGGTTTCATAATAAATTGGTCCAAGTGTTATTTACTGCTGGTATTACTGAAACTACTGCTGGTGTATTCTACCTACTGTTGGGTGTTGCTGGAAAGAATCATGAGAATACACTAAGTGGTAACTGCCGCTAGACTTGAGGAAACTACCGCTAGACAAAAGTTTCTACTGCTGACGACTGAAGTGCTTCCAGAGTAATTGTATCTACTTCTAGTTTTGTTTATCTACTGCTAGAGTCTTAGTCTGTTTTGTATTTAAGGAATGTCGCGTTCCTATAATGTAGTATCAGATAAGTATAGAAATGATACGATTGTTTAGGAAGTTATTGTAACCTAGTAGGACTCCTTAACATATAAAAGGAGATATTAGGTCATTTGTTTAACATATAAGTTTAAGGCGGCTTCAAGGTTGTAAACTCTAGTGATATCAAGATCACTCGTATTATTAATCTAATAATATTGAAGCTTTTGTTTGTGAAGTCATTGTGTTCTTCTTATTCTATAAGTATTATATTCTGCGTAATACATATAAGATCAAACAGTTTCTTATACAGAAGCTATCAAAGATCTATATTTACAAATTGAACTGGGATCAACAGTTAGTGTTTCGTTGTTTCAAATGTAGATCGGGAAGAAAGAATGTAAGGGAAAACGAGTTGTACACTCTTTGGTGACCTCCGGGTCTCGTTCATCCGATTGGTTTGGGTTAATTGGGATAAACGAACTAAAAACGAGTTTTAAAAGAATAAAAATGAAATAAAACGAGTTGTTATAGTGTGTGTCGTGTCGTGTCATGTTGTGTGCATTTTATTTTTATGTTTGTATGTATTTGTTGCGGATATGAAGCTTGAAATGGAGGATTGATGGTGTTAGAAACCCACCGCGACCACTAGGGTCCGGTTGGGTTGCGGTTGGTTGGAACCGAGAGCCCAAAGGACCCAAGGGGGTCCGGGTTTTGTTGTTGCGGGATTGATTTTGGAGATTGTTTTGTTGTTTTTGGGAGTAACCGGGACCAAGAGGTCCGGTATGGAGAGTTATGGTTGAGACCGAGAAGGAGCCAAGGGCCGTTAAGGTTTGTTTGGTTCGCTTGGGTTAGCCGTGGCTAAGCCGAGACCGTTAGGGTCTCGGAATTGGTTTCGGTTGTGGTTTGATGTCCGAATGGTAACGGAGTTGATGGTGAGATAAAATGGAGGTTGATTGAAAATGTGGATACGTTGTCGAGCCGTAGTTTTAGGGCCGGTAACGAGTGAGAATATTTATTTGGACTTGAAATATTATATATGTGAGCTTTATGCAACGTCGGTGTTACCGTGACTTTTTATTCTTGGTTGACCCCAACAACACTGTAACATGGACTTGTATTTATGATTGGATAATATGACATATAAAAGCCGAGAGTCATGACTCGGACTTGTGAACTCGAGACGGATAATAACTCGAAATGTAAATTGAAAACTTGATGCGATATATAAACATGTGTATATAAAATAGAAAATAAAATTATTAATAAGTTCTCGTATTAAATATTTAATAACAAGATACAACTTGTTATTCGATATTTAAAAAGGGAACTAACGACTTAAAAAGGGAAAGGTTTTATAATAACGAGTTACTAAATGTTTCGAGAAACCGATGATTGTATGAAATATTATAAAGCTTAGATGTTTGCCATGGTAGAAGATTAGTATTCTAGATTTGGTAAGTAGAAGTGATCTCCTTGGATAAAGCTTGTTGAAAGTTGGAAGCCATGAAGTGTCGTTTCATAGCTTGGTACATCTTTTGTATAAATTGTTCATTTTGGTGTTTATGGTTATGGGTTCATGTCTAAGTTAAGTCGTGAATGTTGGTTAATGTAAATGGTCATGCTCATGTGTTTGAATTGTGGTTAAATAGTTATAATGTCGTAGCTAAGTCGTGTTTGGCAACTAGCGAATTTCACCCATTTTGGAATGTAGTGGGTCAATACTTTGTACCAACACTTATAATGCTTTAGTAATGTCAAGTCATGCTGTGTTATGTGTTGAATAAGTGTGTAAGTAGATTTCTTATGTAAAAGTGCATACGGGTCAAATGGGTCATATTGTATAATTCTCTCATTTTTTAAAATCATGTTTTCGAGTATTGTAAATGTTGAAACTTTACGTTTTTATAAAATTTATGATGCTCTATTAAGTTCTGGAATGTTTTGTAAATTTTTGAGTCTCAAAGGTATGGTTTCCGGAATAGAGAAAAGTGCAAAAATATAGCTTTTTATTGTAAAGTTTCTTCAGGACCCGTATGGCTATATGATATTTTAGCATATGGCTATATGCTCTTGCACTAGGTATATGGCCATATGGTATTTTCAGCATATGGGCATATCCGCATATGGTTGCTTCAGAAACTTTAATAAAGGCATATGACCAGAATATGGCTATATGGTATTTTCAACATATGGGCATATAGTTGCTTCAAAATTTTTAATAAGGGCATATGACCAGAATATGACCATATGGTATTTTCAGCATATGGTCATATGCTTTCGTCAGAGTATAACTGAGATTTTTTATAGTTTTTGTTTATCTTTTAAAAGTTTTATCTCACAAACCGTAATTGTATCTCACTAACCGTAAGTCGTTAGGAATCGAGCCACCCGTCATTTTAAAATTGAGTATAGTTTCTTTTAAAAATGGTCTCAATGTCTAAAATGTTATAGTTTACTGCCAGTTTGTAAAAGAGTAACATGAGGTCGGTTTTCTGTCATACTTTTCGCGAAAAACATTTCATGTTTATTTTTTGTCGAGTCGTTCAAGGGGCGTAACAACTTGGTATCAGAGCCTTGGTCTAAGAGATTTAGAATGTCATGTTAGGATTTTCTAGACTTAGAATATTTTAAGCGTGTTAGTAACAGTGTTTGTTGTTATGTTTAGGTGATTTCCGAAGATGCATATGTAGAGTATTTTTATGACTACGCGTTGGTCACCATAGTTATGAAAATATGATAGATATGTATATTTGAAATCATTGAGACTATACACCGCGACAAGCTATAGGTTGGTTAAGTACATAAGTATTATATGTTATTCATGCGTTGATTACGTATACGATTGTGTTTGATAAATTAAATTGATATTTTCAGTAAGAAGAAAAGATGGTGAACGCGCGTCACAAAGGAAGTTTTGAAAGCTTCAACTTTCGAAAGAGCCGGGTCTTCGGCTAGTTATGTGGACCATGGTGAAAGTGATGATGGGACTTCTTCTAGCTCCGAGAACCTCAACTTTAGAGGGTTCACGGAAGAGGAGACAAAAGCTTTAAGTTTAATGATTACAAGGAAAGTAGGAAAGGTGGTTAGGAAACCAATGCCCTATTATATCAACTGAACAACATATAACATTAAAGAAGTAATACAAAAAGAGCGAGAAGAGTTTAAGAAGGAAGGAGTTGTGAAAGAATCCAAGAACGAGAAAGCCACATACTGTGACTTTGCGGCATGTAAAGTGCCAATGTTTTCGGGAACTCCCGATACCATTGCTTGCACATGATGGCTGATAAGGTTTTAAAAGGTACCATTTTGAGGGGTCGTTTAAGTCCTTATTTGATCACTTTTGTATCCGTTATTGCTTAATATCGTTCATTTTCACTTTTAGGTCTCGTGAAGGCAAAATCTTGGAATGGCACTTATTTGGACGAAAAGGCGCGAATATATGAAGAAAATGGCCAAAGTCAAAATCGAGACACTCACGATTCTTTGAAAGTATAAAGCGCGCGGCGTCGGGTGCTATTCTTGACGCCGTCCCAAAATTATTGAGACGATCCAACCCAAAACTCGTATTTTCAAGTGACGACGTCCGGTTATGGAAGAGTAGGCCGTCATTACTCGAACGGCCTAGATGCAATCCGACGATGTCGAAGTCAAGAGGACGGCGTCACGGACATAAGGTGACGCCGTCGCAAGGTTAACGTGGCCAAGACGAAACCACAATGGCGGCGACACGGCGGCGTCACTAAACATAAGGTGACGCCGTCGCAATTGTAATCTTATATATAGAATCCAATTTTTCGGTCTTTGTGTGGAGAGTCTTTGGAGTAAAACCTAAAACCGAACCTAAGGTGTCTTGTACAATATTTTAGGGTTTTAAACCCTATCTTACATCAAGATAAGTCTTTGCTTCATTAATTCAATTATGTCTTTGATTATTTGTGTGTATGCTTGCATGTTCTCCATGTCCCGCTAATTTATTTGTGTGTTTGCTTAGGAAGTATGAAACTTAATTATTGAATATTGATTGGTTGTTTCTTATCTTAGTTGACTAATGATCTAGTAATGCGATAGGTCATTCGTTGTGTACTTAATGCTTGATTCATCTTTGTGAACCTTAGAGTATAATTACGAGTAGTTGTAGGCTAAACCATCCAAAGCGCCTTAGAGTAGGAGTTTATAATCCCTAGTGGGTTTGTAGACAAGACCCTTTGGTAACTTCAAAGAGTTGGGAGAAACGCATACCCTACAACTTTAGACACACAACGCAACTAGGAATAAGACGTGACACTCAACCATCAATAGGAAATAATTAAGGAGTAATACAAACTAAGTAAACACATCTTTAAACTATCATACGAGCACACATTAATTAGACATAGACTCCCACAACCTTAGTTTAGATAATTAGATAATAGTAGAGTAATCGGTGAAATACCAACCCCCAAATCCAATACCCGAGATTCGTACCTTTCCATTTTCATAAAATATAAAAGATAAAAATAATCTTCCTCAACCTTAACCTTAGCGTAGTAACTCCCTACTAGCATTCCTATTCCCCAGAGAACGATATCAATACCCGTGGCTTACCCTAATTACTACACTACAACGATTAGGTTCATCGCCTAGGGTGTTATAAAACTTGCTCAAGAAAAGGAAGTTCCTTTGACCCCGAACGACGGCGTGTGGCGTTATCAAGTTTTTGGCGCGTTGTTGGGAATAGAATAGCTAGTTAGCGATCCACCTCGTTTAGGTTTCTTTGCTTGATTCCTATCAAGTAAACTTTTTTCTCATTTTTAGCTTCCTCTTAGTCTATCCCCCTTCTTCGTAACCTTTGTTCGTAACCTCATCACTTTTCATCATGGAAGGTGATAACCCACTACCATTCATCAACATACCACCAAATGACCCGCCAAGAGCCCGTACTCTTGGTGAATACTCGAGACCAAGCCACCTAGGCTATAGGAACACCATTGAGCTTCCCGACCAAGCCCAAACTACGGCCTGCGATCCGACACCATCCGGTTGGTACAAAGCGGATGTGCATTCCATGGACTTCGTTCAAGATCCAAATCGACATCTGAGGATTTCTCAAAATCGTCGATTCCATCGACCTTGATGCTACTACTCGGGAGACCACGCGCTGCGTCTCTTCCAATTCTCTACAGGACCAAGCTAGTAATTGGCTTGAGCGACTTCCCACGGCTCCATCTCAAGTTGGGATGATCTTACTTCGCTTCCTTGCTCAATTTTTCCCACCGGGAGAACCACTAAGCTTAGGAATGACATCTTGATGTTCCAACAACGTCAAGGTGAATCTCTCTATGAAGCATGGACCGATTCAAGGACTTACTTCATAAAGTCCCTCATCACGGCATTGATCTTTGGCTCCAAGTCCAAATCTTTTATGATCATGTCAACTTCCCACTAAGCGATCCATTGACCAAGCGGCGGTGGAAAACTTAGTGATCTCACCGAGAAGAATCATGGGAAATAATAGAGGACCTCGCCTCTATGACAACGAAAGTTGGGATGACCCCGTGAGTGCCCAAAACCGTCAAGGCAATCTCCTTGCCTCCTCCCGATCGTGGGATGATCGAACTTGAAGATCAAGTTCGATTCCTCATGAGTTCCTACAAAATCCTAAGTCCTCACGACAAGTGAATCAAATCACTCTACCTTGTGAGTTATGCAAAGTGGTCCCCATGACACTCGTGATTGCACAAGGCTCTCCGAACAAGCTTTTGGGGACTACGCCTCCATACGTGCCGGCGGAGCGGGAGAAGTGGTACACTTTCAAACCCGAACAAAACAACTTAGGAAACTCATACAACCCTCATGGAGAAATCACCCTAACCTTAAGTGGAACCAAAACTCAAGCACGCCCCAAAGCTCATCTAGTTCGCCTACTAGGATCAATTCTTCTAATACCGGAAACCCCACTAATCTTGAGGCAATTGCATCTAGATTTTTGTCATCCCAAGAAACTCGATTGAATAAGCTTGAAGCCGATTTTAAGCAAAAACAAAGCGAGATGACAACCAAGCTTGATGCCCTCTTAAAAGCCTTCAATGAGCGGGAAGTTGGAGCACTCCCAAGTGATACTATAAAGAACCCAAAGTGAATTCGATTGCATCGACTTCATGTTCCAGCCACCATGGGAGAGTGCACATCCATGCCCTCTCACCCAACGGTTCACTCGGTAAATGCTATCAAAAGGGTTCCAAGTCATCCAAGAGATACCAAGGCCCGGCACCTTTGGTAAAGCCTACTCTTGAGAAACCCGTCGACCAAGAATCCAAACCTAGATTAGAGGAGGAGTACAAGGAACTCCATCAAGAAAACCGATTCTTGAAGTCTTAGCTCATGCACCTTATTATAATGCTTTAAAAGAAAAATATGAGTTAGAACTTAGGCTTGGAAAACATGGGTCCGCCTTTGTGCGAAACAACTTACCTAAGAAGTTAGACGATCCGGGCTATTCACTCTTCCGTAGACTTGGAACTTCAAGCCACTCGATGCTCTAGCCGATTTAGGATCATGCATCAATCTCGTTCCGTTGTCCCTCCATAGAAGCCTCAACCTAGGTAAAATTGAACCAACGGAAACCATCTTAGGTCTAGCGGACGGTAGTATAGCACGTCCGTAGGAATAATAAAGGACATGGTAGTACATGTAGAGAGTTGACTCTTTTGGCCGACTTTCATGTACTAGACATGAATAAGGACCCGACATGCCCATTACTAGTTGGAAGAGGATTTTTAGCCACCGCTAGTGCCATCATTGATTGTAAGATGTCCAAAATAGTGGTAGGAGAGGGAGTGCTAGATCCGCTTCTGATGTTAAAAGCATACATACTATAAGGATGAGGAAATCCCACAAGAGATAGGGTTGGATAGAGAGCCTTCTCGATATGGACCTTGGATTGATAAGAACATCATAGGCCCCCAAAGACCTTTTTACCTAGATAAGGCCTTTGCTAGTGCAAAGAACTTTCAAGAACAAGAAATGGCTAGGGATATAGAAGTGAACCCGTTCGAGGACGCCTTAGTATTTAGGAAGATGACCGAGTTCCTAGGAAGCTTGCCTGTTAACCTTGTCATGAATAAGTGGATAGTTGAGAACCAAACACATGTGGAATTGGAATAGACCGCCTAGTGATGGTAATGGAAGGTGGCACATTAGGATACAAATCTATGATCCCGATGGTGAGATGTTTGAAAAGGCATATTTAACCGAACGTACTACTAGGAACTTGAATGATAAGTTTGATCCTTATGACATTGTTGAGGATAGACTTACGATATCGATGCGTAGGAGCACGACTATGAGTCTAGCTACAAGACTCTTAAATAAAGAAAAGCGCTTCGTGGGAGGCAACCCATGCTTAATTGTTTGCTTGTTAGTGTCATATATCTTTTATTAATTGTTTATCCTCATGTTTAAATTTGTAAAATGCTTTATTTTGTTTTTAACCTCGTCTTAATTGCATATAAAGGTATTTTACATAAGGGATAAGTGTAGGGAGGATTACACACGTTTTCAAAAGAAACGTAAACATGAGAATAACAATTAACTAAAAGATATTTATGTTTGTTTGTTCGAGTCAAATGCTTGTATCGAGTCATAATGGATGTTTTGCGAAATTTTTTGATTCTAAAGATGTAAATTTTCCGAAATTTTTCCGAAAATCGCACCGGTTTTGTCGGGATAATAGGACGGCGTCAGATTGCAACGGACGCCGGGAAGGAGTAAAACATCGATTACTTTTCTCGTTTTCGAGCTACTTATAATTTTTGGAATTTTCCGGTCTTAAATTTCTTAGAAATTCAGTAAACATCCATTCCACAAGCATTATATCCTAGTTTAAATCGAGTCTTATATATATTATTACCGCCGATTTTACGCTAAGGTTTCGTTTGTTTTCTTCAAGTGTGCGGTTTAGTTTGTCGAAGAAGTTACATAAGACCCAAGGAGCTTTTCACGCAATAATTCTTCTTGGAAAGAGTTTAACCACCACTTTACATGGATCTACCGAGCTAATCGGGGAGTATTAGTTTCTTTCGCTTTTAATTACCTTCCATTATCATAACTTTGATACTTCGGGAACATTGGGGACAATGTTCGGTTTAAAATGTAGGAGGAAAATAAAGCGGAACTTTGAAACTATGCTTATCCTTGACTATTTGCTTTGTCCAATTGTGATTGTGTAATAAACCATGAGAAAATGTCGGTTAGGGTAATTTTGGCACCAAATTTAAATTTTTTTATGACATATAAGAGTGGGCCATTAGTCTTAACAAAAGCGTCTCACGGATAGGAAGTTATATGACTAGCACAAAAACCCTTTACCACCCAAATTCCACCAAAATGTGAGGATCGCCCTTAGATTACTAGGAATTAAAGCATTCATCTTTAATGCTTAGAGTGTGAACCGGTAGTATATTAGATTCTAGAACTTGTTTTGTGATGCATTCCGAGATCGCAAGTGAGGCTACACTTGTGTAGTTAGGAATAACTAAATGATAAGAGGCATTAGGATAACCCTTGTTTGATACTGTAATATAATTACTTCTTCCACATCGGTTGAGTAATTCCCCACACCCTTTGCGTTGTACTCATTTTTAGTACACGATACCCTAGTTAACCCTCGAGCCTATCCTTTTCGCGGTTCTCGTGGCGTTTCGGTTTTCCCTAATATCAATGAAGAGCATTGTTTACACCCCACCCCAAATATACACCCAAATCGCCTTAGCCTACCCCTTATGCACTCACTTTTAGTGCAATTGTTTGTTATCACCCTAAACCCTTAGTTCAATTATCTAGTTGCTTGCATAAGTTGCTAAGTCGAGTCATATCCTTTGTATACTGATTTTGGGATGATTAGGATTCATGGGAAAAGTTAAAGTTTATGAAATGACGGGAAGGAACGTTAAAATTCAAATTCCCTTTGTTTGCGTAATAATGTACCCCAAGTGTTTTGATCTTTTCAATTCGGGTCAAATTAGTGTTAGAGTAATAAAACTCAAGTGTAGGGATATGCCTATAAATCCCTAGTATTTTGATGTTATCATAGAGGATGGTAGAGTAAAGTGTATGATTAAAATATATATATATATATATATATATATATATATATATATATATATATATATATATATATATACACATACGGCTACCATCCTACATCTATCCTTTAAATTTATGTTTGTTTATTTCGCTTATGTAGAGTTTAGAGTGTCGAGTCTTGGCTTAGCAACGCCATTCTTCATATGCATTTAACATAGAGATTTTGACTTACCACCACTAAATAGCCTATCCCACCAAACCCTTATTTCCCTACCGTAAGCCTAACGTTACAACCCTTTAAAGACCTCTTTGATAGTCTTTCCTAGGTGCTTACGCCAAAGCGATGGAGGTTTGATCTATTCTCAAGCCTATGGTAATCTATGTACTAGGACCGGTTAATTAGTGTTTATCTTCCATTTCCTATATTGTTATATTTCATTTATACACCCGAGAGATGTGAGTATCCAAACACCCCATGTGAGGTGCTAGTATGTAATTCCGTGCTTGTTATGACTTTTATGGGGCTTATATGTGTTGTGGACCGTTTTGAATTAATGCTTCATGACCTCTAACTTATAAATTAATTGGCTAAAAGTACATTTGCTTGAGGACAAGCAAATAACAAGTGTAGGGATATTTGATAAGGTTTTAAAAGGTACCATTTTGAGGGTCGTTTAAGTCCTTATTTGATCACTTTGTATCCGTTATTGCTTAATATCGTTCCTTTTCACTTTTAGGTCTCGTGAAGGCAAAATCTTTGGAATGGCACTTATTTGGACGAAAAGGCGAATATATGAAGAAAATGGCCAAAGTCAAAATCGAGACACTCACGATTCTTGAAAGTATAAAGCGGCGGCGTCGGTGCTATTGGCGGCCGTCCCAAAATTATTGAGACGATCCAACCCAAAACTCGTATTTTCAAGTGGCGACGTCCGCTTATGGAAGAGTAGGCCGTCGCTACTCGGGCGGCCTAGATGCAATCCAGACGACGTCGAAGTCAAGAGGACGGCGTCACGGACATAAGGTGACGCCGTCGCAAGGTTAACGTGGCCAAGACGAAACCCTAATGGCGGCGACACGGCGGCGTCACTAAACATAAGGTGACGCCGTCGCAATTGTAATCTTATATATAAATCCGAATTTTTCGGTCTTTATGTGGAGAGTCTTTGGGTAAAACCTAAAACCGAACCTAAGGTGTCTTGTACAAGATTTTAGGGTTTTAAACCCTATCTTACATCAAGATAAGTCTTTGCTTCATTAATTCAATTATGTCTTTGATTATTTGTGTGTATGCTTGCATGTTCTCCATGTCCGCTAATTTATTTGTGTGTTTGCTTAGGAAGTATGAAACTTAATTATTGAATATTGATTGGTTGTTTCTTATCTTAGTTGACTAATGATCTAGTAATGCGATAGGTCATTCGTTGTGTACTTAATGCTTGATTCATCTTTGTGAACCTTAGAGTATAATTACCTGAGTAGTTGTAGGCTAAACCATCCAAAGAGCGCCTTAGAGTAGGAGTTTATAATCCCTAGTGGGTTTGTAGACAAGACCCTTTGGTAACTTCAAAGAGTTAGGGAGAAACGCATACCCTACAACTTTAGACACACAACGCAACTAGGAATAAGACGTGACACTCAACCATCAATAGGAAATAATTAAGGAGTAATACAAACTAAGTAAACACATCTTTAAACTATCATACGAGCACACATTAATTAGACATAGGCTCCCACAACCTTAGTTTAGATAATTAGATAATAGTAGAGTAATCGGTGAAATACCAACCCCCAAATCCAATACCCGAGATTCGTACCTTTCCATTTTCATAAAATATAAAAGATAAAAATAATCTTCCTCAACCTTAAGCTTAGCGTAGTAACTCCCTACTAGCATTCCTATTCCCTGAGAACGATATCAATACCGTGGCTTACCCTAATTACTACACTACAACGATTAGGTTCACTTGCCTAGGGTGTTATAAAACTTGCTCGAAGAAAAGGAAGTTCCTTTGACCCCGAACGACGCGTGTAGCGTTATCAATGGCTTACCGGTGTCGAGGGTGCTTTCCGCATAAGCCATTGTGATGAAAGAAATAAGGTCATCTTTGGATCAAATTTTTTTTCTTAATAGTTCTAAGACTGGTAGTAAGGTGAAATATGTGAAAAAGACGAAGCTTGAATTGAAGTGTGTTCAAGGAATGAATTCAAGGAGCTTTTTAGAGCGGAGTTTGCTTCGGCCGAAGAAGTCGCTAAAATTTGGGAGGAGTTTCAATCTCTCGTAGAGACGAAGGAAACTATAAATGAGTTGTGGATGAAGTTTATTGACATGGTTCCTTATTGCCCCGAGTACCACAAGAATGAAAAGCTCAAAGTTGAAAGGTTTCAAAGAATGCTTTGTGAAGATATCCGTGAGGTGGTATCACCTTTAAGTGTGCTACATTAGAAGACCTTCTAAGTAGAGCTCGTATGAGGGAAACGGATTTGCTAAGGAAGAAAGTCATAGAAGTGAAAGACAACAAGAGAAACAAAGATTATGTAGATCGAGATGCCAAGAAACCTAAGCAAGATCATGGTAAAAAAAGGCGGCAGAAACCAAACCAACTCCCCGTGTAAAAAGTGCCATAAATTTCATCTTGGAGAGTGTCGGCCAAACTTATCGGGTTGCTATAAATGTGGTGCTCTAAACCACATGAGTAAAGATTTCAAGAAACCAATGATTGTATGATATAGTTGTAATGAATTAGGGCATAGGCTTAATTAATGCCCAAAAGCGAAGGCGATTAAAGCGAGGCCTTTAAGGTCGGTTAAGGAAGGAAAGGCGAAAGTTCCTCATCCTAAAGCTCGAGTGTATGTAATGTTCACCGAAGAAGCTAAGTTGGTGCCCAATGTTGTTTCAGGTACAATCCTTGTTAATTCCTTTCCCGCTCGTATGTTGCTGATTCGGGTGCAAGTATCTCCTTTGTATCTTATGAATTTGGCAAACATCTATCCACTCCACTAAATAAACTCCATTTCACATTTGAAGTCGATATAGCTGATAGTAAATTTGTATTTGTATCTAATGTGTATCGTGATGTAGAGATATAACTCGATGATAGTAAATTTAGGATAAACTTGATTCCTATTATGCTTGGAGAGTTATATATCATAATCGGTATGGATTGGCTCGGTAAATATAATGCCACCATTCTATGTGGTCAAAAGCTCGTTCGGGTAAATCCTCGGGGTCGTGAAATCATTATTTATGGTGAAAAAAGGAATGGTGAACTTAGATTATGTTCGGTGATGAAAGCTATGAAATATTTGTCACATGGTTATAGTGATGTTTTTCCAGAAGATTTGCCGAGTATTCCACCCGAAAGGCAAGTCAAATTTCGTATTGATCTTATTCCGGGTGTTACCCCTATTGACAAAACTCCTTACTGCTTAGCCTCATCCGAAATGAAAGAATTAATGAGCCAACTCCAAGAATTACTTGATAAGGGTTTTATCCGCCCTAGTAGTTCACCATGGGTAGCTCCAATTTTGTTCGTTAAGAAGAAAGACGGTAGTATGCGGATGTGCATTGATTACCATGAATTAAACAAAGTCACGGTGAAAAATGTGTACCAGTTACCAAGAATCAACGATCTCTTTGACCAACTTCAAGGCGCTAAATGGCTCTCGAAGAATGACCTTCGTTTGGGTTATCACCAATTGAAGGTTCGAGAAGCAGATATTCCCAATACTGCCTTTAAGACCCGTTATGGACATTTTGAGTTCGTTGTCATGCCTTTTGATCTCACAAATGCACCGGCGGTTTTTATGGATCTCATGAACCGTATGTGCAGGCCGATGTTGGATAAATCCTTTATAGTGTTCATTGATGATATTCTTATATATTCTTAAAGCGAAGAAGAACTTAAAGTGCATCTACGGGCAATTCTTAAAACATTGAGAAGAGAAAAATTGTAAGCCAAATTCTCGAAATGTAAATTTTGGTTACAAGAAGTTCAATTCCTCGTTCACGTTATTAATTCAGAAGGCATTAAGGTTGACTAGTCAAAAGTTGAAGTTGTGATGAATTGGCAAGCACCGAAGAATGTTGGTGAAATTATAAGTTTTCTTGGACTCGGGGGGTATTACCGTAGATTTATTCAAGATTTTTCCAAGATTGCGTCCTCTTTAACCAAACTCACTAAGAAGAATTCTCCTTTTTGTATGGGTTAAAGAGAAAGACGACGCTTTTTGTACCCTACGAATAGGGATGGCAACGGGGCGGGGAATGTCGGGGATTGTATTTACCATCCCATCCCCGTTTTCACTCTCCATCCCCATCCCCATCGGGGAATTGCTTTACATCCCCATCCCCGTCCCCATTTGGGGATCCTAGATCCCCGTGGGGATTCGGGGATTTTCAATCCTTATGAACTAACATAAAGTTTCCACCAACTCATCGAAATGTAAAGAATTTAAACTCATAAAGTTTTTCAAGAAACTTGCGTACGTACATCGTACATGGTTAGATTCATTACAATTTCAATTCAGTTGTAAAGCATCCTCAATATTATAACATCACATATAATATAAAAACAATATGTATCATATGTGTCTATTCGGACAAACGAATAAGTAATATGCAGTTGGTGCTTATGCTTCTAATTCTAAAAGCACTTGATTTTATAAATATCGCATATGCATATATAAATATATATGTCGATACTCATAAACATATATACATATACTTATACATACATACACACACACACATATATATATATATATATATATATATATATATATATATATATATATATATATATATATATATATATATATATATATATATATATATATATATATATATATATATATATATATATATATATATATATATATATATATATATATATATATATATATATATATATATATATATATATATACTAGTTTTAAAGCCCACCCAATGCGCGGGCATGACTTATGAGCCCTCCCGGGCATATAAGCCCGCCTGTTGGGCGGGCATGACTTATCATTGGCATATTTTTCTATAACGAAAGAAGGGTGGTAAAAAATGATTGAAAAGTGCACATGTGACGAAATTCGTCATGAGAATTTTTTCACATGTAACGATAAAAAATCTAAAAATAAATTCGGAAAAAAATTTCGATATTTTTTTTTCAAAATTTTCAAAAAAAATTTGAAAATTTTTCGAAATTTTTTTTTAAATTTTTTGGTAAAATTTTCAAAATTTTTTGGAAATTTTTTTAAAAAGTTGGTTAACTAATATTAGCCATTAGATCAAAAATAAAGAAGAATAAAATGAGTGTCTAGGATTTGTTCTCACATTCTCACCGTATTTAATGTTCTCACATGGGGCATGACTTATAATCCAGCCTGATGGGCGAGCATGACTTATAATTATCATTGACATATTTTACTATAGCGTTTCAAAGATTTTTTCAATGAATAGAACTGTCCAACATATATACTTCGTTAATTAGTACAATGATTCATGGCATATATCATCCAAGAGATTCTTGCCTTAAATTAACAAATGCATTGTGAACCTCAAGTTTTACAACATGGACAACAGAATCATAGAAACATAAACAAAATTCATTACAAATTCGAAATTAGAGACATACAATGCAATACCAAGGCCGTAGTGAATTACATGAATGGCATTGAAATGGGAAAACAAAATGACTCACAAACGCAAACAAAAGCCTTTCAAAACGCATATGAATTACTTTACTCTTCACTTTATTTATTTATTCCATTTCCTTATAGATTTCTTTGCCTAATGGAGTGCTCCAACATCTTTTTTGCCTATTCAGATGGAATTGTGTCAAAAGTTTCATTAATGCATCCCCTTGCCCCCACATTTGTTGGAGAAATATTTTTTGTTCCATGTTCGTAAAAAGGTCATATTGTCGTGGTCATTTTACAAATTTAAGTAAAAAAACCGTAGCATGACGTTTATAAATATTTTACATGGTCAATTGAGCTGCGAAATCTTGAGTACTAAAAATGTAACAACAAAATCGGCAAATCCTCACTTTCCCAAAAAACTATTATAAACCCAAGGCTAATGTTATTGAACTGAGACTGCTATGTTGAATCTTTACAAAAGCTTTACCTCCTCACAATCTTCATGTTCACTCACTGCACTGTTTACTTTAAAATTCCCGCCGAGATATTCCAAGTATTTCTTTTTTCTTACAAACAATATTGTTTAGAATCCTTCCAAGCCTTGATATTCCGAGCGTTTCTTTTACGCTGCACAATAGCAACTAAAAGCGTCAGTTTTAAAACTTTAGAACAATTATAACTTCAAAATACCAACTTGATATTGAACGAAAATGGTACCAGATTGATTCTAACTTTCAATAAAACTCATTAATGTCTAAAAAATGTCCCTCGAATTCTTGGACATAAGCTCCTAATCCAGTGATGCATCATCGAGCTCTACTTATTACACAATATGTTTGTTCTTCATGTGACACAATCCATCGTTAAATATGTTCTGTATATGTGTCGACCATTGTAGCTCCAGAATGAACATGAATTGTAGGTGGACGTTTTTATTTTACCTAATACTTGTACCAGGTAACGATTTTTTAATATCAGTTGTGTTATGTTATATTGTTTCTCCACCCATCCAAGATGATTTAGATACAAAGACAAAACTACGTGGAGGTAGTAATTGAGCATTATACAGTCAATTGCATGATTATCCTTACATTTATATGGGCTGCCTCCATATTTAGAAACTCAATCTTAAAAGAAAAATTATGTGCTAGACATTCGGATTACCTTTCAGTAATCAATCACCTCGTCAACTTGGTGTTCTAATCAAGTTCAAATATTTTAGAGGGATCTCACCAACTCGAATGCAAGCATTGGCTGACCGTCAACCAAATTATTATTTTGAGCCCCATAAGACGGTACCAACGCATAATTTTCCTAGAAGTCCATCCATCCTTTGATAAGTTCCATGCCACCCTGTCCTTAGAGATGGAAAATATAGTATATGTTTCCATATGTAAGCAGCTTTAGGGAAGGAACCATTAACTTAAATTGGTGAGAATATGAGACCTTTTAGCTCATACTTAAAGACTTTTCTATTATAACGTGACCCTTAAATTTCCGAACCTATTCATCAGTATTTGAGGTAATTTATCTTAAATACGAAAGAGGTACCGACAGTCTAGCATATAGGAAACATCTACTTCGTTAGGTGGGTTATAACCACCTACGCATCTCAATGAAACCCATAAATAGTTAAGTACAGCTAGTGACGAGGAAAAAATAAAAGAATACTTGAACCAACAGTTAAAGCATGCATTTGAAGCTACAAGTTTTTTTCCAACAAATAAAGGCCCGTGACATGCATATGAGGTGCATAAATGGTGGCATTAAAAACTACTTGCATCGACTGTACTCATAAGCTGGGGACCTATCAGGTACAAACAATGTCATATCAACAATCTCCATTATTTTCATCACCTTCTTTGACTGAATAACTCCATAATGTTGCAAATGCTCCACCATTCCCTAATTCTTATATTCTAGCCCACCATTTATGTGTAGCAATTTCTCATCCCTTTCCCGCAAATGGAAAATACATGTATTTTGGTTATATTTTGACAGTCAAGAACATTCAAAGACAGGAAATATATGTTTTTTGGTTGCATATATATAAACCCAAATTGAACCTTTCTTATTGTGCTCGTTATTACGAAACATGGATTATACAGCAAATAACTGATAATAAATTATAACCATAAACTTTTTATACATAACCACCGTGAGTGTCAGACAGTCCTCCGGATACTTGGAGACACCTGACATGATAAAATCGATCAACAGGTCATGCAGATTAAAAGTTGACGAAAGTCATCGTTATTCATAAATTTAGGTTAATATCGTAACAGTTTGTTTTTTGTTTTGACAATTAACAAATTTATTGCCCTAAGTAATTATGGACCAAAAAAGTTTCCAGGACCACCAAATCGATGTGGCTCGTTTCCATCTAAACTTGCTGTGACCCGTGACCCAACCCGTCAAATCTGCCCATATTGCCACTCCTACCAAATAATGATTTTTCATATCTAAGATGTTATGAATATGCGATTAGAGGGTCGGCATCAAATAGAGTTTGCTAGTGCAAGCAGTCTCCAAAGCTTTATTTTCCTCAATTCTCAACTTCCATATTCATAAATCAGATGCACATATAACTTCAGAATTATTCTAGCATAAATGATCATAAAAAATAATTAAACAAATTCGTTATCAGCAAGACATAAGTACACATGTTTGTATAAGATTTAATTCAACACCCCCTTACTCGTATTGGAAAAATAGAGGCAATAAAGCTAACCATTGCACTTTAAGTTTTCATTCAACATTTTTGAAACCGCTGTGAACATGTTGTCGAGTTTTAATCATATAAAACCGTTTGGTTTCTTAATGTCACTGCAGAATGGATCTGCATCACTACCATAAACTTCTGCACATAAATATCGCTATATTATTAGAACCTGCAAAACACATAATAGTTGGCAGAATGGAAACTAATGGAAGTTGAAAAATTAGAAGTTTGCGGTTGAATAAAGAAAAAACCTTTCATTTTTCAAATTCAAGAAATACTTCACACTGAGCTTGTTGATATTGAGGAGTGTACTTGTTAAGTTCAAAATGGGCTCAGTAACAACCTAATTGGAATCGACTCCAAATCGACTCCTGGAATCGACTCCCCTGCAAATAGCACTGCATACCAACAATTCAAAGTTAATTAAGAATTCAAAAAAGTGATGTAAATTTAACACCCTGATACCAAAAATATTAATTTTGAACCATTACAGAGGTTGTTCAATTTTCCCAACTCCAATTTACATACATTAATATACCAACAATTTGAAGGATAACAACAACATAAGATAATCGTACTTCAAAGCAGTTATCATACTAAAGATATACTTCATAAATTTATGCCCTCTTAATTGTCCAACTTTTATAACCGTTGAATTGACGTAAACCACATTTTCAGCCTTTCTAGTTTTCCCAACCTTTTTAGCATTCAGACTCATTAACTCATAAAAGTAAACAAATAAATAAATAAGAAACCATAAAAAGGCTCAAATAGTTAAAGAAATAATGTTGCCTATAGTGATAATGACAGTCATCAATAAAGAAACTCTTAGTCCATCACATGATAGACCTGGAAACTATAAATAGTTGCATTACAGGGAATACTGGAAACTACAAATACTTGCATTATAGGGAGTAAGAAGGCGAAGCCTAACTTCCTTTGTAAGAACAAAATATAGACCAATTTCATGGTTGTTTGGGGGTACTTGTACCTCTAGATTAGGTTGTTTGCATCCCTTCTTACCAAAAGACTATACCATGATGCTTACAAACATGTTCGATGTCCCCCAAATACATATAATCTAAAGGCGTTCCTGCATATTTACGAAAAAGATAAAAGTAAATAAATGAGAAACCATGAACAGGTTCAACCGGCCGGAAAAAAAAGGTACTGATAATATTAACCTGTCATGAGACGGAGAACATATGCGTTCGTTGTTCCTTCGCGTACCGGTGGCCCCCTTTTACATCCCTTCATTAACGCTTGTAACAACATGAGGCTGCAAAGAATTAGTATAACTTAAACCACCATTTATATCTTGTATCAAGCAATATGGTAACTGGAAGGAATCAACGTTCTGTGGGAATGTGGGAAACCTATGAAACCAAATTTACACCAACTTTGACACTCTTACAGTACTTGTTCGAATAAACATATATCACCATATACCAAATTTTGGGCTTACCAATTAAATCAAACGCAGCTCTTCTTTTTTATAATGTGTTATCTTAAATTGCAGACACACTTATATATAAGTTTTTTTTCGTCAAAAATTAAATCAGTAGAACCACCATATAAGATTTAGAAGCCACCGAAAGAGATGTTCTAACGGAAGGTCACACGTATTCAATAAAACTCACTCATCAAAGTATGAGAATAACTTAAAAAATAAAAGAAGCTTGATGAATAAGGTTTTCAGCTGTTCACAATTAGTATACATGTCAACTGTCCCTACAATAAAATAAAGGAAACACAATTAAAGTAAAAAATTCATAAATTATTAACTACTTACAATGAGCATGATCTCAAAAACCTCCGTGCTTGTAATATTTGTTTTCATCTCACAGATGGTTCTTTCGCTTTCAGCAGCTTCTTTCTACAATAAATTATAATTAAATTATTTTCAATAGCGAAAGCTAGAATTTGTTATAAATATGTTTTATACGTCATGATATCTTAACTCATTTATTTTACTCTTGACATTGAGCTGCATCAGTAGCATTAACTATTGCAATACCAATGTATGCCGTGATTTGAAAAAGTCCCATCTCTCAACATTGCTTCCATAAGCCACACAAGGGGCAACTCTCCCAAGAAGACCTATTGAATTTCAGAACTAATATCAAAAGAAGAAGCGTGAAGGAAATGGAAAAATTTGCATTGCTTTGTAGATCACATACTGGTAAATGCTTGTGATATGTTAGGTAAGAATGTCTTTAGGTGCAGCAAACAGAATTTGGTCATGTATACACTAACGTTAAACTTCACATTTGTCAAAAAAAGGATACTTACTACACATTTGTCGAATATATAATTGTTAAACTTCAAAATGAAAAAATCCGTGCTCTTTTTCTAAATGGGCAAATTAAAGAAGAAAAAAGAACGTAATGAAAGCTTGGTTGTAGCCTGGCTTGCTTTCAACCACATAAGAATTCCTGATAGAAACATAATAAGTATATTGTAATGATGTTTATTTATTATGGGAGGATAATTATATTCTGACTTACCAGTTGTCTAGGCTTCTCGAGTCCCTACAACTCTTCTGAACTGCATCTATCCTACTAATTGTTGTTTTGGCATTTGGATCATTCATGCCAACCTATAATTAAAGTTAATTTGAGAAGCTCGACATTACCTAATACTTTTAGCTAAAATAAATATCTTGGACTTATGGATAGATGAAAAATCATAGACAGCTTCAAACATCTGCCATTGTTTTAGTCTGATAAATGACTTGAGCCCTACAACCAAAAAGAATAAATCTCAATGAAAAAACTAAAGCATAATAAATCTCTATAGGGGGCACAATAACCCCTCCATGCACGTACTCTTCCTCTATCCTGATTGATTCAGTATCAAAAGCATTAGAAAAATATCAAGCCTGCAATGCATGATTGGAGAGTTGTAAACTACACACACAAATAAGCCAATGAGAAAAGGAGTGGCATGTATTAAATATATATGAGTAAGGTATAATAAAAGGAACCTTTATAATTTTTTACTGGAGGAATGGCGTGATCCACCTATACTGTAACAAATTATTCAAACATTAATAAGTAATAACTACACATCAAATAACCAAAAACGCGATTCAAAAATAAAAACAAACATATTATGAAATTATTAGTTAATTGTGTGTACTTGAGCATATTAGGGTTTTGAGAAGGAAAAAAAAGAGAAAATTTGTTGAACCCAATGATATTAGGTTCTCGAAAAAAATATATAATAAATGAATTAAGCAATAATTAAGGAATAGATAATGAGTTTCGGGATTCTTATAGTTATCTCATTAAATTAAAATGGGTATTAACTGGTTGTGTAGGTTTATAGATTTGGTCTAGCAAAATATAATCAAAAAAGTATGTTGGTCTAGTGGTTATCATGTTTGTTAATGATACAAACACCCTAGGTTCAATCCTTGCAATTGACAAAATTTAAAAAAAAAACTTATTTTTTATAATAAAATTTCGAAAATTAATGCATAAAATCCGAAAATTAAATATTATTGCTTAGGTGGATATAAATATTGTTTAGTTGGACAACAAATGCTTATGCGGCATGAAATATATAAATAGCCTAAAATTAAAATTCGAAATTAATTAAATGTTTTCAAATAAAATAAATTTTAAAAATGCTTACATGGCAACAATGTGATGACATGGCTGATAATGAATTACTGGGCAATGAGGTGACGTTTATGTGGCATTATCTACGTGTAACGCCTTCTGTTATATATAATATAGAGATATATACAAGTTAGTCGAGTATGGATATAACATATAAATTCTAAATGCTTATACGCTAGAAAGATCGGAGTCGGGGTCGGGTTCGGGGATTTATGTTATCCCCATCCCGCCCCATCCCCGGTTTCATATTTTGGGGATTCTCCATCCCCGTCCCCATCCCCATCCCCGGTCAACTTGGGGATTCCCCAGTCAAAATCGGTTTGGGGATCGGGTCCTCATCGGGTGCGCATTTTTTTGCCATCTATGCCTACGAAGGAAATTATGTGAAGCACCAATTCTTGTGTTACCAAATGGAATCGAAAAGATGGTAGTTTACAGTGACACATCTTATTCTGGCCTTATGTATTCAACAACACTCATAACAGAATCATCAACTTTTGAATTAATAACATCTTATTCTGCATCTAATTCCTCTTAACGATGATATTCAACAACACTCATAACATCTTATTCTGCATCTAATTCCTCTTGACGATGATATTCAACAACACTCATAACAGAATCATAAACTTTATATTCTGCACTGGAAACTTCAGGATTTGGTTTGAATGCCTTGGTTGAAAGCATTGGTTTGTAATCAGCAAGATTCGGTCCATATCCATTTGGATTGGGTTTTAAAGTAAACTTTTGAATGGTTGTGATTGACTCACCATGTTTATAAACAACATTTCGAAACTCTTTAAGTTTGTTTTGAAGACCGACAATTTCTTCAAGATGGTCATCTATTCGTTTCGTTGAATGCTCTTTGTACGCAGAGAACTGTTTTTGACAAGTTAACAACTCAGCCTTGGCTTTTTAAGTTTCCAAAGTAATAGCGTTAAGTTGCTTTGTATGTTCATATTTCAGTTGTTCTATTTGAGACAACAAAGCATTCTTCGATGCGGCTAGATCACGAATCTGTCGTTCTAAAGATTTTTTGTTTTGATGTGATTTAGCAAAAGCGGCTTCAAAACCTTCTTCACGTTTTTCTTGAGTTTTGAAAAAATTGATTTGTCGAATTAAGCATTCATTATCCCTAATTAACAGTGCATTTTTCTCTTTTAATTTCGTGCAAATTTCCAAACGAGAGTGTTGGTCTTTAATTAAGGTAAGGATCTCAATTTCTCTATTAGACAGAGGCTCATCTTGTTCAACGTGAGTCTCATCATGATCATTATTTAGATCCTCAAATATAACCACAAAGTCAACTTGATTATCAATATTAACCATAAGGTTATCTTGATCGTCAAATATAAGTACGGGATCTATTTGATAATCATCGGAATGAGATGTGGATGGCTCATGTTGAACATTCGATCCTTGTCGGATGGAGAAATTGGTAGAGATATCGGATCGGGGATGAGTATATTTTGTTCGGTACACGAGACAAGCCATCGATGTCATACACTGGGCATGTGTCACTCATGTGTAGAGCTTGCATTTGGGCCATCAACATCAACTGCGCATTAGCACGCAAGTCCTCCATATCATCATCAAAATCGCATACGCCATAAAGCTCATTCCTTGTTGGTAAGAGTTCCACCACTTCATCCTTCATAGCCAAGAGCAACGCCTCTTTGTGATAAGCACTGCCTCTTGTCCTCGGCTTAGGACATGCATTAGCCAGGTGACCCTTCTCATTGGAGTTATAACAACGAAGACCATTAACTCTATTATGAGCATTCCCCTATTCAACCACTTGACCCCTTTGTTGTTGCGGAGCACCCATGTTATTCCTTCCAATAGCATTAAACCCTTGACCACCTCCCATCGATGACCATAACCACGGTTACGAACTTCAACGCGTCCATTGTTCACAACTTGATTCCTTGTGTTGGATGAGGAACGAATGCGATTGTTGGATTTGTTTGTATACCGACCGAAGGCTTTAGCAATCATAACAAATCCTTGTTGCAATTCATCGAAAGCGAGTCCTCATCGACTTCACCGTAAAGTGCTTGAGCATTGTTGTTGTTGTATGGAACCAATTGAGTTTGTTGAGGTTGTTGATGTGACCGATCATATGGTGTGATGGTTGCGGTTTGTTGAGGAGCGGGTTGAGGAGTCGTTTGAGGAGGAAGACTAGTTTGAGCCCACAAAGCAAGTTGTTGATTATCTGGAATTGACCGTGGCCGGAGTCCACAGATAGTCCTTTCTTTGTCAACTTCTTTTGGTGAGGCTTCAAATAGTCGTACAACAATCCGTATGTAGCATGATGAAGATTCTTAGCTTGACGGAGAAAATGACATAATTCTCCCATTCCGACCAAGACTACTTAGGAACTTAGTGTTGTGACAATTTGTGGCATGATGATGTTGTGTTTGTCCAAATCATTAATGATATCTCGAAAACGATGATGATATGACTCTAATGTCTCTCTGGTTCAATCATGAAGTGTTCGTAAGCCAAGTAGATTTTGGATTCCATGTCTTCTGATTGAGTGTTGTGCCTTCCATAAGAAGATGAATATGTTCCCACATTGTTTTGCGGTCTTTTGAGCATCAACACTTGAAGGATTTGATTGGGTAATCCTAAAAGGATGTATTGCATTGCTAGTTCATCGGCTTCAAAGTGTAAAGTTCATCGGTGAGGTGCGAGATAGTTGCAATGTTGGTGACAACATCTCTTGGTGGATTGGCATCCGGATCTGGGTGTAATAACGATGAGGCATCTGAAATGGACCTTCCATAATGACCTTTTTTAAGAACTTTCCATGTGGCTTCTTTAGATCACAAAACCTAAAGAACCTTATCACCCATTGATCATAATTACCGGGAGTGAGCATTGGAGGTCTATCAAGTGAGCCAGCTTCATGAATTAATTGTTGGCTACTTAAGGCTTCACACATCTTGCCAAACCATGTTGGTTCCTTCATAGTACTCCTGGATAGATGTTGATTGTAGAATTTTGTGTAAGGTTGTACTTGAAGACTTGGTGGTGGTTGAACCATTTGTGGTGATGAAATTGCTCCAAGTTGTGGAGTATATTGTTGATTAAATTGTTGTTGATAAATTTGTTGTTGATGATTAAATTGTTGATGTTGTGGACTTAGTTGTTGTTGTTGTTGTTGATTATAAGTGTAAGGAAAGTAGTTAGAGTATGGTGGTTGAGACATGTTGAAAACTTGTGTTGTTAAATGAATCTTTGTAGTCGAATGAAACGTTGTTGATGAAGTATCCTTAGGCGTAGAAATCATAGAAAAGCCAAGTACCACTTATGCGTAAAAACACCAAAGATACGCGTAACAACAATAGTTACGCGTAGGATTAGCTTACGCGTAAGAAATGAGAAAACACTAAAGTTATGCGTAAATGTAAAGTTAAGCGTGAAAACTTAGGCGTGGGATTACCTTATCGTGAAGATGAGCTTAGGCGTGAAGAATCTTATGCGTGAAGTTCTACGGCGTAAGCTTAAGCTTATGCGTAATTTTAAGGTTTTACCCAAAGATCTTTTACACTATCATAGTGCAAAGATATCCAATTCGAAGTGTTTTCGGGCTTATCCAAGCAAGAAAAACCGAGTAATCCACTGGCTCAGATCAAACCAAGGAACGATTCTGGCGTAAGATTAGGGTTTCACTTACGCGTGAAAATAGCCAAAAGTGATTTACATGGCCGATGTTTCCAAACCGATTTTGTGAAGAAATAGCTTCAATATCACCAAAATAACACAAAAGTGTGAAACTTGATGATCCAAAGCTTATAAAACTGTTACGCGTAGAACAACACCCATGTAAAAAACCTAGCTTAAAAACAATGATCCACACGTAAAGTTTGAAACTTTTTGCCAAAAACAGTTATTTTAACACCTTAAAACATTGAAAGTACAAGAATCTTGGATTGAAAAGTGTAAAAAATAAGTTTTTAAGCGAACCAAAGTTTGAACCGTGTTGTTACACGTAAGACCGAAACTCACTTTAACAACAAAACCGATTCACCCAACTATTTGGCTCTGATACCACTGTTAGGTCACCATATTAGTAACACAAGCATCAATATGTAGAAATATATGAAGAGAAGAGATTGGTTAAACAACTACACACACACACACACGTATGAATATGCACGGTTAGGCGTAGAGAGTGAAAGAGTGAATAAATTGAACAACCAACCCTCAAGTGAGGGTTTACAAGAGGTATTTATAGGAGAGGGAGCTAGGGCAACACTCCTAGTCCATTCCTTTCCTTATTGGACTTGGGCCAAGGCTTATGGGCCTTCTACATAAGCCTTAGCTTAATAACAAACATAAAGGCCTAATTAAGCTAACTATTACATATTAATTACTAACACTTGAATACTAGTTTAGGAGTGATTCCAACATTGGGTGTGTTCTTATGCAACGAGGTAAAGTTATCACTTATGCCTCAAGACAATTGAAGAAACACGAGGAGAATTACCCGACTCATGATCTTGAGTTCGTCGTCGTAGTTTTTGCCTTGAAGATTTGGAGGTATTATTATATGGTGTAAAGTTCACAATTTATATTGATCATAGAAGCCTCCAATATTTCCTACAGAAGAAAGACCCGAATATGAGTCAAAGAAGGTAGCTAGATTTGTTAAAGGCTTATGATTGTGAAATTCGCTACCATCCTGGTAAAGCGAATTTGGTAGCGTATGCCTTGAGTCCTAAAGAAGGAGAGAAGGTTACGAGGATTCACTCCTTACGGATGATTGTTACTTCCGATATTTTCAATAGGATTAAAGCGGCTCAAGTGGAAGCATTGAAGGAAGAGAATTAGGAAAGTAAACGTATTGCATCATATATCCCTCATCTTGAAGATGATATTCAGGGAGGCATGACTCGGCACGGGAGAGTTTATATTACTTTCTGAAGTGATGTTAAAGAGTTACTTTCAGACGAAGCACATAAGTCAAAATATTCTATTCATCTGGCGGCTACAAAGATGTACCTTGATTTGAAAAAAAGTTATTGGTGGCCAAGTATGAAGAGAGATTTTGTAAAGTGTGTTGAAAAGTACTTGACTTGTTTAAAAGTCAAGGCTTAGCATTAAAAGCCGTATGGAATGATTCAACTGTTGGAAATTCCATTTTGGAAGTGGGAGAAAATAAAATGGACTTTGTTACTAAATTACCAAGAACGACGAAGAAGCATGATGCGATTTGGGTCATAGTAGATCGCTTGACGAAGAGTGCTCATTTTATGCCAATTCGAGAGAATATGTTTGTTCATAAGTGATGTGCGCAAAGAGTGAAAGTTTTTAATCTATAAACAAGGATTACCAAATCTATTAACAACACATACGCGCAAGTGAACTCGTCCGTTAGTAGTAAGATTTGAAGGGTAAGCCGAGATCGTTCTTAGGGATTTGTGTGAATTGGAAAGTGTTAAAACAAATAATGTCAAAAATGTTATTTATATTTTTCGACCTCCATATGTTTTGATAATCAAAAAATGTAAAAACACGCTAGGTAAAAATATACGTAAACAAGTTACTAGTCGTAAAAGTCCATTTTGACACAATATCACTTAAGGTATGAACAAACAATATATCAAACTTGTTAAGTGATCAAAGAAATATTGTTGTCCTTAAACCTCAAATTTTTATAAATGTGACAAACCTTTTTACAAAAATAAATTATACAAATTATTTTTGTATTTATAAAGAAATATTTTAACAAGAAAAATATTCAAAATCTGATTTTTCCCACCCAAAAGGATAGCACCTTCACCAACATTTCATCACAACAGGACAAAACAGGAGCATCCTAAAGACGGTCCCTTATAGGGGTGGGGGTCCCTTATATATAAGGGACTGTCCCCCGCTCCTCTAGTTGGCTATAAATACTGCACTTTTTTAACTGATTTTGACACCTCTTGAGCACATAAACTTTTTGTCTTCTTAATCCGCCTTCTTTGATCACATTAACTAGTTGTTATTTTGTTTATAGGTGATCACATTACTTCTTACTTCAAGTGTAAGTGAAGAACGCTCGTATTCGCTAAAAAAACTAAGTGTTGTAGAATAGACATTATAAACGTAATTTTTGTTACGATTATCTTCTTGATCTAAACATCTCAATATCCATTCTTGTATATTGGTAGATACGACTTGTGTGTAAGTCAAAAATTCTTGTGTAGATCCAGACGGTATGTAAGTCTGTGAAGTATTGCGTATAGCGGTTAGTATCATGTGTAGTGTTGTGTAGATTGGTTTTAGCTAAGATTAGAACTCAACATTTCGCTTAGTTTCGGAAATCAGAGTAAGCAACTGTGTACGGTTTTCTCTGCCTAAAAGGAGCTTGTTGACATATTGGTTGTGAACTCTCGAGTGTGATACTCGGGGAATGGAGTAGAGCGAAGATAGAGCTTCGTATCCGAACCACTATCAATCTCTGTGCATTGATTTGATCGTTTTATCTCTCTTTTATCTTTACTCTCATACTTCATTATTATTTGATCGTTTTATACTTTTATCTCTCTTTTATCACATAAACTTCAAATCAAAAAGATTTACAAAAAGAACAAATTCGTTTTTTAAAATGCAACTTAAAACGGTGAAACATTCAACCCTCCCTCTAGTTTCTACAATTGGCATCAGAGACAGGTTGACCAAGATTTTTAAAGTATAATGTATTTTAAACTTGAATCGGTCTATGGATTTCGACAAATATCAAGAAGAGCAATCTATGCAAAGACCACCACTTTTTGAAACCGACTGCTTCATTTATTGGAAAACAAGATTTGAAACTTACGTGAAATCAAAAGATCTTGATCCTTGGCATGTTATTACCATGGGTGACTTTAAACCTATCGAAAAGACTCCGAGAGCAAAAAGGGATGAAATAGTTCCCTATGAAAACAAAGTGATAGTCTTAAAAAGAAATTAGCTAAAAATGATGAAGCTAAAATGGTAATTTATAGTGCTTTGCCGAAAAAAGAAGTTGAAAGAATTTTTATGTGTGATACGGCAAAAGAAATTTGGAAACCTTTTTTAGTCACTCATCAAGGTAATAATTAAGTCAAAGATAACAAAATTGATCTTCTTGAACAACAATATTAACAATTTGTCATTCCTGACGACGAATCTATTGACAGTGCTTTTGCTAGATTCAATACTATTATTACTAGTCTAAAAGCTCTTGATGAGGTTTGGTGAGAATGTCGGCGATATTTTCTTCAGTTGGAAAGTTTTGAGAGGTTTGGTGAGGATGCCCTATTACGCTTTTTTGGAAAGTTTTGTTAATTTTCGACTCTCTAAGGTATGGTTTTCGAAATAGAGAAAAGTGCAAAAATATAGCTTTTTATTGTAAAGTTTCTGCAGGACCTGTATGGCCATATGATATTTTAGCATATGGCTATATGCTCTTTCCAGAAAGTTCTGCAGCGGATATGGCCATATGGTATTTTCAGCATATGGGCATATGGTTGCTTCATAATTTTTAATAAGGGCATATGACCATAATATGGCCATATGGTATTTTGAGCATATTGGCATATGGTTGCTTCAAAAACTTTAATAAGGGCAATTGACCAGAATATGGCCATATGGTATTTTTAGCATATGGTCATATGCTTTCGTCAGAGTATAAATGAGATTTTTTTAGTTTTTATCTATCTTTTTAAAATCGTATCTCACAAACCGTAAGTCCTTAGGAGTCGAGCCACCCATCATTTTAAAGGTAATGGAGTCTAGCTTATTTTAAAAATAGTCTCAATGTCTAAAATGTTATAGTTTAGTGTCAGATTGTAAAAGAGTAACATGATATAGGTTTTCTGTCATACTTTTCGCGAAAAAAATTTCATGTGTTTTTTGCCGAGTCTTTCAATGGGCGTAACAGTTACCACACAAAAAAATGTGTGTACTCAAGTTCAATTCTTGCCATTGGTTAGGTGGTTTGAGTATGTGTTGCGATGAGTTCAAATATGTTGATTAGTCGGCTAAAGTACTAAAGAAAAGTATAGTTCCACATCTTTTTACGTAAGGTGAAATACCAAAAACAACCTCACCTAAACACAATCATCATCAATATTTTTCAATTTTTTCCTTAAAAATAAAAACTTTCTCTCTAAAAAAACAAATCGACGAGTTTCTGATCAGTTAATTAGTCAATTGATGACTCCGCCACCAATTGACATAATCTCTCTCACACACTAATTTCACACCTACACATACACAATACATATACATATATATGTATATGCGTTTGCTGATTTAAGTAGCTTATTTATTTAAATTAGTTGATACTCTCGATCAACTACTTGATGTGAATTTGTTGATTCACATGATACATATATGATTTAAGTAGCTTATTGTTATTATTGTTATTATTGTTGTTATTGTTATTTTATTTATTTATATTATTTTTTTTAAAAACAAAATCATAGGATTACAAGAAATTAGTGGGGAGCTGCGAAACTATATGGGCCCCCACACTTTTAGCAATAACAAAACTAATCCTACTAAAAATATGAGTAGCAACATGTGCCCCAATATCTTGAGTTATAGAGAACTTCTGGATCCGCTTAAGTAAGGTCACCGCATCTGCCTCAAGTCCCCCCAAAGAGGAAAATGAGAAAGGGATGAACTCATATCCAATATCTGCATATTTGGCTTCGTACTTGACGCGCTTACGTTTGGCGGCATCAATCACCACACGACCTGGCACAAAATCAATCATACCGTTTTGCGTGAGGGGAGACGATCCCGTCAAATCGACACATACGTCTTGCCCTCCATCCCAGGAATAGAGCAAGATATATGCTGGCCGTAGGACTTTCTCTCTTTCTTCACCCAACCCGATGTCAACCTCTTTACGAGCCGAGACCCCGGATCAAGAACAAATATCAACCAAAGTATCACACACTATGTTGTGCCGATGTTTAGTTCCAATAGTGCCAGCACACGATACAACATGGTCCCCGTAAATATCCCCCGTGAAAACCTTGGAGCAAGTTGAGCACGACATTTGAACAGAGAAAAGGGGAACGCCCAGTCGATAACATAATACGCACCCTAAGCCATAACTGAGTATGGTCGTATACTTGTATTTATATGTATTGGCTGATGTGAATCACTTAATTTAACTATATTGATCTGTCTATTTAGTTTATGTTAGACAATTACATTTGAATTTAAGAGCGGATAAACACTTTGGAACAAAACTTTGCATAAAAAAATAAATACATATGTTTGGAGGGCATAACAGGCAAAACTATGGCGAGGGAAGAACTCGATAGATTGACACTGAGCAACATACGGTGGAATATGTGGATAATAACATTTTATTGTTTTCATGCACGTTCAAGATATGGGAGATGGTGTTTTCATGGTGGAAAATGGACAGGTCAGGATGCTTTCGTTTAGGGGGTTGTTTGAGTTTGAAGGTCACATATTATCCATGATTGTATTAAATCTTTTGTAACACAAAGCGTGACTTTAATAACCCTAAGATTTGTAGTTATGTGATCAAGTATAGTTTGTAGTTCTGTATGTATTTGAAGACCTCGTAGTCATGTATATATTTGGGCCAATAGACTAACTTCCCAATCTTTTGTAATAGATTGATAACTCTAAACTTTATAGTTATGTATGAATTTTAGACTATAATTGAATCTAAGCTTTTCACACCGACACAAACCTTTAAGCTTCGATACAATGTCCACGCAACAACGCACAAACATTCAAATCCTTGTTATAATACAAACGGCTAATTACCAAGTATTATTGGTTGGTAACTACACTATGTGATATTAGAAAATTAACTAGTTAACTAAAGTATGTGTTAGCCTTAATAGTTTTATTAGAAGTGATGGTCATTCACATTTAGGAACTTTGTAACGCGTGTTAGATATCGTGATAGAATAGTCAACGGGCTCGTGGATTGGGCTAAGCTAATTGGTTAGAAGTTATGTTAAGCTAGCCTTATATCAATCCATGTCCAATCCAATCCAAACGAGCCCATGCCAAGCCCATTAGGGCATCTTCTACTTGTACTATAAATACCCCTCAAGTATGTCATTTGAGGGGTGTGCTTGAGTGTGTGTGTGTGTGTGTGTTTTCCTTTGAAGCAATATAACATCTTATTGTTTTCTTTCTTCTCTCTATCGATCTAAACATATACACGATCTATCATTCAAGTCACCACCATCTCTCTTAATCTTTCCTTCTTTGTTTTACGCATATGTTTGTGTTTGGTTTGTTCGTGTTCTACGCATAGCTGTTGTTACGTGTGTTGGGTTTGCTTGGTAAAGTGATAAGGTTGATATTCTTAGTGGTCCTACAATTGGTATCAATCGCCTAACAATGGTTTAGGAGTGTTTGTGTTTGTTTTGGAAGTTTTGGTACTGTTCGTAAAGCTCACGTTTTTACACTTTTGATACGCTTAAAGCTTTCATTTTTTCACCAAAAAATTCAAGATTCTTGTGGTTTAAGGTTTATTTGGTGTTAAAGTTTTAGTTTTTCGCAAAAAGTTTCAAGCTTTACGGGTTTAGATACGTTTTTTAAACTCATTTTGTTTCATTGGTCATTTCTACTCGTAACTTTTCTAAGCACTTTGGGTGAAAAAGGTCAACATTTTTGGGTTATTCGAGTGTTTTTAAGGCTATCTGTGCAAGAGAAATCGGTTGAATCATTGAAAATTTTTTACGAGTAGGTCAAAACCCTAGTTCTACTCGTAAAAAAGTCAACTACGCATAAGCTTCTACTCGTAACTTTTGGTGAAGTTTCTTGAGCTATAACGGTGACTCGGTGCCTCCTCACTTGGATAAGTTTGTGGAACACTTGACTTTTGGATATCTTTTACCTTTGTGATAGTGTAAAGGATTTTTGATTCTGGCGTAAGCCATTCCTACGCGTAAGCTATTCCTCACGCGTAAGCACTCTTGCTCTGCGTAAGTTGGGTTCTACGCATAAGAATTTCCTACGCCAAAGGATTCCTACGCCTAAGCATCCTACGCATAAGTTCCTACGCATAAGATCCTACGCCTAAGCCTCGTCTACTCGTAACTTCCTGTTTCTACGCCTAAGCTCTTTCTACGCATAAAGGATTTTAAAAAAAAATAAATAAATAAATTGAATTTTTGAGGAGACTAAACGTTCAATTTTTACGCGAGATTCAAATTTTGGTCAAAAATTCAAATTTTTGGGCCTAAATTCAAATTTTTCGGGTCAAATTTGGCGTCAAAATTGTCATAACTCAAATTTTTCATACGACCTTAGAATTGATTTTATAGTAAATTTCAAATTTTGGGCTAAAATTTTTAAGAACCAAGGTTCTGAGTACGACTTTCAAAACACCTCAACCAAGCTTAATCTTCATCAACCACAACTCATTTATCGTTGAATCGATCCTACATCAACTTTATCGGATCATACCTTCATCAATGGCAACTCAACAAGACATTCATGCGGTAGGTCGAAAACCGACCTCCTATGTTGGCAAAAGGTGGTTATCTTCAATGGACAAGTCGAATGCTCCGTTACATCAAGACCAAACCTAATGGCAAATTCATGATTAAATCCATTCGGGATGGACCCTTCAAGCCTCGACAAGTTCATGTACACGAAATGCGGATGCAACACCTCCCATCGCACCATCTTCTCGTCTTCAATACGAATCAATACACCGCAGAGGATCGAAACAAGTCGAAGCGAGATGACATGGCAATAAATATTATCCAACGGGTTTACCAATAGACATCTTTGTTTGCGGTGAGCGGTTGTGAAACCGCTTTCGATATGTGGGAGCGTGTTAGGCGACTTTGTCATGGAGCAAAATTGGTCAACAAGACATGGAGAACAAGTTGCTAGCGAATGGGAAAAGTTCACTTCTACACGGGAGAATCCATTGAATCCTACTATGGAAGGTTTGCACTTTGATGAATGAGCTAATCGAAACAAGTCGACACCGAACTATCGTTCAAAACATCAAGTTCTGAACAATCTTCCGGAAGAATGGGGACGATATGTAACTATTGTCAACCAAACAAAGACCTTCATCGGTGAACTTTGATCAACTAAGCGATTTTACGAAACAAAACCAAGTCAAGCGAATGAAGTCGGGCAAGAAAGATTAGCAAAGAATCATGATCCATTGGCACTCATTGCAAAGACTCAACCTTCAATGAATACACAACAACAAGCTTCATCATCTTCCAACAACAACAACTTGCGACAATACATTCCACAACCACAACAATAATTCTATCCGGATCAACAATACCGAGAACAAGGAATCATCGATCCTGAACCGACCCGAAGCGACCTTGCAACAAATATACTCTTTCTTGGGTAACGACTCAAAAGTCGCTATTCCACACCAACTAACAACAACCAAAGGATTTCGTCAAATACTGCAACATGCAAATTGCACAACGTAGGGTGTGAATATGGGTAATCAAGGTCAAATGGTTGGAGTTATTGGCAATCGGCGAGGATATACTCTTGGATTTCGTATGGGTAATCGATCGGTTCCATATCGGTGTCGGATGAGACAGAATGTTGGGAATAGAGCGATGGTGTCGAATCGAATGTTGCGACTCCAATCGTTGGGAATCGTAATGTCAGTTAAGTGTTATAACCACAAGGAATGGGCCACATGGCAAGGAATTGTCCTACTAAGCCGCACAAGAACGATCTTGAGTATCTTGAAAACCGCCTGTTGCTACAAAGGAACGCTACTGGATTTCGGTTGAGTCTTGAGGAACATGATTTTATGGCTATTATGGATGATTTGGAAGACCTCGAGGAAATCGATCTGACTGCATCTTCATGGCAAATCTTGAGGAGACTAAGTCGACTCGACTCGGAAGCACCTCTGTCTATGGCGCCAACGCCGTGTCGAGGTACCAATCATTGATCCATGTTATAACAATGTCATATTTGATGTGTTTACTCATGACGAGCGACGATTCGCGACGCCAAGACCTACTTATGATACATACGGACAATCCGAGTTGTAGCAATACTAACTCGAAACTCGGATGTGGATCCTAGTGGAGGCGTGTGGCACAAAATCTTGAGGCGATGAGGAAACACGTGCTTATTTTGAATCATTAATCAATAAGCGTGGCATTGAAATTGAGAAAGTGAGTAAGGTCAATCGCGAAGTTAAGGCCGCGAATAAGAAATTGACCGGCGAGCTTGAGAGTTACAAGGAGCACGCCAAAGCCTATGAAATTCATACAAACAAAATGTCCGAATTAGAAATTGGTTATCGAGATTCGTTTTAAGAGAAAACAATTGCAACTCAAGTACGACACACTTGATGTGAATTTGAACTTGAAAATAAAATCTTTAAACAAGGAAATTTCGATCTAAATGACCAACTTTCTAAACAAAAAGCACTGTTTTCGATCTTGAAAAGAGAAGAAACAGTTGATTCTTGATTTTTCAAAGCGAGAAGATTCTCTTCTTGATGAAATTCGGATAAAATGAAACTATCAAAAATTGGATAATTTACTTCTTACAACGGGTCATTCCGCTAAGACAAACAAGATGCTTTCTAATCAAGTAAATCCGATTTTTCATACGACCGAAAAATGGCTCTTGGTAACTCACCTCCTGCTTCCTCAAGAAAGCTCGAAACAACGGAATGTGTTGAACAATGGAAAACCTTTGCATGAACCTATAATTGTGCATGACTATCTTGAAACGTTGGAACTATCTGAGGAGAGTAGATCAAAAATGAAACAAAAACATCCGAAAATCAAACCTATTGATTATAATAAATGGAACCAAATTAATGGTATTTCGTTTGTTTCTCAATCAACGTTTTCCACCAAACCAAGTGTTTCAAACAAAGTGTCAACACCAGTGTCAAAATCAGTTTCAAAACCAGTTGTTGTCTCAAATTCTCTTTCGAACATTGAACAAATGTCTTCAAACAATCCTTTTAACACAAGTGATGCGAGAAGTATTTTGGAAAATGTGAAAATGAGAATTGCAGATCTTCAAGAGACCGTTAAAACTAAAACCAATATTACAACAAACATATGGTTTATTAGTTTTGATATTGAATGTAAAAGTTTTTGAAACTCAATTGCCCTCGGTGACTAACATCAACTCAAGGGTAATTCATTTTGAACAAGCCTTTTGAAAGAAACAATGACTTTGTCAAGGACCATAAATCCACAGTAAAGCAAGCTAATGAAAGTGTTGAACACATCAAATTTTGGAAAATCTAAATGATTCTCTCTTGAAGATGTTCTAACTCATCGATATTATGTCCATCATTTTGCAAACTTATTCTATTGAAGATCATGAAAGACTCGGTCGAGACCTCCAAATTGTTTCAAAATATGAAAAGCTCTTATGAAACTTGAAAAGAAAATGTCTCATATTTTAAACAACTTGATCGCAAAACCGAGGAATGCAAGTATGAAAAAGCGTCGTATGAGCGTGCCTACAATGACATGAAAGCAAAAATGATCTTTTGAGGGCTCACCGAAAGTCAAAAGGAAAGGCAGTGGATACTAAGATTACAAAACCATTGACTGCGGAGAAAGCAAATGTTCCCAAACCGGTTTCAAAACCAAAAATGTCTGTTTCTATGCCTCCTCCAAAAGTCAATGAGAAAAATGTTTCATCAAAACCAGTCACTCCACCTGCCCTACCTAAACAATATGTTGAAAAAGGGAAAGCGGTTATCGAGAATCCAAAAGTTTTAGCACCTGGCCTTTTTAAGATGAGTACCACTAATGCGTCTGCCTCCACATCTAAAACATATGGAACAAACGACATAAGTTTAGATAAGCACTCTAAAGAGACTAGGAAAGCTGAAACCACTTCTCTAGATAAGATTGTGAATCCTAATGAGTGTGCCTTACCTTCTACAGGACTAGGAAGCACCTCTAGGAGCAGCAGACTAAAGCCTAAGAGCAATACAAGGAACAATAGAGTCTCGCATGCCTCTAAGAGTAGTCGCTTGAATAAAGAGAAGAAAGTAGAAGAACACCCTAGGAATTTACCGCTTTGTAATAAGAAAGACATTTCATCTGAATGTAATGAACCTATGAAATCTGTTAAGTTTAATGAACTGTTTGAACTGCTTGTTTAACCGGCAAGAAATCTTTAACTAATGTTCATGATGATTGTGTTTCTAAGAATGAGATTGTTAAGCTCATTTAAGAAGAATGTTCCCAAAAGAACTTATGCTAAAAGAATAGGAAGACTAGTCGCGAGACTTAGGCTTTACACTCCGATAGGGAGCATAATGTTTACTTTAGGGATGACATTTGAAACCCACGGTAGAACTTTCACACTCGAGAATGGAAGAATGAGTGATGCACCTGTCTTACCAATAGATGACTTCTATGAGTGTGATCGAGATTTACCTCTAACCCAAAGGAACCAAAATCAAAACGGTTTCCAAAATCTTCTTCTTCGTTATTGGCGGGTTATCGAAATATGTCTTTGGATCGTCGACTCGGGTTGCTCCAAGCACATGACCAGAATCAAGTCTGGCGATCAATTTCGTCTGAAATTCATGGGAACCGTGACGTTTTGGAAATGATCATGTAGCGACTATCATGGGTTATGGAGATCTACCTTTTGGAAATTATTTGATCACTCGGGTTTACTATGTCCAAGGGTTGGGACACAATTTGTTTTCGACAGGCGGTTACGTGATGCGATTTAGAGGTTGCTTTTAGGAAAAATGCTTGCCGTTAGAAACTTGGATGGCAATCGATCTCTTAACGGGAATCGTGATACAAACTTGTATGCTATCGACATAAACCAAATGGCCTCTTCATCACCAATATGTCTTATGACACGAGCATCTAGAACACGATCTGGTTGTGGCACAGACGGTTATCCCATCTCAATTTTGACACCATCAACAATCTTGCCAAAGACAACATCGTCAATGGACTTCCAAAGTTCAAATACACCAAGGATCACTTATGTCCATCATGCGAACAAGGAAAAAGCAAAAGAGCATCATATAAACCCAAAACCGTACCTAGTTCGGAAGCAAAGTTGCATATGTTGCACATGGACTTATGTGGCCCAATGAGAGTTGAAAGCATTAATGGGAAAAAGTATATTCTTGTTATCGTCGATGATTATTCGAGATATACATGGGTTAAGTTTCTGAGATCAAAAGGCGAAGCACCGTGCATCATCATCACCTTCACGAAGCGAATTCAAGTACTTCTTCAAGCTCCAGAAGAGTTGTAAGAATGCAGACAACGACACGAAATTCACTAATCGTGAGTTAAGAACTTATTTTGAAGATGTTGGAATTACACATCGGACATCGCTTGTTAGAACTCCACGTGAGAATGGGGTAGTTGAAAGAAGAAATAGAACTCTTGTGGAAGCTGCTGCACAATGCTAATCTATTCTTGTGCACCATTATTTCTATGGGTGATGTTGTCGCCATCGCTTGTTTCACTCGAACCGATCCCTAATCCATCCAAGATTCAATAAAACCCCATATGAGCTTGTGAACAACGAAAACCCGATATCTCTTACCTTCACGTGTTTGGCGCTTTGTGCTATCCTACGAATGACGAGAAGATCTTGAAAACCGAAAGCAAAGGTGATATTGGAATCTTCATTGGATATTCGGATAACTCGAGGGCATTGTGGTGTATAACAGAGAACTAGAAGGATCATGGAGCGATGAATGTGAAGTTTGATGAACTTTCACATATGGCTTCGAGAGACTCGCTCTAGAACCCGCACTAAACCGGCTGACTTACGGACACATCGATTCGGGACTCGTACCTCAAAGAGCTAAATCAACTTCGTTTGACAATCCTAAAGAACAAGAATGGGAGAATTTCTTGAGTTAATGTTCGATGAATACTATGGTGGAACTTGACAAATGCATCAAACCATCATTCCGCGCACCCGCTCAAAATCATCCTCCACCACCAACGGAAGATGCATCTACAATGGTGAAACCAATGCACCAACTCCATCTACATCATCTACATCTACTACGATATTGCACCCGTTCTACCGGTTGATGAGCAAAACCAAAACCATAATGATGCAACGTTAGATGACGACTTATTTGAAAATCCGTTTGCTACGGAATCACCGAATCTTCTTCAAGCTTACGAGAACCATCTAACTCGTGATACGTATAACCAACGGTATCCTTCACTCGAAGTGGACAAAAGACCACCCAATTGAACAAGTTATTGGTGAACCTTCAAGGCCAATTCAGACGAGACGCCAACTTGCCACCGATTGCGACTTATGCATTTACCTTTGCTCAATTAGCAATTTAGAGCCAAAGAACATTCGCGAGGCAATGGCAGATCCCGCATGGATAGAAGCGATGCAGGAGGAACTTCTCCAATACCGTCTTCATGACTATTGGGAAATGGTTCCAAGACCAATTGACATTCGAGTCATTGATCTCAAATGGTTATGGAAGAACAAAAGGGACGAAGAGATGACGGTAATTCGCAACAAAGCTCGTCTTGTGGCCAAAGGATACAGACAAGAGGAAGGGATAGACTTTGAAGAGTCATTCGCGCGGTAGCTAGACTTGAAGCGGTCGGATATTCTTGGCCTATGCACTCACAAAACATCACGGTTTATCGGATGGACATTAAGACCGCGTTCTTGAATGGAACTCGAAAGAAGAAGTGTCGTGAGTTAGCCAAAAGGCTTCATCGACTTGGAACATCCGGACTCGTCTACAAACTCAAAAGGCAATCTATGGTTTAAAGCAAGCTCAGGGCGTGGTATGACGAATCGTCTCTTTCCTTATCAAAAACAATTTCACCAAAGGAACAATTGATCCTACCTTGTTTACACAAAATGCAAAACGACATTTTGATTGTTACGATTTATGTGGACGACATCATTTTGGGTCCACTAATCCGAATCTTTCAAAACATTTTGAAAATCTCATGAAAAGTAAATTTGAAATGTCCATGATGGGGAACTAAAATTCTTTCTTGGTTTACAAATACATCGGTCCTCGTGGAATTTTTATAAATCAAGCTAAATACACAACCGAGATTTTGAAAATCATGGTATGGATAATTGTGACTCGGTCGAACACCAATGGTAACTTCACCAAAAATTGGAGCCGATTTGTTTGGGAAACCTATTGATCCGAAAAATATCGGAGCATGATTGGTTCTCTCATGTACCTCATGCTAGTCGACCGATATTCATTTTGTTGTTTGCTTATTAGCACGGTTTCGAGCTAAGCCTCTTCGAATCGCACCTCAAAGAGGTTACAAGGATCTTCGGTGCACGAAGACATCCATTCACATGGGACTTTGGTATCCGAAGGAATCCGGTTTGATCTAATTGCTTTTTCGGATGCGGACCACGCAGTGATCAAGTTACTGACAAAAGTACATCCGAGGAGCACAATTTTGGGTGAAAAGTTAGTAAGTCGGTCTTCAAAGAAACAAGATTGCATTTGCACTTTCAACCGTCGGCGAGTATGTGTCTCTATCTGCGTGTTGTGCTCAAGTTCTATGGATGAGAACATAACTCACAGATTATGGCTTTACTTTCGATAAAATACCTATGTATTGTGACTCGAAAAGTGCCATAGCCATATCATGCAATCTGCTCATCACTCAAAGACTAAGCATATCGAGTCCGCTACCACTTCATCAAAGAGTACGTCGAAAATGGTCTTGTTGGATTATTTTTCGTGAAGATCGATTACCAACTCGCCGATCTATTAACTAAAGCCCTTCCAAAAGAAATGTTTGAGTATTTAGTTCGACGAATTGAATGCGAAGCCTAACCCCGAGGAGTTAGAACGTCTTCTCGAATCTTCTTGAAAATGATTTTCCAAAGCTTACTGTAAATATTTTTGAAACACAAAATACAAAATTTGAAAAACCAACAAAAGCAAAATATAAAAATATAAAATTTTCAAAAATACAAAAACAATATAAAATCAAAAATCCAAAAATATTCTTCTCACGACATGTCTCTTGTATAATCGATATTCTGTATGTTTCTAGAAATGTCATTCAACAATGATACGGGCATGTATAGATGCTTGAGCGAGAGTTCTTTAAATTGTTTTCTAAAACATGTCGTTTCTCAAAATTTCTTCATAAAATGGCTTTCGTATACATCAGTACGAAACCCGGACGAAAATGATGACTTTTGATTATTTTACAAATCAAAACTCGTGCTTTTAAGAAAAAATCAAGTGTACGCTTCAGTGCACTACATTTAAAATGATGAGAAATCATCATCATCTTGAGTACCTTTTCAAGATTGTTCAAAAAGATTTCTTCAAAATCTTTCAAAATATTTTGTGCTCAAGATAACTCCCTCTAAAACCCTTTAATTGATTATGTTTTATTAAAGGGGGAGTATAAAACAAAATGTTTCAACATCATGCTTAAATCAAATCCGTTTGTCTCCCCAAAAGATTCCAAAATGTTGTTTAATCCGTTGATATCAAAAATATCACGAATATGCTATTTTTGAGGGGGAGGAGACGTGATTAAAATGTGATCAAAAAGTTTAATGATCGTTGTTTGAATCTCATAATGAGCTCGACTCAGTTGAAACCAATGAATTGACGAGGAAAAATGTACCATCTCGAGAAACTTTCTATGGACTTGACCAGGACGGGTAATAATTTCAAGCTAGTTCTCTAGTGATGTAAACGTGTCTCGAATCGGTCTAGTTCATTTAAAGTCGATCAATTCAAAAGTCGAACTCTACCCTCTATGTGCGATTTATGTCAAAACTTATAAGCACATGTGAAGGGGAGTGTTTACGAAAATATAAAACTCACAGAGTGTTTCAAACATGTTTTCTATCATAAACACTCTGAGAGATTTTCAAGAAAAATGGTTTTTTGGCAACAATAGGACAGTCATGGAGTTATAAGGTGACTAAGGATAGGAAATTTGATGAGTGTGTAAATACTCATCATTTTTGGGTCAATCTGAACTGCAAAACGTCTAAAAAATGCTCAGAAATGCATCAAAATACTGAAAATATTCCAAAATTGCATTTTATATGTTTCAGATGCAAAATGTTCAAAATCAGATGAAAAACGAGCAAAGTTTGCAAAATTGGCAGTTTCAGTCCCCCGATTTTCAAAAATTGACAAAAATAGTCCCTGGGCACTTATTTTAAAAGAAAAGTCACCAATGGTCCTTTTGAAATCATAAGTTGTCATAATTAGTCCTTTGGCGAAAAATTTCAAAAGTTTTGAGAAGTTACAAGTTTAGTCCTTTGAGTTTCAAAATGACGAGTTTGGTCCACGGAATATTAGAGACTTGCAGTTTGATCCTTGGAATTTTCAGAGATTGTCAAAACCTACCCTTGGATTACATTTGCAGATTTTACAGTTTTGGTCCCTTAACTACTAAATTGTCTCCAAAATAAATCCCATGTCCAAGTTACTACTTGACCCCAAGCCCAAAATAAACCTTAGGCCCAAAGCCATTTACCCTTCCAACCCGGTCCATACCCACGGTCAACTCCCATTTACCCGGTCAAGGGTTTAATAACCCCTTTTCTTCTTCATTTTTTCCCGCCCAACACAAACCCAACACAAACCGGACACAAACAATAATAAAAAAAACCCCTACAACCCTATCCCTGCAAGCTTGTCTCCATCCCCTGGCACGCCTTGTCCCCTCCCCATCTCTGTCAGGCAGCAGGCTTGTCTCCCCAGCTCACTTTCACCTCACAGACACAAGACAACAAGAAGAGAAAAGAAGAAGAAAGAGGGGAAGAGATCTAGTAGTAGTAGTATAAAAGCTTGTATGCCAATTTATAAGGCACTTAGTTTTTAGTTTTTAGATTTTGAAAAACCCTAGTTTTTAGTTATTCAGTGAAGTCTTAGTTTCCTTTTATTTGTAATATGTTTTTATTCAATGAAAATTTCTTTTGATAAATTTCTTTAATATTCTAGTTATTTTAGTTATTCAATTCCTGTATTAGTTCCCTGCTTAAGTTTTTCTCCCAATTTAGTTTCAATAAAGCAATTCGTGTCAAAATCTTTGCATCAGGGAGTGTTTAGTTTTAAGTTAGAAAAGTAGGTAAAATGGGTTTATACCATCTTTGACTTGTGAAGTCAAACTTAATTTAGTGTCTCCAATTCAGTTTAGATCTGTGTGAGGTGAATGCAAGAGTTTTGAAAATGTTTGGTGTCATAAGTAATCTGTCACATTTTTCTTTTTAACTTGAATTTGTGACATTTTCTATAAGCGGTTTAGTGAGGTTTTGTTGTGATAGAAAATTCTAAAAATAAAAATCACTAGCTTTGTAGCTTGTTAATCTTGTGTCAAAAGGAAAAAATCACAAAATTTGTTTAGTAAAGGTCAATTGAATCAAAGTGGTGGTCCAGCCAACCCACTGTTACAGTGCGGTACCGCAGATCCCACCAATCTTTTGCGACTTGTTGACAAGTCGTAGGAGGCTTGTTCGAGAGAAGATACTAGGGGCAAAGCTTGGTGGGTTGGTGGACTCTAAGTGCCCGTAAGCTCAAGACCAACTTGTCACTCTACAGCTTATGAACAAGTCCCAAGTAAGCACCAGAAGCTGTTTGTGGACCTACATCCACAGCAGCTAAGTTTTTCCTCTTCACCTTTTGTTTCAAGTGCTTATTGGATTTGTTAGTTAGCTTAACTAGATTTATATTTTCTTATTAGTGTAATCAGCTTAGGTTTTAGTGGAGTTTCTGTTTTTGAGTGCTATTTTGAGCTTGCTTATGCTTATTTCTATCCCTTTAGCTTTTTAGGATTCTCTATGGTTTAGGATTCTCTAGTTCTGTTTACCAAGCCAACTGCTTAATTGCTTTTAGTTTCCATAAGCTTATTTCAGATTTAGTTAGTATGCTAGTGCTTAATTCCAGTTCCCATTGCTTATTCACTGCTTTGGTTGTTCTTTGCTAAAAAAAAAAACTGTATATAGGATGTTTGGATGGGTCTGCCACAGCAGTGGTTAAATAAGCCGTTAAAACAGCTTATTGGGTTGGTCTTAGAAGAAAAGTTTTAATAAAAGTCTTTTATTTTGATTGCATCTTTGAGTTTCAACAAGAAAATCAAGAAAAATAATATTTTGGCAAAAAGGGAGAGGCAGGGGTCGAACCTGAGACCTCTCCCTTGGATGAGAGTGATAGCATGTGTACCTGTAACCATTGCGCCCTTGGGTCTTTTCTCGTTGAGATTTACACAAACAAATCCTTTAACCATTAACTCAGTTTTGCCTATAAGCTCTTTTGAGCTTATTCACAGCTTATTTTACCAAACAAGACCCGGTTTACTTATTTTTCCTAGGTCCAGCATAGACCAAAGATGTTTTTGTGAATTTTTCATAATTTTCCAAGTTAGTTTAATATTTTTAATTATTTAATTAGTGTTTATTAGTTTTTAATTCATAATAAATAGATAAAAACTCGAAAAAATATTCCGCTTTTTCCTAAAATTATTTTTAGTCAATTAGAATGTAGGAAAACTGTTTTTACATTCGTAGGACTTTTATTTTACAAATTTTACGTTTTTTCTTGCGCACTCGCGTAATTTTTATAAATAACGTACGTTTTCATTTTAAGTTACGTTTTTAGGTAATTTAAGTTTAAGTTTTAGTTAAAATAGTTTATTTAAGTCATTTTGTTTTATAAAATCACAAAAACATCATTTTAAAAATAGTGATAGCGTTTATTTAATATTTTTTATCTTTTTAATTTCCTTTAATTTGCATTTAAGCCTCTGTATTTGTTTGATATTTCTGTAGTTATAATAATCTCAAATCCTTCTTTTCCGTTCAAGTCTCTCGATCACTATTCGTCGGGTGATCCATTGCATAGCTCGCTGGGACATAACGACCCGGGGAAACACTATACTCCCCTGATCTTCATTGCATTCGTGCTTGAGCCGTTTTAAGGTTGTTACGGTCTGTCATTCAAAAGTGGCCGGCTTGAGTGATTTAGCTTGACTTTTTGGCACGAATCAAAATTCGTCCTATGATCCGCCAGAGCCGGAGGGATCTACCCAAGGACATCACAAATAGTTAGTATTAGAAGTCCTTAGGTATGATTGAAAAAAGGAGTAATGTGAGAAAGGAGAAAGAAGGGGTTGAAGAATTAAAAAAAAATGTAATGAAAAGGGTGAAAAGAAATAGCCTCCATATTCAACCTTAGGGCGAAACCGGGTTCAATACATATACTCTTGGTTGTCACTAGATGACACCGGTATTGAAGACAAAGACGTCATGGACCCGGTGACCCACCGCACTAAACCTTCTAGCCACTCAATTCCTCTCAAAAGGATTTGTTTCATTCTCACTGGGAACCCCGCATAATCTATCGACTTTCTCTTAGAGATCGTTGGTATTGAAGAAGGAGACCCTCTCCTAGTCTCCGCTCGGAAAACCAAAATGCACTATTGAGTCTAGAGCCACGAGATTCATCAAAAGATCTCATAGGAACACTCGACATGACATCGCTTGTTGTTCATCAATAAGGACACAAGTGATATATTCTAGAGTCCCACGCAGATCTTAGCAATCCGTAACATTTATGAGAAGTTTCACATCGTGATCTTGATGATTGAATGGAAACTCCCGCCGGGGTCAACATCAAGCGACCACGGCAGTCACTTTGGTAACTCTCCGTGGATTACGCTTAGTGTGTCTCAAATGGTCTACATCGTGGGGTGATGCTTGGTGTACCTCGACTCATCCGAATCAGATGTACTTGGTATATCGTGTTATCTCACTTGTGGGACTCCGGTTCGAGAACGGCCTCTGTGAGAATTAGAGACGTGTTTTCACACTATGTTGTTAACACCTCAAAATTCAAACTTGTAAGTCTGGGAATCCGCTTATTACTAACTTGTTTTATGTTTTCTTCTTATGGAAGCTCCGGAGCGGATTGATCGTGCAGATTTTCCACATGCTCATACCAACAACACATGAAAGTTCTCATCAAAATCAAAGGCAACTCAAAGTTAAAGATGATTCTTCGTCAATGTCAAAGAATCTACAAAGTATAAAGACTCGAGAACTACATCACTGGTAACCAAAAGACAAATAGAAGTGTGAGCATGGTGGAGAAAGGCGTGGAGACACCTAACCAACGAAGTTGACAACGGCAGACAACCACATTAATTGATCACAAAGCATGAAGGAACAAAGAATCAAGACTATTCTATATCTACACGCAAAGTTCAAGCTCTAGAAAAAGTAAAGACCTAATCAAGTGGAGCATCATTTGAATGACCACCCCTTAGGGGGAGATTGTTAGCCTTGATTATTTTTATTAGAAGTGATGGTCATTCACGATTAGGAACTTCGTAACGTATGTTAGATATCGTGATAGAATAGTCAACGGGCTCGTGGATTGGGCTAAGCTAATTGGTTAAACGTTAGGGTATGTTAGCCGTTTGTATGCTCATATATCCCAAGCCCAATCCAAGTCCAACGAATCCCATAGGAAAGCCTTTTAGGTTTTCATGTATTCCACCTATAAATACCCCTCAAATGGTCATTTGAGGGGTGTGCTTGAAAGTGTGTGTGTGTGTGTTTTCCTTTGCAATAAACATCATCTTTATTGTGTTTATCTTTCTTCACATACACGGTTTTGTATAAACATCAAGTCACCATCTCTCTTAATCTTTCCTTCTTTGTTTTACGCATATGTTTGTGTTTGGGTTTCACGAGTTCTACGCATAACCTTGGGTTACGTGTGTTGGGTTTGCTTGGTAAAGTGATAAGGTTGATATCGTAGTGGTCCTACAGTATGAAACAAAACTACAAAAGTACATTTTAACTTTGAAAACATCTTTATTACAAAGTCACTAATACAAAGTATATAATGTCAACCACCAATTAAAAGTGGTTTAGTGACAAAAAGCTTGTTATTACATTAAACAATTATGAGGACTTAAGTTCAATAATTGCCATTAATTAGTCGGTGTGAGTCTTGTTGCGGAACACATTGATTAGTTGGCTAAAAGATCAGAACATACATGATTACTAAAAAAACTATACAATGTCATTTGAGAAAGGGATACGATATTGATATCCTCTAAAATGGTTGTAATACCTTATATTTTTTTCTATTTTTTTTTATAAATTTGTTTTCATTATAAAACTGCGAAACGGGTTTTGCTAATGTGTGCCCACTTGGTACATGTTTAACTCTTTATATATATGGAAGGTTCAAGTTAATTAATATCAAAATTCTATTTAATCAAGGTAATTTTAGAGTTTAATTAATGTTCAATGAATGCATTTTTTGATATAAAAAGAAATTTTATGTTTATTAATTACATCTTACGGTATGCCTAGTGGGCACATATTAGCAAAACCCAACATAGAATATAAAAAAAAAAATGATCGAAGAAAAAATAAGAAACTTAAAATATAAAGTTTAACAAGTCAAATGTAGTAAAACATAAAAAGTACGGAGCAAAAAACTATAAAAAAGTGTCTTTGTCTGTTAATCTATTTTATCTAATAAAATAAGCTTTTGTACAAGCCCTTCTAAGCATCAAGCATTAAAAATTCGTTTAATGCCCTACTATATTTAGAGCCATAGTACAAGTTTCTGTTGCACCAATTTTGTACAATCATATTAATCACCAATCTTCCTCTATACGCTCCTCTATTGTAAATCAATGTTCAATTTTCAGTTTCAATTCATCAATGAATTCAATGCATTAAAAAAAATCCAAAAATAACCTACAAATTGGTCTATATATCTTTGATTTAAGGATTATCATCAACCCTAACAACTCAATAATTTCAATAAGTTCTAATTGTATTGAATCGATTAGGTTTGTATTATTGTTGATTGTATGTTTAATTGTTAATGTTTATAAGATTTACTGTTATTTTGATTTTGCAGAATTTATAACGGCAGTTTCAATTCACCCATCTCTTCCACAGGGCGACTCATTCAAGATGTTCAAATCACATACAAATCACATTCAAGATGTTCAAATAACCGATTCAAAAACACACATCCAAATCGTCTGATACATCATCCAATTGGTAAGTATTCACATCTATTTAAGTTTTTTTTAGGGTTTTGATTTAAATCCCATCATATACATGTTTTGATGTGTTGTTTTTTTCGAGAATTATTCTAATTGTGTTTCAATTCAATTTATAGTATACTTTTCTTTCATTAAGTTCAATTCAATTAATTTTTCAGAAACCAAAGAAAAGTTTGGTGATTGAAATAAATTATTGCATAATGTTGTTGTAAGGACGTGCGGTTTGAATGATGATTCATCTGTTTTGATTTTGTTTGTTAAGGTGTACATGTTGCAGCTCGGTTTTAGTTTTGACATTTAATATTTGCTTAAAGAAACAATACATATTTCTAATAGGTTCATTGATGTGCTATTTGAGCAGTGTCATGGAAAAGATGTCATAGGCAAGGATTGCTTTCGTTGGAGATGGTCCATACAGGGAATCACATGAACTGTTAAGAAACATCGTTGGATTGTAGCCATTCTTTTGTGTTTTTAAGCCATCGATATATGTTTCAGCAGGTTTTTAGCCACACATATGGTTTCAGCAACAAGCAGCAGTATGTTATCGTACAGGTTTGAGCAATAGTATGTTACCATGATGCCTAAGTCTAATAAGAAGGATGGGGATGGGGATGTGGAGCAATATAAATTGAGGGCTTCTGATATTATTTTGTACCAGGTATGATTTCTTCTCCATTAAGCTTATCATTATTCAAACTTATTTTTTTATAGGAATATAGGGGTTGTTTTGGATTGTCGTATCATGTTAAATACGTTTTTGACAATGGTGGATTAAAATGGTGGTAAACCATGGTTTTTTTATGTCCTGCTCTTTTTAGGTTTTCTTAAAATGGTATTAAGTATTTGTGATAATTATTTTAATCTTAAATCTGTATTAATTATTTCACCATATCAAAGTTTTGATTTTCTAAAAGCACAGGCTACATCTCAGGTTGGTCGGGTTAAAGGCAAGTATTTTATGGTCGGGTTGACTGTAATTATGCCAATAGTGGGGTTAAATAACCTTTTTTTTATATTTGATTATTAGTGTAGTTAGAATGTTTGTTGCATCGCGTATCTTTTAGATCACCATTGTACATGTTTATAGATAGCTTAATGTAGGTCCAGGTTGGGAAAGGGTCTTTTAGATTATTAGTCCAGGTTGGGAACGGGTCAAACGGGTTATACCATAAGATTTACTGAAAATGATACGGGTCAAATGGGTTGAAATTTATTTAAAGTGGTACTCCAAAATTACTATCTAAAAAGGTTAGTTCATTATTGTGATTTTGTTTTTTTAATCAAAATAAATTCATTCTATTATAACTAAAAGAGATGTTTTTATGACCCACTACCCATCCTATACCCAGAAAAATATTACATTTAAATTTCGTATAATTACTAAATTAGCTTCTTAGATGGCAGACATGCTTTTGCAACAATCTCATGTATAGCCGAAATGATCATCTTCATGTATGTCGGTATGGATGCACTGGACGTGGAAAATACACTTTTTTCAACGGCATGTAACCTTTTTTATAAATACCACCACGGTGAACCTCTCTCGGTAACATTTTTATCATATTCTGGTGTCTGGGATTCAGTTTCTGTAATCCAAAAAAATCTTTTATCGCAAGTGTTGTACAACTTGGACCGATTATGGTTGGGAGAGCATGTTTTATGTTCCCTATTTCAATAATATCCAACCTTACCAGGAAGCCATACCAATAACAAGATTTGAGTCTAAGCAACAACTAATTATCTTTCTGTATAGTTTAAAGTCTTTTGGCCTATTAACACTATGTTGGCAAAATGGGCATGTCTGAACAAGTTCGGGTAAATCAAAAAAATTCTCTACACGTCAAACTTTTTGGGATGGCTGACCACAAACACAAATCCGACCATTTCTTAGTTTTATAAATTAGTGCTAAATATACATAACAATATTAATACAATATATCATTTTTTAATAGATAATTTTTTAATACACTATCATCAGTCCAATGGATTATGATTAGTCGAGTGGATTATGTAATGCTAATCAAACACGTTACGGTCACCATTGTAATTTCAAATGAATTATAGTACAGAAAAAAGTGTATTTGTTGAAGAATAATGCATACCTTTTTTAACCGAATACATTAGTTTATTCCTAAGTGACGACATTCGATGAGCTATGTGATACCTTTACTGAAGTCAAAGTCATAATGACAATATTTTATATTTGCTTAAAGAAACAATACATATTTCTAATAGGTTCATTGATGTGCTATTTGAGTAGAGTCATGGAAAAGATGCCATAGGCAAGGATTGCTTTCGTTGGAGATGAAACATATCCTGCTCTTTTTAGCTTTTCTTAAAATGGTATTGTGTATTTGTGATTTATATTTCAATCTTAAATCTGTATTAACTTTTTCACTATATCAAATTTTTGAGTTTCTAAAAGCATAGGTTAGATCTCAGATTGGTCGGGTTAAGGGTAACTATTTTATGGTCGGGTTGACTGTAATTATGCCAACGGTGGGGTTAAATAACTGTTTTGTTTTAAACGGGTTCCTCTGAATATAATTTCGATAAATGCTTGTAGCCCATTGATGAGTGTGTAAATACTCATCATTTTAATCAATCTGAATCTGCAAAACGTTTAAAAAGCTCGAAATGCATCAAAATCTTGAAAATATTCCAAAATTGCATTTTATATGTTTCGGATGCAAAATGTTTAAAATCGGATGAAAAATGAGCAAAGTTTGCATAATTGGCGTTCAGGTCCCCAGTTTCTAAAATTGTCGAAATAGTCCACGAGCCCTAATTTCAAAGAAAAATCACCAAAGGTCCTTTTTAAATCATAAGTTGTCAAAATTAGTCCTTTGGTGAAAAATATCAAAAGTTTGAGAAAATTACAAGTTTGGTCCTCCAAGTTTCAAAATTGGCAAAAATGGCCCTTGGAAAATTGAAAATGTCAAGTTTGGTCCTTGTACTATTGAAACTTGTCACTTGTGGTCCCTTGGAATAGCTTTGCATAATTGGCAGAAGTAGTCCCTTGATTTTCAGAAATTGCATATCTAGTCCTTGTGATATTAAACCCTTTAAACCTATTGGACCCTATCACAAACCAAGTGACCCCTGCCATAACACCTTTTGGACCCCCCTGTTTTGTGACCCCCCTTTTGATATTATATCTGGTCAAACCACAAGTCAAACAAACAACCCCCTTGGCGCATTTTTTTCTTTCTTCCCCAACCAAATCCCTGAAATCACTCTTCCACCCATTCCCCCTCCTCACCTTTACATTTTCCATGTCCCCCCACCTCAGCAAGCCTCCAAGAAACATTCAATGCTTCTCTTAGCCCTTTACTCAACCTTTCCAGTTGATAAGAGTTTTGGCGCCAAAACAGATTCAATGGCCAAGATGAAACTAAGCCATCCAATGGCTATCAACTCAAGTGGGAAACAATCAGAGAGGAGAGAGAAAGCACTTGGGGTATAAAAGGATGCAAGAAGAAGCAAGAGAGGCAGTCTTTAGTTTTTAAAATTTTCATTAATGTCGTTTTTAAAATAAAAGTTGTATTTAAGTTTAAACTCTGTAATCTTTTGTTGTAATGTACTTACTTTAAGTTATTTAATCTATATAAACCATTTTCAAGTACTCATTTAAGTTACATTATCAATTGAAGTTGTTGTGTTCACTGTTAAAATTTCCATTTCAAAGTCTTGTTTACAAGCTCTTATTAGCTTATGTTTAAGCTGAAACAGGCTTATATTAGCTTATTATAGCTTGTTATAAGTATATATTCAAGTTTCAAGCCATTTTGGAATCTGGTCAACAAAAGTCAAATTGAGCTCATATGGTCTTGGAAAGGGAAAATGGTTGATGCAGACATAGATTTGGGTTGGAAATGGCTTAGTTTAGTGGTTTTGGGTTTGGTTTAGCCTGCAACTCAAGCTGGACAGTTGTGAGTAATTTGTCTCATTTACATTTTCAATATTATGCTTGTTTCTGTGGTTACCTTCAGTGTAAACTTGTTTAAATAGTGGTATTTAGTTCATATAAACTCACTTTGAGTGTCTGCTATAGCTAGATCAGTAGTTAGCCTTTTTAAGTTTGCAAATCAGTGGTTAATAGGGTATTTGGATTAGCTGCATTGATTGCCTTAGAGGTGTATCCAGTGATTAAGATTTGTTGGTTCAAGTTTGGTTAGCTCATATGTGATCATATCTGTCTTTAATTTAAGCTTGAAAAGCTCAAAAGTCAAAAATCCATTAAATCTGTCTTAACAGTTAACTGTTGAGATTTTGTCAAAACCAAAAACTTGTTTTGTGTTCCAAATACCTAGATATAGTTTGCATTAAGTTTATTTCATCACATTAGATCATAATCAGTCCAAAAATTGGAATCAAAGTTCAAGTTAGTCAAACTTTCCATCCTGTCAAAAAAGTCAAAATGGTAAAACTCAGTTTTGAGCTCAACTAGGGTGATTTTTATTGGACTCATTTCTAAGTCAATTTCAGTGAAAATTGTGGCTTTAAAATCTTCACTTGGTCTAATTCCTTATCACCATTTTTCTAGATTTTTACAAATTCTCTATAAGCTTCATATGGGCTTATCAATTGGGACTCATTTCCTCGTGCAACTGACTCGGTGTTAATCGAGTCTGCATGCGAGTTTTCTGAATCTTGCGACCGCACCCACAAGCTCAGTTGAGCTTGTCCAGTCCCATCTTTGGTTCTTTAGTTCTTGGTCGGGTCTTATTTAAGTTCCCACAATTGGTTTGTAGTTTCCACTTATCTAGTAGCTTATTAATAAGTCGCAGTGGCACTCATAATCGCTTTTTTTTAGACTTATTCCAATTCCTTAAATCTGTGCATTGAGTAATCCAGAGATTATAGATAGTTGTAATCTGTTGCATTTAGGTTCTTTTAGCTTATCCAAGTTCCTGTTTTGGTTTGGTGCTTATTGGTCTCCATTTGCTTATTCAAAGTGCTTATTTATAAGCACTTTACACATCAGTTCCTTAATCTTACACACAACCATCTGTTTTTCATTTTTCCTAGCTTCATAATATAATTTTAGAGTTTTCCTGAAATTTTCAGATTTTTCCAAGTCAGTTTGCTATTTTTCTTGATTTTAATTAGTTTTTAAGCATTTTTAATTAGCATTTAATACAAAAATTAAGAAAAGGTTCAAAAATAATTTTCATTTTTCTTAAGTTTAGATAAATATAAAAAGCCAAAAAATATTTTCTAGATTTTCTTAGTTAGATTTGTATTTTTAAATAATTTAATTAGTTTTAATAGTTTTAATTCCTAGAAAATAGAAAATATTCGAAAAATACAAAATAGTTTTGAAAATTCTATTTTGTTATTTTAGATTTTCTAAGTCAAAATTTTATTTTTCTAGCTTTGTTTCATATTTTCTTATATTTTAGGCTAATATTAAATAGTTAAAAATAGTTTCTAATTAATAATAATTAGAATAATAGTTGTAAAAATAATTTTCTTTTTCTAGAAATTTTATTTTATCATTAGGATTGTAAAAATGTATTTTTCATATCCGTAGGTATTTTCTTTCTTTATTCTCACGTTTTATTTCGTACGTTACGTAGTTTTTTTTATTTAAACGTACGTTTTAAGTTTTAAACGTTCATCATTTTAAAAATAGTGATAACGTTTATTTAATATATTTTATCTTTTTAATTTCCCTTAATTTGCATTTAAGCCTCTGTAATTTATTTCCTTTTTCCTTAAGTTATAATTGTTCAATCAATCTATCTTTACTGATCACTATCCTTAGTGATCATTCTATCGTCTGAAAGTGTTTACACACCATTGAGTCTCCGTGGGACTTAACGACCCGGGAATTCATTGTATTCTCCAGGACTTCATTGTATTTGTGTTTTAAGCAGTTTTAAGTCTATTACGGTTAGCCATTCACAAGTGGCTAGCTTGTGTGATTAGACTTGACTGGTTTAGCACAGATCACCCATGGCCGTGAAACGCAACTTTCGTGATCTTTTATAAAGACACGACAATACAATTGTTGTTGACTTGACTGAAAGGTAAGAGTTTACCAAAGCATTATAACGTGATTGCATTGTATCTTATATAATGAGGGCCTTTTCCCCCTTTTTCATGAGTATATATAGTATTGAAAACCATTATTAGTTCATCACAAACGCATTATTCCCTTCACTTACTTGCATATATCGTTTGTGTTTGCATGCCCTTTTCACCCTTTTTCATGTCTTTTCTATAATTACAAGTTGCCTAAGAAAACTATGAACATGTAACCATCATTTGATATGTTTCAAATGAATTACAGTACAAAAAAAAGTGTATTTGTTGAAGAATAATGCATACCTTTTTTTAACCGAATACATTAGTTTATTCCAAAGTGACGACATTTGATGAGCTATGTGATACCTTTACTGAAGTCAAAGTCATAATGACAACATTTTATATTTGCTTAAAGAAACAATACATATTTCTAATAGGTTCATTGATGTGCTATTTGAGTAGTGTCATGGAAAAGATGACATAGGCAAGGATTGCTTTTGTTGGAGATGGTCCATACAGGTAATCACATGAACTGTTAAGAAACAGCGTTGGATTGTAGCCATTCTTTTGTGACTTTTAGCCATCGATATAGGTTTCAGCAGGTTTTTAGCCACACATATGGTTTCAGCAGCAAGCAGCAGTATGTTATCGTACATGTTTGAGCAATAGTATGTTACCATGTGGCCTAAGTCTAATAAGAAGGATAGGGATGGCGATGGGGATGGGGATGTGGAGCAATATAAATTGATAGCTTATGATATTCTTTTGTACCAGGTATGATTTCTTCTCCATTAAGCTTATCATTATCGAAACTTATTTTATATAGGAATATAGGGGTTGTTTGGGATTGTTGTATCAGGTTAAATACATTTTGGCAATGGTGGATTTCTTATAAACTTCGTATATGGGTTATATGAGATTGCTTATTTGAATATTACATGTAAGTATCTCTAATAATAGTGGTAAACCACGGTTTTTTTATTGGTTTGCTTATGTTTTAAACTGTCTTTAAAGAATGATTCAGTTTTAAACTGTTTTGAACCAATAAGTATAGATATCCCAAAATAGTGGTAAACCATCATTTTTTATATCCTGCTCTTTTTAGCTTTTCTTAAAATGGTATTAAGTATTTGTGATTTATATTTCAATCTTAAATCTGTATTAACTTTTTCACTATATCAAAGTTTTGAGTTTCTAAAAGCATAGGTTAGATCTCAGGTTGGTCGGGTTAAGGGTAAGTATTTTATGGTCAGGTTGACTGTAATTATGCCAACAGTGGGGTTAAATAACCTTTTTGTTTTATATTTGATTGTTACTGTAGTTAGAAAGTTTGTGGCATCGCGTATCTTTTAGATCACCATGGTACATGTTTAGAGATAGCTTAATGTAGGTCCAGGTTGGGAAAGGGTCACATGTTAAAATGGGTAGCTTTTGGTAGAGGTCAAATTGTAGGCGGGCTATGGTGAGATGACATAATTGTTGTCTAATTTTTCAAATATGTTCCTAAAATATTATTTTGTGAAATTTGGTTATAAGTGTTGGCATTCTTATATGTTCTCTTTAATACATTGACGACATGTTATGATACGTTTACGAATGGATGAGTTAAGATATTTTAAAGGTCTTCATAGTGGATTGTAGCCATTCTTTTGTGATTTTTAGCCCTCGATATAGGTTTCAGCAGGGTTTTAGCCACACAATGGATTATGATTAGTCGGGTGGATTAATGTAGTGTTGTAAGATAACTACAATTAAACATTTATGTTCTACTGATAATAGTGAATTTTTTAAGATACGATTAATGTCAACAACCAGTGAGTGTTATGGGATGAGAATGTGGCTAGTCATTGGTATTCACAATATGTTTAACTGGACCATTGTTGTGTTTGATTAAGCACTTCACTTTTGAAGGCTATGGAACGTAACTATAAGATACATTAGGGGTGAACTTAATTATGATAGTTAATCAAACTTTGCAAATTGAAAGGAACTATTATCAATGTCTCTAAATTAATGAATGAACAAACCATACTTTAACCACTTATACGTTTATACTATTTTGAAATCCCCTGATCCCAAGACAATTTTGCAGAATTCTTACTCACGGATACATCATTCTAATCACACTTCCTGTTCTTATCAGGAAATTTCTGGTATGATTTGTTTATCAGGTATCCATCCACTCTTAATTGGCCTACTGGGTGATTATTTCAATACAAATAATATAGAAGTGTTATTATGTTCATTTATGAACATTTTAAATTATCACTTTTAAAATTTCTCTTCAAAAGTTATAGACAATATCTACGGGTAATTTTCATCACTTCGCTCAAATATTAATCACATTCTAATTCTGAAGACTTAAATGCTAATACCACTATGACAAACTAACTAAAAGTAGATTAAGAGATGTTTTTAGTATTTTTAATTTTAATTAAGAAACTACAAAAAAAAAGTAGATGGAATTTCTGCACGAACAATAATTTTTTTATAGGTTGTGCATCGAAGAATATTTGATCTTTAGTCTAAAAGATACATCAAGAGTAAGTATGTTCAATTTATGGTTTAAAGTTTTAAGCTAACATGTTCTTCATTGTCTTATTACTAATAGGAATGCTCTAAGAGGAACCACAAATGATAAATGTATAGGTTCGAAAAAGATTGAGCGACATGAATCTTCTATCAGCTTATTCAGTTTTTGTATGAGGCTAAGAGCTTATAAAGGGCCCATTACTTTGTTTATTCCTATTATTAGAATAATAAACTTATATTTATTTGCTTTAAGAGCTTATATTTATTTTTGCTTTAATAGTTACAAACTGAATTTGTTTTTATAAAATCATTAGGTGTTCATGGAACGGGCATTGGCTATTAACTTGATGAGCGCTCATTGAATATATTTGCTCTTCATGACCATCGAATTTGGAGACGCAAATGCATGGACGTTTATTATTTTAATTATTAAAAACTCAATTGTTTATCGAATAAGTTACTTATTTCTTATTATTCATTTCAAATATTGATGGAAAATTTCAAATATCGAATAAGTTACTTATTATTTTTAATGTTACAAGGTTTGTTAGCAACTTAAATTTTCATTGAAATCAGACATCATTTTATGTTCGAGTCAATCTATTTTTATTTTGGCAATGCGATGGTTGTAAATCAATTGTCACTCAAACATATTTTAAATTTAACAAATTTACGTTATTACTTTTATTATCATCTCATTTATCTATTTCTTTAAAAACTAACCCGGTGTCAACGGGTCTCTAAGCTAGTAAAATTAATAAAACTGAAAAAAAAAAACGAAACATAAAAGGGTGAATTTTATGAAATAACAACCAAGTTTCAATATTGTTCCACTAAATCACTCAATTTTTGTTTTGATTACAAAAACAACTAAAGTTTTATTATTATTTTTCTAAAGTCACTCAAATTTTATTTTCACTACATAAATCACTCAAGTTTAAATATTGTTCTAAGATTGTGAAAATTTTGATCATTTATTTAATAAAAGGATTAGAAACTTTTTAATTTGGTTATTGTTTTATAGTATATAAAATTAGTTGAGAGAAGTTAAATTTAGGGAACTGGTTATTATTCAAGGTACAAGTGTTTAAGGCATATTTAAACACTTTAAAGACAACTTTTTAGCAATTTCCTTATAAAAGTCACTAAAGCTGGATGGTATTAAAATTTGTGTGGTTTTTGCAGTTGAAAAATACTTTGAGTGACTTTAGTGAAACAGAGTTGAAACTTGAGTGGTTTTATAGTTGAAATAAAGTATGAGTGATTTTAGTGGAATAATGATGAAACTTAGTTATTATTAAATGATTATTTTTTAACATGATAAGTTAAGGAAAATTGATACATACACCACGTTTTTTTATTAATGCACCACAATTTGTGCATTATAGTTTGTACTAGTGCATTAATCAAAAAATATGGTGTGAGTATCACCCCATTAAATTAAGAGTAATACCGAGTAAAAAAAAGAAAAGAAAAAAGCGCGGCAGGACTGTGAGAAAAGAGATCGACATGAAACTACTATTAACTAAAGTAACCAAGAAAAGTATAGGTCCAGCACCTCTTTTACATAAGGTGAAATTACGAAAATAGCCTCACCTAAACAACATCATCATCATCATCATTTTTTTCTCAAAAATCAAAAATCAAAAAACTTTTTCTCCAAACAAACAAATCGGCGATTTTCCGATCAATCGATGACTCTCATGACTCCGCCACCAATTGACGTAATCATCTCTCTCACACACTATTTTCACACACAAACACACACATATCTGATTTAAGTAGCTGAATTAAATTATCTGATACTGTCGATCTGCTACTTGATTGTGTTTGAGTGTTCAATTGATCTGAAATTAGGGTTTTGAAATTATGTCATGTTGATCACTGATTTGATTGTGTTTACATGTTTATTTTTATAAATTAATGAAAATTAGGGTTTGTATTGTGATGATTAGGAGCTGTTGAATTAGTTGAAGAAAGTAATTTTTTATCGAGTTTTGATATGTTTTTTTGGCGTGAAAATGTTTAAGTTTTAGGGTTTTACTTAATTGTACTTTTTGAATCGGTTTCTATGCTGTGTGATTGTGTTTGAATTTTGAATTCGATGTAAATTTGTTTGATTTTCGGCTTTTTTGGGTGAAAATGCTGAAATATAGGGTTTTGATTCGTGGCGATTGGTAACTGTTTAGTTAGTTGTCGAATCTGTTATGCGATTGTCTTTTAACGCGACGCATGATGTAAAGGTGTTTACTTTTCACTATTTCTATGCTGTTTGTATAAAAAGTTTGATTTTAGGGTTCGATTAAAAACTGCTGAATTAGTTGTATTTACGTGACTTATTATTATTGTATGCATATATCACACATGATACATATCTGCATATATGGTTGTATGCTTGTATTTATATGTATTTGATGATGTCAGTTACTTAATTTAGCTATATTGATCTTTTACTTAATTTAGCTATACGTGATGTGCTTTTTGTGTGAAAATGTTTGATTTTTAGGGTTTTGAATTAGGTTTAACTGATTAATTACACGTTTTGAATCGGTTTATTTAGTTTCTATGCTGTGTGATTGTGTTTGGATGTTGAATTCGATGTGAATTTGTTTGATTTTCGGCTTTTTTGGGTGAAAATGCTGAAATTTAGGGTTTTGATTTGTGGCGATCAGTAAAGGTGTTTGATTTGTGGCCTTTTTTCAGCTTAGTTAGTTGTCGAATATGTTATGCGATTGTTTTTTAATGCGTAAAGGTGTTTAATTTTCACTTTTCTTTTGTTGTTTGTAAAAAATGTTTGATTTTTAGGGTTCCGAAATATGAGGATCAAAAACTGTTGAATTAGTTGTATTTACATCCAGTTTGTTAACGGACTTATTATTATTATATGTTGTATACTTGTATTTATATGTATTTGCTGATGTCAGTTACTTAATTTAGCATGATCTGTTTATTTAGTTTCTGTTAGACGATTGTGTTTGAATGTGACGTAACATCAGCATTACGTTTTGTTTTTTTGTTATTGTTACTGTTTTGCTACTTGGAAAAGGCTCGATTTTAGCTTTTTGGCATTAATTTTGTAGCCGGAAGAGGAAGAGATGCTAGTTCCACATTCAGAGTTTGCTGCTGCTGAAGGACCCCAACCTATGGAAGGTATTTACAGCTTATTCACGTTTGTAATTTGTATGGCTACTCTTTGTTATGTAAATTAACTTGTGTTTGACGTATTTTTTGTTAGTTGCACCTGCTGAAGCTGCTAACACAGTTGATACGCCAGTAGTTGATGACCCGCCATCAGCAAGGTTCACGTGGACTATAGAGAATTTCTCAAGATTGACTGGCAAAAAGTTGTACTCGGATGTATTTGTTGTCGGAGGATATAAATGGTATATATTTTTTATTGTTGCCTATTTCACTAAAAGATTATGGTGGCGATTGGTTTTTTTATATTCTGTTCACATGGTGTTATTTTGTGTGGTCAGGCGAGTGCTTATATTCCCAAAAGGAAATAACGTGGATCATTTGTCAATGTATCTTGATGTTGCGGATTCCACTGCATTGCCATATGGTTGGAGTAGATATGCTCAGTTCAGCCTAGCCGTGGTTAATCAAATTCATAGCAAGTTCACTATGAGGAAGGGTAAAAACTTTATTGTCGTTTTTTAACAAACTAAATGATTGTACGTGTGTACATGGAATTTGTTTACGGCACAATTTACTTGGTTTGTGGCAAAAGGGCTTTAAGATGGGATACAATCCAGCACAAATTTTACTGTTATATGAGGAAGATTTAAGACTATAAAGACAATTAAAACTGTCTGCCCTGTCCTTTTAATGAATATAACTGTATGCGTGGAGATATGGTTACTGACTTACTGGCAAAGCTGAAAGTTCAAATGGGTTTTGTCAGCATAGGAGTTAGTTGACATACTATGTTCTTTTATCCGCATTTGGAGTGGTTGTCATGTATATTGACTCTTTTGATTCATAAATGCATATGAATATTTTAATATCTATGCTGACGATAATGTACAAAAGCTGGTGGATTTTTACTTCTGTGATGATATCATTTATTTCTTTTTTTGGAAAAGCAAATGATATCCTTTGTTGAGGGATCAGATTTTGAGGTTTTGTCTCTTTACCTTATTATTTGATGTTTTATCTTAGCTCAGCAATGAAATTTGTCTTCTGGTTGTTATGGCATTTTATGCCAAGTAAACTTATGGTCTGATTTAGTAAGAGAAAAAGTTGAACGCTTCTGGGCTGGCTATGTTTCAGGCATGCAATACTTCTAGAATTTAGGTAGCTACATATCTTTTGCATTTGATTATTGGCAGCACTGTAATGTTGAGACAATTTAACGATCATCTGTTAGAGAAGCTTTTGAGATTCTCTGTTATACTGAAGGAGTTGTTATTGCATGGAAAAGGCATGGTAAGTGTAAAGCATCGTTGAAGCCGTTGATTATATGTTTTTTGGAATGCCACCTGGGTAGCAGTTTGGGCATGCGTAACATGATAAAAAAGGGAAAATCATGGTGAAGTTTACAATTAGTTTCACACATAACATTCAATTGATTTTTTGTAGATGCTAGTATCATTTCTTGGAGAGATTAAGGCAATACTCTTTAAGTTAATGTAGACGCATAGAGGGCATAAAAGTAATCTTCATGTGGTGTTTAGGATATACGACAGGATGCATAGAGAAGTGACCTAGTGGGCTGTTGAGTAGAACAACAAGGTTACACCAGTAGTTAGTTCAGAGCTCTTATGGTTGGTGAGCAAAGTTTGTGCTCATCACGCATTGTTGATTGACGGTGGATTAACCCATGAGTTAGTGGTAAAATGAAGTGCAATTTTAGTGATATAGATAAGTGGAAGGTTCAGTGAACCACATGGACGAGTAGCTCTGAATGTTCTCTTTTGTAGGATCATTTTTAAAGTAGGGTCAAGAGATTGACCGGGGCGTAATCATAGATAAGAAAGAGGATGGAATATGACAAACTTTTGTTACCTTGTGTGTTCTGCACGGTATAGAACTTTGCTCAATCTCTCGAATTAAAATATTGTTTGGTTACTGGATCTACTCATGCATGCAATTTTTGTTCCCCGAAATTTTCTTTGACTTGCATCATACTTCTGTTCTGCATATTTATAAGCTGGACATGTGACATGGTGAACTATATTCCACTTATCCTCTTTGACTGGGCTGAGTTTCATTCCTTCACTTACCAACTTCTTCGTAAGAGCATGGCCCGTTCAACAATAGTATACTCAGGGTTTGGAGTTACAGCTTCAGCAGTAAATGGACGTATTACTTGAGTTGCACTAGGGTGACAGCCTTTGGGCCTTTTGCTTTTGTAATCTCACTTAGGGAAAGAAGGATAATAAAGTTTTATATGTTTTAAATGTTATATGTCTCTCCTTTTTATTCTCACCGTCACTACAATTTTGTTTTGCTGATAGTCATGGCTCTTTTCATCTTGCAGATACCCAACATCAGTTTAATGCGCGGGAAAGTGATTGGGGTTTCACTTCATTCATGCCCCTTAGTGAACTATATGACCCTAGTAGAGGATATCTTTTGAATGATACATGCATTGTTGAAGCTGATGTTGCAGTCCGGAAGGTTGTTGATTACTGGTCACATGACTCGAAAAAGGAGACTGGTTACGTAGGCCTTAAAAATCAAGGTGCTACTTGCTATATGAACTCTCTCCTCCAGACATTGTATCACATCCCTTATTTCAGAAAGGTGGGTAGTTCTACCATCAGTTGATGCTCATTGATAACTAGATGTGCTGGGTCAAACAGGTCTATAAGGGTTGACATTGTCGCTACTGAGCCAAAAGGTTTTTAGATTTTGAAAAGCTGATAAGTGTTTAGATGGTCATCCGAAATGCGTAAAACCTTTCAAACTGATTTGTTACATAAGTAAGATTGTCAGTTGTAATAATATATTTATTCTTATGATTGTTTGTAAATTTCAAGAAAGGAAAGACTAAAATGTTTAGAGAATCGGTCCCCGATCTGTTAATACGTGTTTTGACCGTTACCCTATGCACCCATTTTGTACCGCTACTGATAAGATTTGGAAGAAGACATTTATATTTACCTTTTGTATCAGGCCGTGTATCATATGCCGACAACGGAGAATGATATGCCATCTGGGAGCATTCCTTTGGCTTTGCAGAGTTTATTTTATAAGCTTCAGTACAGTGACACAAGTGTAGCAACAAAAGAGTTAACAAAATCTTTTGGGTGGGATACATATGATTCTTTTATGCAGCATGATGTTCAAGAACTCAATAGGGTTCTTTGTGAGAAGCTTGAAGACAAAATGAAGGTATATGATTTTCTATTACGGAAGCTGGATATCTTAACTCCTTGATATACCTGAGTATTTACCTTTGTGGTTTACTTTAAAGGGAACTGTTGTGGAGGGCACAATTCAACAGCTATTTGAAGGACACCATATGAACTTTATTGAATGCATAAACGTGGACTACAAATCAACAAGGAAGGAATCTTTTTATGGTATAAATCGCTGCTTAATAATGACAATTTATTGATAGTTTCTTGTTTCTTTCTAAGATTTGTATTTTGTGTTAGACCTTCAGCTTGATGTGAAAGGCTGTCGCGATGTCTATGCATCTTTTGACAAGTATGTGGAAGTGGAGCGACTTGAAGGGGATAACAAGTATCACGCTGAACAACATGGGTTACAGGTTGGATGAATTTAAATTTAAATTCTTTTGAGTCCATTTTTAAGGCTTGGTGGTGACGCTAGGTATAGAAGTTGCAGGTTGAATGATTTCAAGTTTTTTTGCCATAGGAATGTTGAATTATCTGATAAAGAGTTATAAATATTCCTAAACTTTAGATCATCGATAATGTAACCACTAACATGCGAGTACTTTATCTAGTCAATGCTTTTTGTCTGATAATATATATATATATTTTTTCTAAAAAAAAGTTGGTAGTTCATTTAATTTAATTACAACACTGATTATTAGAACTGCAATCTGACTTGTTGAATTGATGATTTAGGAGTTTTAAACATCTGAATACACCATAGGCAGTTTTTGACCAATTTGACCCAAAAATAAAGTTTACACAAGTTTAAGTTTTATACCCATTTGAGACCCTTGGTATTATAGCATAACCCGAATTGTCAAAATTGCCTCCTCTACCAAAAGGTCTTGATCCTTTGACATCATACTAGCTGTAGTAATACTTAAATGATACTATCATTGGTTTATTAACTTTAGCTGTTTAGCTGTCACACTCACATCCTATTGTAAGTTAGCATTTTGTGTACTCTAATTGAGCTTGGTAGTGTTTGTGATTTCTCACTAACCGATCCTGTAATTATGGACTTTCAGGATGCAAAGAAAGGCGTTCTGTTCATTGATTTTCCCCCTGTTCTCCAGCTTCAACTTAAACGTTTTGAATATGATTTTATGCGAGATACAATGGTGAAGGTCAGTTGCAATTTTGTAATTTCTTACCATCTCTATGCAGTGCCATTTTGTGCAACTCGTGCAGACATGATATATTCACTTGTGTATAATGATCCATTATGTGCTGAGTATGCTTTTTCCATCATTTTTTTAACTTACATGATGAATTAAGCAAGGAAATTAGGAAGGATCCGTAGAAACAATGTAAACCAAGAGAAACTAGTAAATTCATGAGATCCATTAGAGTTTTCACGAGACTAACATTTATCTTTTTAATTCAAATACCTTGTTAGTGAGTGCACAACTGCTTAATTCTTTTTCCTTACAATCATAATATCAGAAGAGGGAAGGAAAAAATTGGTGAAATTTGTGGTAGCTTGGGTGGTTGCAAAATGTTTACGTAAAAGGATATCCGAGTGGAGTTTGATTCCAGATCTGTTCTTATGGATCTTAAAAGATTTGAAATTTGATTTGATTTATATGAGAGTTGATTCATGCTGCACAAAAATTCTTGTGGCAAATAATAACCACATGTAATGGTGGTTTAGTCATTTTTTTTGCAAACAATAGTTCCTGGGTTTTTTTTTCTCATTCTTCTCTAGGTGTCAATTGGTATATTCTATTCGGAGGTTACTTTCTTAGTGGTGCTTTCAGGAGGCGGTAATGTGTGATTGATGGATTTATGCCATTACCAGTTTAATGTCTTAGATGTTTAATTTTAAGGCCTTGCTCATTCTATTTTTAACTTATGTTGGCCATGAACCATTTTACAATGATAATTGTTTCTACCGGAAGGCTATTTGCTAAAAGCATTCCCATCTAATTTTTTTTTCCTGTGAACCTATCTAAATTGACAGATAAATGATCGCTATGAATTTCCTTTGCAACTTGATCTTGATAGAGAAAATGGGAAGTATTTATCACCTCAGGCAGACAGAAGTGTCCGAAATCTCTATACTCTTCACAGGTATTGTCATCTCGTATTGACACATATCACTTTGTCCATTCAAGCATGCATATTTGAAAGATTTTATTTGCTTACAATGTTAACATACATTCACATTGAAATTCTTATTCGACGCATATCATATTTTCTATGCACACCTATTCTTTGTGCTTTACTCACGGAATATTATAGCTACTGTACCCATTGCTTAAATGTGGAAATTTCTTTCTTATCATAACATAATTATGAGGCATTGGGCTATAAGAGGTCAATCAACTTAAAATTTTCATTAATATGACAACATGCTTGGTGACATTCCATGATGGAAAATGGTCTACTTGTGGGGGTGTGATAGCATAATATGAGAAATTGACAACAATTAGATCATTACCACCTACATCTATTACTCAATATCTTAAACTTAAACGATATGTAAATTACATCTAGGTAGATTGAAGTCTGTTGGTGAAATCAGTCTTTTCTACCACGCACACCATTTGGTCTATACTTATTTATTTTTCCAGCATCATGTGGTGCATATTTATTATTTGTTCTAAGGCAGGGTTAATGTTGTTTTGCAGTGTATTGGTTCACAGCGGTGGGGTACATGGTGGGCATTATTATGCTTATATCCGGCCAACACTCTCTGACCAATGGTATAAAATATCCCTGATTTGGTGTGAATTTATTTATACTGGCTTTAGATTGGCATATATGTGTATTCACTTCTGTTTATAAAATTATACTTTACTATAACTATTTACTGCTTTAGAATGTTCACATTCACTGAAGTGGTTTTCTTGTAGGCTGAAATTTGATGATGAACGTGTAACCAAAGAAGACATGAAGAGAGCATTGGACGAGCAATATGGGGGAGAGGAAGAGGTAAATGAACAATAAGGAACATGCTAATGTGGCTTTTGTTCAAAACTTACATTATTGAATTAATTCATTGCTTTGATATATGTCGGTGATATTTTCGAATGTGTTTCTGACTTCCTTTCCATTTTTGTGTAACAGTTACCTCAAGCAAATCCTGGGTTCAACAACGCACCATTTAAATTTACAAAATATTCAAATGCATATATGCTTGTGTATATACGTGAAAGTGATAAGGAGAAAATAATCTGTAATGTGGATGAGAAGGATGTAGCAGAGCACCTGAGAGTAAGTTATTTAATTGTTGATAAATTTGTTGTTGTCTTGTGCCCAACAATCTATATTGAGATCTCTGTCATTTAACAGATTAGGTTGAAGAAAGAACAAGAAGAAAAGGAGCTAAAAAGAAAGGAGAAAGCAGAGGCACATTTGTATACTATAATAAAGGTTGCTCGCGATGAGAATCTTCACGAACAGATAGGGAAAAATATATTTTTTGATCTAGTGGATCATGATAAAGTTCGTAGCTTCCGTATCCAAAAGCAAACTTCTTTTTCTCTTTTCAAGGTATTATCTGGCTCACTTTATTTTCTTTATTTTTTATCTTTTACTTCTTTACTTTTGTTTATTACATAGTCTCAGACTTCTTGGTATAGAGTTATGCTATCAAATCGTCTAATAACTTCTGAATCTTATTTGCAGGAGGAAGTAGCCAAAGAATTGGGTATACCAGTGCAATATCAACGATTCTGGCTTTGGGCAAAGCGCCAAAATCATACTTACCGCCCAAATCGTCCATTGACTCCTTTAGAAGAAGCTCAATCTGTATGTATTTCTTATTTCTCTTTTCCTTATAGCATGTGAAGTCTGGAATTATATTAGCATTCAAATAGTATTTTACACTTCAGTTGCTACATGCTCTCTTTTGGTGATCTTCAACATAATCAATCTCAATTTGTTTTTAGGTCGGACATTTGAGAGAGGTGTCAAATAAAAATAACAACGCTGAGCTCAAGTTGTTCCTGGAGGTCGAACTTGGACAGGTGATATTATATTGATATGTATTCACTGTTATGCAACTCCCCCTTCTCCCTTTTATAATTAAGATCTTTGTCCTATCTGATAAACTTCTCTGGTTCTCTTATTGATGTAGGATTCACGACCGGTTCCCCCACCTGCGAAGACTAAGGAGGAGATTTTCCTTTTCTTCAAGCTTTATGACCCTGTAAAAGAGGAGCTTCGGTAACCATTTTTTATTACTCTTTTTCTCGGAGTCAATGTATACAAGGTTATTGTACTTTAACTTAGTGTTAGAGGTAGCAAAATGGACGACAGGACGAGTAAAAACATATACATGTCGATTTGCAGGGTTTTTTGTGAATTTTTTTATGTATGATATAATGACTACTTTAACTAATTCAAACAAAACCATTTAAGAGGTTACATATATCTGTATACACTTTGGATGGTTTCGACCCGTATGACAAGTTTGACCGTATTGACCCTTTCTACTTTTGTTTAACTTCTTTGACCGAATACATGGTTACCCAACAAATATCTAAATTAGTTAATCATGTGTGGAGTGTTCCTAATTATTGAAGCTGCTAAAACATGTCAGATATGTTGGACGGCTCTTTGTGAAGGGTACAGGAAAGCCAATGGAGATATTGACAAAACTAAATGAACTGGCTGGCTTTGCGCCCGACGAAGATATAGAACTGTTTGAGGCCAGTCTCTTTAGTTTACTTACATTTTTTTATAACCTTAAGTAGTTAAGTTCTTTTATTGATCCTTTATGCTGTTTTCTCATGCAGGAAATCAAATTTGAACCTAATGTTATGTGTGAGCATGTTGATAAGAAGCTTACATTTCGGGCTAGTCAGGTATGTTTCATATTATTATTGCATTTTTTATTCGGCAAAGTGCTAGAAGTGACCAACATTGTATTTTTCGGTTTATGTTGCTGTACAGCTTGAAGACGGGGACATCATTTGCCTTCAGAAACCTCTTCAGCCTGGAACTGTAAAATGTCGCTATCCTAATGTTCCCGCTTTTCTCGAATATGTTCATAATCGTCAGGTATACTATAAAACTTTGGTATAGTGTGCCACTTTTGGAAAGATTCTGTTATGACTTTAGTTTATCGACTTACTACTTGTTTTTCACATTCTATCAATTCATCAATTTCTATTTATAGGTTGTGCGATTTCGTTCTCTGGAGAAACCCAAGGAGGATGAGTTCTCGTTAGAACTGTGAGTTCCATGATCTTCTCATTTTTTATTTATTTTACCAAATGAATTTTAATTTATCCTGCATTGTTTACATGATCTTTTTGCATCTCAGGTCAAAACTCAACAATTATGATGATGTTGTTGAAAGAGTTGCTACCCATCTGAGCTTAGACGATCCTTCTAAAATCAGGCTTACATCACACAACTGTTATTCTCAGCAACCCAAACCCCAACCAATCAAGTACCGCGGAGTGGAACATCTGTCAGATATGTTGGCCCACTACAATCAGGTTATTTGTAATTCTGACGTGTACACGATTGATTTCACCTATCGATACTAACCACGCATTTTAAATGGATTAATTATGTTAAGATTTAGCTGTGATTGTTTCTTCTAACACACGCAAATAGTTTTTTTATCTGGGTATATGCGAGAAATATCCATCGCCCGGCCATTCAACTTTTTTTTTTAAGTATGGATCTTTTATTTATCATGTTCCTAGGAACTCATAATCTGAAGTGCTAGAATGGCAATTCTGACCCAATTACTTTTGAATGGTACCACTCAGGTTATATTAATTAGTTAAAAAAGAAACGAGTTAAAAGTTAAAAAAAAATATAGTTTTAGTCCATAAAACTTCTCAAAATTGTTTTTAAAATCATTTAATTATCGGTATATTTGAGACGCTAATAATTTATCAAGAAATCTAAGCTTTCTCGACTGAGGTTGAGACCCTTTGAAGTTTGAACAAACTAGCGCACTGTCTTCAAGTTAGGATTACTATTGCTATAGTGACAAATTTGGTTGTTTTCTTGTTAGAACGTTTTATTAAGTTCCATATTTGTTTAATTAGTATGCTTTTTGTTGTGCGCAGACTTCAGACATTTTGTACTATGAAGTACTGGATATTCCTCTTCCTGAACTGCAAGGCTTGAAAACCCTGAAAGTTGCTTTTCATCATGCAACAAAAGATGAAGTAAGTTCCCAATTATAACTATACCATCTTTTGTCATATACTCATGTTTTACTTTTTCATTTTCGTAATAATTTGCTTTGACAATTGCTAGGTAGTCATACATACAATTAGATTGCCAAAACAGAGCACTGTGGGGGATGTGATCAATGACCTTAAGACAAAGGTAAATGTTTGTGTCAGAGTTATTTCATGTGGTTACTTTGCAAGTCTTATTGACTGGTCAATGTATCTTGGAACAGGTTGAGTTATCTCACAAAGATGCAGAGCTTCGATTGCTTGAGGTTTTTTACCACAAGATTTACAAGGTATTGGGCATTTGCATTTTTATTTGGAATTGTTTCTATTTTAGATTGTTACCCTAAAAGTTCAAATGTTCCTTTATATGTGTGTGCGCGCGCGTGTATGTATTATGCAAACTGATTGGGCATTCGAGTATTACTAGAGTATTATCATTAATGATTTTATGCAATTTAAATAAACTTCTCTCACTATATGCAGATATTTCCTCTGAATGAAAAAATTGAGAACATTAATGATCAATACTGGACGTTACGTGCTGAGGAGGTATGCTCCAAAGTCCAAATAATACCTTTTTATATAAGATTGTTATTTATTCTTGGAAGGGTTTTAAGACTAGTTTCTCTACAGATCCCAGAAGAGGAAAAGGATTTGGGTCCTCAAGACCGTCTAATTCATGTTTATCATTTTACAAAAGACGCTTCCCAGAACCAAGTGGTATGTATTTATGTATCTCATTGGATGATTATTTTTGTAGTAGCCTGTTTCAATAGGAATACTCTGAACTAGTGGTGGCATTTTTACTAACTGTCAAGTTGGGCTGTATTTGATCTCAAACGGCCCAATCAAGAAACTTTGCTAAGGAAATGTGTCTTAACATTTTATTGCATGATTTGATTATTTTTGTAATAGTATTGTTTTTGTGAGGAGTATTGTTCTTCTAGTCACGAATAACCTATTTTTTTATAAATAAATACCCCAGAAATGGACAAAACACAAAATGATCTATTTCCAACCCTAACCCTTTTTTACCCCATCCGTCTGCCAGCCCATCTTGTCACCTTTGGTAAAGTTTAATGTTTACATTCATATAATTTTGTACTAACAGCAAGTCCAGAACTTTGGAGAACCATTTTTCCTCGTCATCCGAGAGGGTGAAACATTAGCTGAAGTTAAAGTACGCATACAGAAGAAACTGCAGGTTCCAGATGAGGAATTTTCTAAGGTATTTTCATCATTTTCTACATTGAACGGTTATCCTCTCAAGCATATACTTAGTTATTTTATTAATAAAATTTTCTTCTTAACTCTGAATAATGACTATCAGTGGAAGTTTGCATTTCTGTCTTTGGGCCGTCCTACATACCTGCTGGATACTGATGTTGTCTCTACCCGTTTCCAGGTTAACAAATCTCTCGTTTTAAGTGGTATATACATGTTTTGTATGTGCATGTATTGACTAGGTCAAGTTTTTGGTTACAGAGAAGAGATGTTTATGGTGCCTGGGAACAGTACTTGGGATTGGAGCATTCTGACAATGCGTCCAAACGGTCATATGCTGCAAATCAGGTATTTTAATTTTGTCGTACCAGAATAGAAAATGGGTGCTTTCACTCCCGGAAAAAGAAGTCCACATTTGACTTGTAAGAGTCAAACGCTTTGTTTGAAAACTACAAATTTGACCAAAAGATCTCCATGCGTATCAGAGCGCATACATTTGGCCAAAATCTTTAAAGTTTATCATAAATTGTTTGACAAATATGATTACGAATTATTTATTTATTTCACTAATGTTATAATCCAGTTTACTTTGGGCGACTTTTTGGGTCCATTAGACCCATTTTAGTAGGTCGACTTTTTGTGAAAATTTACCTGTTAAGATAATACATAACCTGAGTCAACCCATTCGTGATTGAATGGTTCAAAACTGCCACAACTAATGGAAGTTTTACCATGTCTATACCAATCCCAATTTAATACACCCAAAAAAGTAGTTTATACTATAAAACTGACTATTGGTTTATGCAGAACCGGCACACATATGAGAAACCGGTTCGAATCTACAACTAGCTCAAAGCACAAGATCTGCTAAATCTGCGCCAGTTTATTGGCCGAGTGGTGTAACCTTTCGAAGGGTGTGCAAGTCGTTTTGAGAAAAAATGTTAACCATATGAAATGAAGCTAGCACCACCCCAGAAACATAAATATCGTTCTGGTAGATGTGTGATTCTTTGTTGAAAAGTTAGCAGATAATTAAGAAGCGCGGTGTCTCTTCCTTTGTGTAGCATCCCTCTATGGGGTGATGTAGTTTAGACAATGTTTCCCGTCGTTGTACCTTAGAATATGCATAAGATTTTGGATTGTGGGATGTATAGAGGTATAGATGTGTGTTCTTAAACTTAAAATTTTAAATTGTTATTGTTTTTATATATTTATTCAACAGATGATTGTATCCTTGTAGTTTCATTATAAGGTTATTAGTGACAATGGGATTTCTGTGTAATTTTATTGGTGCTATGAGTCTGACATAAAAAAGCTGTTTTAAGTGCAGTAGTGGCCTTATCTTCCCATTGCTGTTTGTATGCCTATCTTATTAAGCAGTTGAGACGAGGTATGTGACCTATGTGTTTCGTCTTGTGAATGCTTTTAATTTTGAGCAGGTTTATATAGTTAAATTCTGTAAACTCTATTCGAGTAATTTATACTTGCAACAACATGCAAGTATGACCATACCCCGCCCCGACGGGACGGTAGTTGTAACAACATGCAAGTATGAGTAACTCAAATATTACTACTTTGTTTTGGTTTTCTTCATACTAAATTTTAAATGTAGGGATGAGCTCGGTACCAATCGTGTACCGATCCGTTACCTTGGTGATATTGTATTTTTTCCGAGCATAAAATTGTGTACCGGTACCGTACCTGGTACTGGTACCGTTTCCGGTACTCGTTACCAGGAAAACGGTATATATTCAGTTTTTCTCGTTTTTAAAACCAAATCAAACAAAACAAAATAAAGATAATTTATGTTTTGTCTTAGACGACAAGATTAACTAACAATATGCATAACTAATTAATTAAATATTGTGGGTGAATAATGTCGAGTACATATTCACGTTTGTAACAACGATATACATCACTAGCAATAAACGCAACTCATTAACAATAAATCATTAATATTAACTGATGGTGGCCAGGTTATTTATGGATGTAAAATTGATGATTTTATTGATTCAGTTACAATTTTATGAGGGTTGTAAAGGGACAACTGTTGCCACAAACTATTTAGGAGTGCTTTGGTATTAAGAAACACCAAATAATGCATATTAAACACCTTAAGCATTATTAATGTCCCATTTTAAAAGAGACTGGATAACATAAGTTCCCTTGTCGGTTCTGGAAAGATACTTTCTGAAATGTTTTTTTTTTTTTTTTGGGAACTAAGAGATGTCGTATGTCATAGGTAGTATTTGAAGGGGATTAATAAAGAGTGGTTTGAATATTTCATAGTTGAAAACTGTCCCATACATAAAGCAGAGAAAGAGAAGTCGAACAATTGTGGGAAAATCGATCATGCCACTCAGTGAAAATGGTGTAACTGTGAAATTTAGACAGTAGTTTTACATTGATGAAAACGTTGGTTCTTAACTCTAAACTCAGGACAATTTACATAGTATGGGTAATACCCTTTCGCAGTCTGGCGCATAAGAGTGGTGGAGGCGGTGATTCTGGTAGCATTTTTTTTGGAAACTTAAGTAAGAATTGACTGCCGTTGAGGGCGCTAGCAAACTTGAAGCGGTTTGAGAGTTATACGCAAAACACTGAGTTGCTCGTCTTTCAGGACCCGACGGCTTGCTATGGCACATGACGAAGCATCATTGTGGCTTCATATAAAGACTAGCATAGTACTCGCGCAAAGCAACATGTTCGGAGGCGAATGTTGTTTAACCTTTTTTTTTCCTTTTAATTTCACATTTTTTGGCGAAGATTGTTTAACTAATGGATGAGAGTTTCCAAACATTATATGTTCGCGTTGTCAGTGTGAAGAATTAATATACCATATTATTATATGCAAATTAAAACAAATTAAAAAGTTATTAATATTAGCTATAAACATATTATTTATTATTTTAGTTAATTTTATTATTATAACATCCAATTTAAAGTATTTTTAAATTTAATTTTAATAATTACTAATTATAAAATGAGTAAACTGCAAAATACATCCCTGTGATTTACAGTTTTTGAGACCTTACATCTCTCTCAGAAACTATTGGCTAGTTACATCATTCGTTAGCCAAACGTTAGCCATTCTACATCCTTAATACTAACTCATTAGTTTTCTTAATCGCTAACAGGAGGGTTGTTTTGGTCTTTTACTCATATAAGGGATGTATTTTGCGCTTTACTCTTTTACATATAAGAGGATGTATTTTGCAATTTACTTTTATACTTTACTTTTTTTTAATTATTATTATTATTATTATTTATTTTTATTTTATAACATCATTTTTTATAATAATAATTATTATTATTATTATTATTATTCACTCATATTTTATTTTATAACGTTTTCATTCGTTTTCGTCCGTTTTTTCTATTTTTATTCGTTTTTGCCCGTTTTTATCCGTTTTTGTCTTTTTTTTACATTTTTGTCCGTTTTTCTTACATTTTGTCTGTTTTCTTACGTTATTGTTTGTTTTTGTACTATTTCAAAATTTTAAAAAAAAATTGAAAAAATTTGAAAAAAAATTGAATTTTTTTCGCAAATTTGAAAAAAAAAATTCCAAATTTGGTTAACGAAGAAAACTAACAGAGTTAGTGACCAAGGATGTAGAATGGCTAACGTTTGGCTAACGAAGGATGTAACTAGCCAATAGTTTCTGACAGGGATGTAAGGTTTCAGAAACTGTAAACCACATAGATGTATTTTGCAGTTTACTCTTATAAAAGGTATTGTTAACTTAATCTTTTAAAACTTCTAAAGATAGAAGGTCTCAAATACATATAACAGCATCCACTATGTTAAATTTATATAAAAGATTTATAAATTTATTATGACATTATCTAATAAACCTTTTTGTTTTATAAACCTATATTCACTATGTATAAACCTTATGAAGCTTTAAAAATATCATGCATAATTCAAATGCATTTAATTACCAAGAAGTTTGATATTTTAGACCTATTCGTTCTAAACCTACTTATAAACCTATTTTTACTATGGTTTACAAGTGCTTAGACATCTTCATTATTTTATAAACCTTTTCGTAAAATAATATAGTGGATGCCCTAAAAAGTAGAGATCCTGGTTTTCTTTTCTTTGGGGTTTGAACAATTACGCTGGCGGGGCCAGTTAAATGTGTTAACTCTCAACGAACTTAAAGTTATGATTAATAAAACAGGCGAAGGTTTTAGCCGAAACTTGAATGGTGAGAGAGGATTAGGAAACTTTGTGTGAAGGCAATGGCTCATAATGGCTGCACAAACTTTTCTCTCCCTAACTTTTAAAGGTCGCTCTATATATATCATGTTAAATATGAAATCCCATTAAAGAGTTTGTGTTCCAATGATACCTCATGTTTTATGAGAAGCTCTCCCATCAAATAGTTATGGGTTCAAGTCCTATTGTTGTGAAATAATTAAGATTGTTGTTAAAAAAAAGTTAAATATGAAATCCCATATGTGTACGTTACAATATATTATTTCACCAAAATTATATAGATTACATTATTAAAAGACATAAATCTAAGTCTAACCGACCTTAAACCCATCTAAATAAACTACTGGGCTTGGCTCATGGTCTATTCTTTAATACACGACCTTGTTCCTTTAATCTCAAAGAGTCGAAGGTCGCGAACTCACGATCACTGTCGGGGCTCTGTACGAACTTCATTGTTGATATATTTTTTGGTAAGTAAACTCGTAGGTTTTTGGTTTTGGTGCTCATACGGCCATTTACTCTCTTATATATGTTTGTAGAAAAGTTGCTTTACGTTCGTTTTTTCAAATCAACGGATACGAACACAAGCAAGCCAATTTGTGTTCGTTTGGCTCGTTAACAAAAGTTGTAAACCATAGACCATTAACAAACGAAACTAGTACTTATTAGTGTACAGTTTTTTGGGGTAAAGGGTTTACCCGGTAAATGCTTATTAGTGTACATTAACATCTTAGGATGATGTCTTTGACACTACACTGGTACTAATTCTTTTTAGGGTTTAGGATATAAAATAACAAGGACACAAATATGCATACTCACACTGTTCCCATATATACTTTATTACTTGATCCCGCTAGTTTACCTCCTTTTAGACCTGGTTTTGATCATAACATCACACTAGGGTAGGTTCTAACCAAGTACTTGAGGACGTACGTATATCATTACTATTGGGTAGGATCTTAGCTAGTAGTAGTGCCCTTGGGGCCTCGCCTTACGAGTAGGCTTGCATTGGTGAAGAAGAAATACTAGAGTTGATAGATTTCCATTAACCTTGGTTGTAGAACTTTTAGATGAGCCATAGGCTGGGTACCCAATGTCTAAGCCTAGAGATACATACCAAATCAGAACAACACTTCAAGATATACGTTAGAACCACGTATGGCCACTTTAAGTTCCTAGTGTTACCTTACTAATGCTTCGTCTACCTTCCAAAATTTATATGATTTAATAACATCTTTAACCCTTCATATTAGTGTTTTTTTATGATATCCTAGTCCCATCCAGAACACTTAACATTGCTCCTCAACACTTTCAAGGAACATTCAGAGTTTGCTAATTTCAAGGAACGTCATGAAGTAGTATCTAAAAACCCAAATAATTAATTAAGATGAAGGCTGTCACATAATGACCTTAACTAACAATATTTAGCAGTTAAGGGGCTTCCTTGGCCTCACGGGGTACTATAGAAGGTTCATTTAACATTATGGGGGGTGCTTAAGCAACAAGTAGGCGAGGTTATCCCAGAATCAATGTGGAAATTAAGACATAGCAATGGGTTTTGTGGAAGGCTTACCGAACTTTAAGAGGAAAAATGTTATCCCAGTGGTGCTATATAGTATGAACCTAAGTTTTAGTATTAAGTAGGTAACCAAACTTATAAAAGCATCCATTCAAGTCATCATGGTAGCCGGAAACGCATTGTCCAGAGTGCCTAAAAACCCGTTTTGTAAAATGACCAAAAAAGTACGACTAATAATGTAAAGTACTTATGCATCTTGGTGTCGTGCATATATTGTTGTGATTTGATTTATTTGTTGCTACCTATTTAGTCATTCAGGCATTTTGCTATTTTGTCTCTCTCTTATCGAAGTGGTATATATCTAAGCTTCTGTTTACTTATTTGGCTTGTAGTTTACAATGGAGACTAACACTTCGAGAATGATCTATCTAAATGGTATAAATTATAAGTTGTGGAAAACTAAAATGGAAGATCTTCTTTATGTAAAGGGTTTTCATCAACCAATTTTTTGCTCTGAAAAACCAGAAGGCAAGACGGACGAAGAATGGAACTTGTTACACCGTCAAGTTTGTGCATACATTAGACAATGGGTTAATGACGATGTAATAACTCATGTCAGTGACGAAGTAAACGCCCGTACCTTATTGAGTAAGCTTGAGCAGCTCTTTTCCAGACAGACATGCAACAAGAAATTGTTTTTGATAAATCAGTTGATGGGTTTAAGGTACCGTGATGGAACTGCAATGTCGGATCACTTGATTATCTTTCAGGAAATTGTTAACGAGCTTTCTGAAATAGGTATTAAATTTGATGAAGAGGTTCAAGGATTGATGCTTCTTGGTACTTTACCAGATTCATGGGAAGGACTTAAAATATGGGTATCGAACTCAGCACCACAAGATGGTGTTATCTCTATGGCATTGGTTAAAAGTAGTGTTTTGGATGAGGAAATGAAAAGGAAGTCGCAGGGATCCACTTCGCATTCATATGGTTTGGCTTTTGAAGAGAGGGGCATAAATATGAACAGCGGTCTAAAGTACACTGACAAGAGCAAAAGCAAGTCAGGAGATGTAAAGCTTAAAAAACACAAAAGTGAAAACGACGATGTAACTAATTATGAAGATGTTCATAATCGTCAGGTATATATACTATGAAACTTTGGTATAGTGTGCCACTTTTGGAAAGATTCTGTTATGGTTTTAGTTTATCGACTTACTACTTGTTAGTCACATTCTATCAATTTAATTTCCATGAATAGGTTGTGCGATTTCGTTCTCTGGAGAAACCCAAGGAGGATGAGTTCTCGTTAGAACTGTGAGCTCCCATGATCTTCTCATTTTTTATTTATTTTACCAAATGAATTAAAATTTATCCTGCATTGTTTACATGATCGTTTTGCATATCAGGTCAAAACTCAACAATTATGATGATGTTGTTGAAAGAGTTGCTGGCCATCTGAGCTTAGACGATCCTTCTAAAATCAGGCTTACATCACACAACTGTTATTCTCAGCAACCCAAACCACAACCAATCAAGTACCGGGGAGTGGAACATCTGTCAGATATGTTGGCCCACTACAATCAGGTTATTTGTAATTCTGACGTGTACATGATTGATTTCACCTGTCGATACTAACCACGCTTCTTAAATGGATTAATTATGTTAAGAATTATTTGTGATTGTTTCTTCTAATACATGCGAATAAATTATTTATCTGGGTATATGCGAGTAAAATCCATTGCCCAGTCGATCATTCAACTTTTCTTTAAAGTATGGATCTTTTATTTATCATAAATCCAAGGAACTCATAATCTGAAGTGCTAGAGTCGCAATTCTGACCCATTTACTTGTGAATGGTACCAAGAAATGAGTTAAAAGTTAAAAAAATATAGTTTTAGTCCATAAAACTTCTTAAAATTGCTTTTAATAAATAGTTAGATTGTTGTTGAAATCATTGGTATATTTGAGACACCAACAATTTATCAAGAAATCTAAGCTTTCTCGACTGGCCTCCCAATTTTGTCCCCTCTACAAAGTGTTAATGGTCTCTTGTGAGGTGGAGACTCTTTGAACAAACTACCGCACTGTCTTTAAATTAGGATTACTATTGCTATAGGGACAAATTTGGTTGTTTTCATGTTGGAGCATTTTATTAACTTCCATATTTGTTTAATTATTATGCTTTTTGTTGTGCGCAGACTTCAGACATTTTGTACTATGAAGTACTGGATATTCCTCTTCCTGAACTGCAAGGCTTGAAAACCTTGAAAGTTGCTTTTCATCATGTAACAAAAGATGAAGTAAGTTCCCAATTATAACCGTAACATCTTCTGTCATATACTCATGTTTTACTTTTTGATTTTACTTAATAATTTTCTTTGACAATTGTTAGGTTGTCACACATACCATTACATTGCCAAAACAAAGCACTGTGGGAGGTATGATCAATTACCTTAAGACAAAGGTAAGGATACCAACTTGACGTGTTTGTAACTTAACATCACCTTCTTTTCGTCGCTATATGATTTAGGTGGCAATGTGGGTTGAAATATGGGTAAGATATGCTAGGGGTCGAGATAGGCCGGGTCGGATTGGGTTGGCATGAAACACGTTGAAAATTTTATAAGTAAGTAGTGTGTTAAATTTGATTACAAATAGTATAGTGTTTAATTAATGGGGCGAGCTCATTTGATACGGCCATAAAACTTTAGATTTTGGTACCAATCTGGGCCTTAGATCAAAATATGGATGGCTAGATTGATTCTAAGGCACAATCACATGTGATCTAGTCTCGGTCGAACCTCCACCTTGAACAATGATATAACATTTTGAATAAATTGATTTACCAGGTTATAATCGTTATTTCTTTTTCTTGATGCTAAATGATGTTAAAGTTACAAATTTCATGTGCTTAATTGGCATGTTTAGTTTTAAACCTCATGCTGCAGAATTTCAAAGTTATCATTTCTTGGAACAGGTTGAGTTGTCTCATCGAGATGCTAAACTTCGATTGCTCGAGGTTTTGTGCCACAAGATTTCCAAGGTATATGATATTTTCATATTTATATTTATTTTATATGTACCGTTGCAATTCCATTGCAAATTTGCTACGAAGATACAACAAAATACTACTACAATTTTAAACAATTTTTTTTTTTTTTTTTTTTTTTTTTTAAATCTCTGTTGCAAATTTTTAAACTTTGCAAAGAATTACCAACTAGATATTAAAAAGAGACATATAAATTTATAGTTTTAATCGTTCGATGCAATTCCGTTGCAAAATTTTAAATTTTTTAAACAGATTTGCACTAAAAAATCTTAAAATCAATAAACAAATAAATTAAAGTTTTTTCTCTTGTAAATATTTGAAATTTTATAACAGATTTCCAACGGAGTAATAAATTTAAGTTTAAAAAAGAACAAGTTTTACTTTATGTTGCAAATTCGTTGCAAAATTTGGCAACATTGCAACATATAATAACTCGTATCTTATACATTTTCTCTGCTGACTATCTTGTGTATTGTATGTGTTTAATATATAATTATAAAGGACTTTTTGTACTTAATTGCATATAAATGATGATTTTAGGTCAAGGATGGAAGATTACTAGTGAAATGGTCTTGGAATCCATAAATATCCGATAAAAGATGGATACTGGAAGAAACGGAGCAAAGAACGAAGAGAATCAGGATAAAGTCTACTAGCGGCGCGAGTGAAGAAATTTTGAATGTGTAGTAGTTATTAGTGGGATGTGATTATTGTTATTCAGTCATATTTCCTTAAAGGTTGTTGTGAGTAATAATTATGTTAATCGGCATAGTAAAATTGAGTTTTTGTTGGTTGAATGAGTTGTTATTTGTTGTGATTTATTGTGTTGTAACAAGTTGTATTCAGTTGAAAAATAAAGTTTCACCCGTTAGGACACTAGGAAGCCGTCTTAGTTTCCTCTTCGCTATTCCCCTAAAGAACAAACTTCCTCCGTATACTTGCCTACACTCTACAACGATTAGGTACAATGCCTAGAGGTTAAAAAAATTTGCATTAGACAATTACTGATTTTATCGATTCCTGACCTCTTTTAACGAGGTTTGAGTATGTTTTAAATTGGTTATGGTATTGAATTGGGTCATAATGGATTGTATTGAGTTCCCAAGAGTTGAAATGGGGTTGTTTTGCGTATGAACTGGCCGTGATGGGCTAAAATGAGTCGTAATGGATTATAAGGTCATACTTATATGGGTTATATCGACATGTTTTGGTTCATAACATGTTCAAACGAGTAGCATTAGGCACTAAGGTACGCACTGCGTACAAATGAATTGTACTTTGCCGTAATGGTCTATGATGATGTATGTATTGACCGACCAATTAAACTGGGTATACAAACACATCGGTTCCAATCTTTACAGAGACAAACAATGCAAAACCATGAATATTGCAGAGACACAAACAAATGCAAAACCACGGTCATTCTCTTTAGATTCGTATCCAATAAGGTGTCTCCAGGTATCATTTTTGTCTACTCAACCGATTGAGGAGACTTACATCAATTCACACGTATAGCTCAATGCCTCAAACCCTAAACATGTCTCTTTGAATTGAAATAATTTATTATCATTTTCATTAACTATAATTCACACAGAAATACACATACAAATTTGATCTACATCAATATAATTACAATTTACTGAATATACATAAACAATCTATATGTGAAACAAAAGAATTGAACGGTTAACTAAATGCCTAGTAACTCCATGTTATGCATTTGTAAACTCGTCACAATTAAGTATGTTCCAAAAAGTCCTTTGTTTCTAACGATTTTTCTCCGTTGCAAAACCATCACTGCACAAATACTTTTTGCCCTTTGCAATTCCGTAGCAATTTTAATTTGCATGGAGCATTAATGCAATGGTCACAATTTGTTGGAAATCCGTTGCAACTAGTCATTTCCAACGGATTTCGAACGTTGCATTTGCCCCGTTGTGTTATAGTGTTCTCTAGATGCTTCATTTGTTAGATTGTAACCTCATAACGAATTATTTGCTCTTTAATTTGTGTGTTTGTTTGTCTATGTTTTATGCACATGTGCGTTGGAGGCAATTGCTAGTCTCTTCACTTCTCTATCCTACTTCATGTATTTATAATTAGTTCATTTGGCAATGGAATTATAGCATGAATATAACAATTATAACTCTGTTGTTGAATATATATACTTCTCTGGCTATATTTCAGATTTTTCTTCTGGATGAAAAAATCGAGAACATTGATCATTACGGCGGGACGTTACATTTATCATTCCTGAAGAGGAAAAGGATTTGGGTCATCAGGACACTTTAATTTATGTTTATCATTTTACTAAAGACGCTTCTCAAAACCAGTTGTCCAGTTAGTATTCTTTTTATACCCATTAGGCAACGTGTCTGTCCTGCCCATCCAGCCACTATTACTAAGAACTTAATTTAACATTTATATAACAATGTACTAACAGCAAGTCCAAAACTTTGCGAAACCATTTATCCTTGTCGTTCGAGACTATGAAACACTAGCTGTACTTAAAGTACGGATACAGAAAAAACTACACGTTCCAAATGAGGAATTTTTGCTAGGTACTTTCTTCTTCCAAACTATATCTTTTTATTATCATTTTTTTGATTTGAATTCCAGTTTTTTTTTACCTTGTACCAATGTATCAGTGGAAGTTTGCATTCGTCTCTTTTGGTAGTCCTACATACCTTCAGGATTCCGATGTTGTCTCCACCTATTTTTAGGTTATATTAACGAATCTCTCTTGTGTTTGTGTATGTGACATATGTATTTTCTATGTGCATGTCTTGACTAGATGTAGTTGGCGTTTTTCGTTTCAGGGAAAAGGATTTTTTGGTGTTTCTGTTTATGCCTTAAACTTATTTGTATGTTACTCAATGTATTATTGTTAGAAAATCCTGGATCCAATTTCAAATTGTTCTTGACCTTCTTGTGTCATTCATGCATGTCCATATATTCTCTATCCTTGTTGATTCTTATAGATTTTATATGATTATTATATACATAATTCACAACCAAAAAGCTAGATGTTGTCTAGTAGAATATGATATAATCTACAGGTTGCTTTTACACGGCATCAATAAATTCAAAGTTGAAATTCTTTTATAAAATAATTTATGGAGATATTTGCACTTTCATATTTTTTTATTGATACACACAAATCAGTGCTTTAGAGAGTTGTACATTAGAGCATGAAAAAAAAGTAATACGTGCAAATCACCTCTTTTTATACAATCAAAATTTGATTTTGTAGTCAATTATTACTTGATTACTTCTATAATCTGAAAGGAAAGATCCTTTTTTGGGCTGAGACGATTTTTTTTGGTTCAACCGACCTTCCCTCCGTGTACACACATATCTTTCTGAAACGTTTTTATTGACTTGAACCACATCCTTTTGTATAAATATCATACAAACGCCAAAGGTTTCATACAAACTCATCTCTTCAAAAACGCGAAAAAAACCCTCTAAACAAAAAATGAAGATACCCGTGTTGGAGAAGTTCATGTTCGATGAACCATCGACTTGGATTTCCATTATGACGTTAGTAACGTTGATATCAACGGTCTACTTGGGCTTTGCTGAGATGATAGGAAATCATCTTGAGTATTCAAAGTTCGCAAGTTCAGGAAATAAACCTGTAGCTAAACAAGGTGTTAAGATATCGAGTAGGACAGGTATGTTGATACTTTACACGCCTGCGTTCCTAGCTGGACTTGTATCGTTCTTCGTGTTACCTGGTGGTGATCTTAGATTCGTGTTGCTTAAACTTGCTGTTACCTTACATTTCTTCAAGAGGGATATTGAGGTAACCTTTATCTAAGTACATATGAATTGCTTTTATTGTTTGATTCACTTCATATGTATTACTCCGTATTTAGTAGTTATAGCTTTCAAATATATGTCCTAAACTCTCTAAAAACATACGTAAATTTACATTGAGATGTTAAATGCTCAAAATTATGTGGCTTTGAATTTTGCAGGTTCTATTTGTGCACAAGTATAGTGGCAACATGATTCTAGGTTCAATCATACTCATTTCCATGTTTTATTTCTACGTTGCTACAAGCCTGATAGTCGTCCAATATATGAGCCTCGGCCTCCCAGAGCCATCTATCGATCTTAAATACATTGGTTTTGTCATGTTTATAGTGGGAATCTTCGGCAACTTTTATCACCATATTCTCCTGTCGAAACTAAGGAAGAACAACGAAAAAGAGTACAAGATTCCTCAAGGAGGACTATTTAGCTTGGTTATTTGCCCTCATTACTTATTTGAGATTATTATTTTTTGGGGCTTTGCTTTTATTAGCCAAACACCGTTGGCTTTCGCGTGCGCTATTGGTGATGCGTGTTACTTGATTGCAAGGAGTCACGAGACGAGGAAATGGTATGTAAACAAGTTTGAAGATTTTCCTAAAAGTACTAAGTGTTTGATCCCATATGTGTTCTGAATAGGTTTATGATTGAGATTGTTTTAATATGAGGAGTTATGTTGTTGTATTTGGATGTTCTGTGAATTTTGTAATTGATTTTTGAATATTTGTAATTTTGTAAATTCATTGGTTACAGTTTCTCCTTTTATTTCTTATGTTAAGCATGTATGTTACTCCACTAAGTTTATTTCTATAATACACGACGGACTCTCTTTCTAATTAATATTAAGATTTCCGTAAATAGATTTTTAACCACTTACACATTCCATTGCTTGTTGTACATATTTGTGATGCCCAATAATATTAGAAGTTACATTTTAGTCATTAAATTTTTAACATATCTAGCTTCAATATGAATATATAAACATGAACTATATTCGAACGAATTTGTACATCTAACTATATCCGAACGAAGTTCTCATTTAGCAAAAAGTAATAAAGAGAAAACTGTAATAATTATGTTTTTTTTAAACTGCGTGTTTTTTGTCGGTGCATAATTGTATTTTGACGAATGGAGTAATAGCAAAAGAAAAACTTTTTCCAAAGATGAGTTCTTGCAATGAATGTTGGCATTGAGTTCTTGACATAAATATACATTGAGTTTTAATGTTGAGTCAATGTATCTTAATCTAGACATAAATAGAAATTACTTTAAATATTTTTAATTTAATAAAATCCAAGTTTTCTTTTATATTTATCTTAATCTTTGGCTTAATCATTGCCCAGTGGCCATTGTACAGTAAATCATTTGTTTATTATGGAGAATGCAAACTTTGTTTTCTTAAAGTTATTGTAATTATGTTTTGGCAGGGTTTGCATGATTGCGCAAAAGGTTCACATCTTAGCTTTGAATATGTCAAGAGATTGCTTACAAAATATGACCACAATATTGTTTACAAAATATGACCACAATATATAGTCATTAGTGATGTAACAATCCTCAAATAACCAAAATATCTAATTAATTTAACAAATTTGTAATTTGCAACTTTGTGTGAAAAGGACCAAGTTTAACTGTCTATTTGCACAAACAAACCCGTCCATCGTAATGGGTTTGGCAACAAACGCAATAATTCACTATTTTATCTCTAACTAAAGGTTTTGTTCTTATAATTTTCTTACTTATAACGAATTTTAATATTATTCAAAATGTACACTTATCAATGGGGAAAGAAAAGATCATCCACTTTAACCTGAAAATGTTTACAATAATTGAATGCTCGATGATTTTTTTAATGAAAAGTAAAAAATCATATATACTAGACCCATGCATCGCACGAGCCTAAATACCTAATTTTTGTAAAATAATAGTTTTTACAATTAATTGACTATTTAAAACATTGTTTGAGTTTGTAATAAAAAACGGTTTTACATTCAAGTTTATACTTAGTAAATGGCTTAATTTTTTTAGGATTTGCTAACACTTAAACATTTCATATTTACATAATTAGCACTTAATGAGCACCAAACATTTTATAATTAACATCACATGCCATTTTACAAATGATTAGAATTGTATAATTATAGCATATACGAGTTCACTAAATGTGAAATTTATAAATATAAAATGCTTAAACAAAACTCACAAAGTTGTTGTTAACTCATTTTATTTCGTTAATAATGAGCATATCTAGCAGTGATAGTAAAGTAACATAAATTAGAAAGAAAAAAGAAAAACTCTAAGATATTGGGATAAGTGAACAGCGAACAATTGATAATGCAAAGATAATTTTCGCTAGAGGTTTGAGGTTTAAACCTTCCTCACTAGTTACACATCTGAGTTAGATATGGTCACGAGATATGTTTTGAAAAGATCTGATTCTCCAAATAACCTGAACATGTAAAACCTTTATTGATAATAAAAATGTTTAAATACCAATGATGCTTTAGTCCAGTGGTAAGAGTTTTTGGGCTTGTGTCAATAGACTCGGGTTCAAACCTTTACACTAAGACTAAAGATTATTTGAGTACCATCCTCCCACCAGTAATACTCGGATTGACCCACAACTAGGCCTCTTGAGAAAATGGTCGGGGTTGGCGCACCTCCGATAAATACTGATTAGTGGGACGTGTCTTCATTCTCGGGTCGGATCTTTGGCATCCATAGGATGCATGAGATCAGGGTGATCTCACTGATCTTCACATTTTGGAAAATACAAATGTTTAAATGAAATCAAACTGATGAAACTCTAATGTTAGTTTTCAAGTTTTTTTAGTAAGAAAACATAAAAAAAATATAAAGTAAACATTTTCAGCTAAGTTTTGAGAAAAATTCTTTTATTTCAAAGTCAATCAAATCACCTTTTATTTTTCGATCCATTTCATTTCTTTTCTCATTAAGTGATACTCGAGAATAATTTTTATTTCACTTTATTTTTTTTTACTTTTCCTCGTTAAGTGATTTTTGAAAACACAATGTAAAAAATACATGGACCTAATAAACAATTTCTTACTACCTTCGTCCCACATTAAGTATCCATTATGATTTTAAAAAAAATTTTATCTTCAACTTTGACTTTAAATATATTTTTGAGAAAATCACCAAACTAAGCCAAAAAAAACATCTTTGGTCCAAGACTTGGTCACTTTTTACACATTTTTCTCACTTTGGTCATGCTCAACTACTCAACTGCTCAACTCCACCGATTTAGTGACACGTGTCCATGCCTTATACTTTTTTTAAACACTTTTAGCCCACTATAAGTGGAGTCGAGCAGTTGAGCAGTTGAGCAGGGACACATGTCATTAAAATGTGTGGAGTCAAGCAGTTGCATGACCAAAATGAGAAAAATGTGTAAAATTTGACCAAGTCTTGAACCAAAGATGTATTTTTGGCTTAATTTGTTATATAATACTTAATGAAAATTATACATATAAAAATACATTTAAAAACTTATTCCATTCTTATATTTTGCATTTAGTATTATATAACACGAACAAAAATATTTAAAGTCAAAGCTGAAGAAAAAAAGACTTCAAAAAGTGATAGTAGACGCTTAATATGAGACGGAAGGAGTATAATTTTTTTTTTTCAACAAACTAACAAAAATAAATATATTTTAGATCTGTCAAAAGTTAAAAACACTCTTGTACTTAAAACAAGTCAAAGTCTTGTTATCACTTCATGTCTTCTGTGACTAAAATTTACACTCACCCGGTTGTGAAATGGTGAAATTTCTTCACGCTCTCTACAAACCTCATTCTTGATACCCTTTGCACTCTTTGTTTCCGGTGAGTTTTCTATTTTTTTGGTTTATTTTATAATGGCTATTTGTTCTTGATAGTTGGTAGAACCCTAAACTTGTAACCTTTAAAAACACTAAATTAGCACTATTAAAGCTTATGATTAAGTGGGTTTATGCTTATTTGAACAATAATTTGGCATTGCTTATTTAAGTGCTAATGTGTTGTAATTAAGTAAGTTTTTTGAGAATTTGGGGCTTTGGGTAAAACTGCTTATCTGCTTATTTTGTGTAAATTTAGCTCCTATGACTAAGCAGGTTCCCACATGCTTATTTCTTTTAAGCCGATAAGCAGTTTTGAGTAAGCTATCTCAAATATAGCTTAAGTTAGCTATCTGAACACATAAAACAGCTTATTGCGTTTTGGTAGCGGCATATGCTGATATAAGATGCTTAAATAAGCTTTTACCCAAATATTCCCGAATTCCTAAACTGATGAATAGTGATATATACTCTTTTTGAAAAGTAACTAATATATGTTAACCGCATCTTTACCTTACTATTTTTGCCACTCTCAGTAAAACGATTTTTTTTTTGCTTGGTCCCTAAACTTACATTTTAGTATATAAATATGTACACATTTAAAACCTTTTTAACAAGTCATTAGGGTAACTAGATATTCAACATCTTGGTTAAAGTGACCCAGACAACCGATTTCATAAGCTCAATTTAAAACATGTTGGGAATTAAGTAACCAGACTTAATATTGGTTGTATAAAGGTTAAGTCTGGTAGGCTTAGAATTAGTAGTTAAGTCTGCCAGTACAAAGTTAAGTCGGGCATACGTAAGTTAATACTGTTTAGTATTTATAGTTAAGTCTGTTTATGTTAAAACATAATAGTTTGTTAGAGTTATATTAGTGAAGGATATGTACGCGTAAAGATATCTTAAGAAGAGATATGTTTATCCTTCTACACGTTTTGTATACCAGGGTTTCCTAAGAGTATAAAGGAACCCTAAGGCATAGTGTTATGTACTTAGACGATTAGAGCTTACAAAAGTTATTAGAAATATTAATAGTAAAAGTTATTTAGTAATCATTGTGATCTTCTTGCTTGTTGTTAATATTCCGCCTTAGCATCAAGTACTCAATTGTTAAAGAGTTCTTCACGTAATTAGTTTGGATTTATCCAAGTTAGTTATTGTCTTACAAGGCTGCTTAGATCCATAACCTTGAACTTACTATTTAATTTGTACCGTTACCTACTTATAGGCGGTCAGAAGTATATATATGGATAATTTTTATTTTTAGAATTCATATTTATCCTATATTTACTTTATTCTAATCTTTAAAAGTTTAAATCTTTTCCTTCGATTAACTCTTTTACCAGCACTAACCATAAAACGCGCCGCACTACCAGAATAAATTATGGATCAATTAAAGTTCGCCGACAAGCACAATCAAGTGGGTTTTCTTAAGAAGCCTGCTGAGAGCACCGGCTTCGAACAGATAGTGGATTTTCTCAAAGGCTCTCACATAAGGTATGCCCTCACTCATAATCCACCTATCTATGACTCCCTAGTCAAACAGCTTCGGCATTCTCTCTTGCCGAACTCTTGCTGATGGGACTCTGAGTTACAGCAACCATTGACACTGAATACTCATTCATCGAGAATCGATCGAAGCAAGCTTCAATTGGCCGATGCCTCAGGAATTTCTATGTTGCCTAATGATGAACTTTTTCAGGGTTTGGGTAATATGGGATATCCAACTAATGGATCCTTTACTTTTTTGAAAAGCAACTTTACACCACATTGGCGTTTCCTTGTGCATCAACTCTTACATTGTATAAGTTCTAAAAGTGGTGGGTGGGATCAATTTGGTAGCAATATTGCTTGTGCATTGGTCTGTCTCTCCACTGGCAAACTTTTCAATTTTTCTAAAATGATTTTTGATGCAATGGTTGCAAATGCCAATAATAAGAAAACGTGTGCCAATAATAAGAAAAAGTTTTTGATGTACCCAAGATTTTTGCAAATGATCCTAAATGTTGAAACAACAAGTAAACATCCTTACATTGCTGTTCCTTTTACTAAAAAGATCTTTGCTAACATGAAAAGGGGTTTTGAAGGGGTAAACAAGCCATTGTTGCCTGCTATGTTGCGTGCTGTTGCTACTGACCCTGCAGGTACATTTACATCTGTTCCACCTACTTCTACTACATCTGAGGCTCAAGCTCAACCACCATCAGAATCCGATGAACCAGAGTATGAACAAAGAATACCAACACCACCACCACCTTCACCTCCAGTTCTTGAGGAACCTCCAACACCCACTCCTACTGCAGAACCAAGTTCTATGTCCATGGATGATCTTCTCAAGTTGGTTCCTCAATTGATGACCAGGATAGATGGATTGGAGAAGGAACTTAAGAAGTCCAAACAGACCATGGCAGATGCAGTTATCAAGTTGGTGAAAAAGGTTAAGAGGTTGGAAGGGATAGTCAGACAAAAAGGATTTGAAATCTCTGACTCAGAAGGGGATGAAGCAGAAAATTCTTCCAAACAGGGGAGGAATTTGCACGAGGGTGCTTCAGAGCTTACGACACCAACAAAAGAAAAATCCTCAAAGGAAACACATATAAGTCCTCAAGGAATGGAAGCAGCTGAAATTTTGGCTAAAACTCTAAGCCAAAAGAAATCTGTGAGGAAGAAGATTGATATAAAAGCTGCAAGTTTTGGTGAAATGGATAAGTCTGGTGGGGTTGATAAGTCTGCTGAAGTTAAGTCTGCTTTTGATGAAGAACTTAATACTGGCAATGATGCAGAAGTTAATCCTGGTTATGCAGAAGTTAAGTCTGGCGCTGAGTCGGCTAGTATTCGAGTTAATACTGGTGAGGAGTTTGTGCAGAGAAAAGGTAAAGGAATACTGCAAGAAGCTTCTGAACCAGTGAAAACCAAAAAGCAGATCATGGAAGAAGAAGCTAGCATGGCTGAGATTGCTAGAATCCAAGCAGAGGATGCAGCTGCAACAACTAAGCTTGCAAGACAAAACATGGATGATGAGCTTATTGCAAAGAACTTGCAGGAACAACCAGAACTTACTGAAGAACAAAAGAAAAGACAAGCTGAAGTTCTGGAAGCTGCCAAGTTTTACACAGATGAAGATTGGGACACCATTAGAGCTAGACTTGAAGTCAACAGGGACATCCTAGCTGACATTGGAGGAGAAGACTATGCTAGGAAGATGGTAGAGATGGTTAATGAGAAGAAGAAACTTCTCAGAGAGCAGAGACAGAGAGAAAGGATGAACAAACCCTCGACAAAAGGTGAGCAAATGGAGTACATGATAAACTACATAAAGAGTCAAGGCCATCCTAGTTGGAAGTTGAATCAGTTGAGGAAGTTGATGGTTGATGAACTCAAAGTTGAATTTGAAAATGTGGTCAAGCAAGTTCAAAGCTTTACTCCCATGGATTCTGAATTGGAAGCTTCCAAGCTCAAAAGGAAAGACATAAATCTTCAACCAAACGAAGCTAAAAAACAGAAGACTGCAGATGTTGAAGAAGTTGCTGCTACTCCAGAGGTTGAAAAGGCTGTTGAAACTGAAAAAGTTACGAAGGAGGAAGAGCCTGAAAAACTAGTTCTTAAGTGGACCAGAAAGAAGTCCATTGCAAAGAAGCCTGTAAAGAAGAATAAGACTAAAACCAAGACGGAGGTGGATGCTTATATGAAAGACAAAGTTGATGAACCTTCATCTGAAGAGTTCACCATGGGTTCCATTTCAGCACCTACAGCCAAGATAGCCAAAGTTCAGATCATCAAATGTGGGAAAAAGGGGGTTTATCAGATAGTAAGGGAAAACTACACTGACAATATTTATGTGAATTTTCCTGCTTTGTTAAGTGATGTTTCTAGGGATGATTTAAAGATAATGTACCGGCTAATGATGGCGAAGCATGGTGATCAAAGGCCTGAAGAGGAGTATGAAAGAGTCCTCTGGGGTAACTTGAAGACAATGTTTGAGACACCAAATGCTAGTGATGAAATGTGGAAGCTCGCCTGTCAAGAACAAGTGTTCAGTTGGACATATTTCCATACTTGTCAGGTTCATTGTTTGGAATTAGAAACTGCAATAGTTTATATGCTAACAGAAGTGGAATATCCACTTCCAAATGTGGTTCTGGGGCTATCTTTGGAGAAAAGCTTCTTGGTGAAGTGAAGGATGATGCTTGTTATCAGCTTTTGAAGTTAATTGAATCAAAAGCTCAACATCAGTGATTTTTTAAGTGTTTAAAAGAATTTTCTAAGTGTTGTTGAGTCTATTTTAAAAGGTTGATAAATTAAAATGGTTTTTGAGATGGTTTCACTTGGTGAAGGTGCTCTGCACTAACACAACAAATGGTTATCAGTTCACTATGTCTAATCAACATAAGGACTCACTAATCCATGAGCAAACGGCTGGTAAAGATATCTCAAATCCGTTTATGGCTGACAATTTGCCAAAAATTGTATGGTAATCAACTCACCATATCTGTGTTTGATAAAGAGTTGGCTAGCCCACAAGAGTATGGCTTGTGGTAAAGGCAGTGGAAAACCATAACTGGTTATTAATTCACCAGGGTATGAATACACCAAAGAATTAACTAGTCCAAAAGGGTACGGCTTTTGGTAAAGACAAGTCAAATCCGTTGATAGCGGATGATTTGCTAAAAATCATATGGTTATCAATGTACCATGGTTTAAACACCAAAACATTGACTACTCCAGAGTTATGGCTACCTGGTAATGAGACATCAAATCCATAAACTTTCAATGATTCACCTCTCACAAAATGCCAATGTTGCTGGAAAGAACAGAAGATCAACCATGGAGTGCTGATATTTGTTTCACAGATGCAGCAAAGACTGATATTGAAGATTCAAAGAAGTGCAACTCAACATAATTCCAAGAAGATACTTTACAACATCCTCATGAAGCTTAAAAGAAAGAAACTTGAAGTTCACAAGTGAAGATCAATGACGAGATAAGTGAAGATGATGTTGTAACTGACAATGAAGTACCACATAATCCTATTCCAGAAGTGCAAGGCGTTAAAAGCCTAAAGGTTGATTTCCGTAGTGCAACAAAAGTTGAAGTAAGTGTTGGCTTACAGCTATCACTTCTTTTGTTCTATATTTGAGTTTACCTATTTTGCACTGCTAATTGCTAGAGGTGGCACGGTCGGGGTTGAAAACAAAACAGGTACCTTATGGTGATGGTCAAAATGGGTAACATTTGTGTTCTTTTAAGCTAATATAATTGAATGGGTCAACGTGGGATGTGTCTTATCTCAAACGTGTCACTTGAAATTTTTTACCTATACAATGGAAACATGTCAAATAGGTCAAATTGTTTTACATTTGTCGTGTTCAAAGATTTGGATTGTTTTTGTTATTATATTTTAACTTTTACAACAATGATATGTTCTAACCTGAACCCTCTCTACTATGAACTTGATGCTCACATTTAAACTATATTATGCTAGCAGCAAGTTCAGGACTTCGAACCATTTTTCCTTGAGATTCGAGAGGGTGAAACATTTGCTGAAGTTAAAGTACGGATACATAAGAAACTACAGATTCCACCAAGAAATTTTCCAAGGTGTTTTATCTTTCTACCATTAAACTATTATCCTCTCAACTTTTATTTTGCATTGAACTCACTTTTTTTTTTTTTTTTTTTTTTTTTTTTCACTTCTGAATATTTTATGTATCAGTTGAGTTTCGCATTTCACTCTTTGGGTTGTCCTACATACCTTAAGGATTCTGATGTTGTCTACACCCATATTCAGGTAAACGAGTCTATCCATCTCTTTCCCTTCCTCTCTGCACAAATTTGTATGTTTAGGGTTGTGTTTGGATTTGTATTTGTGATAGTGTTTATCATTATTAATAATAAGAATCGGATAATAAATGTGTTGTAGAACTTGTAGGTGTTAGTGTTTGACGTGCTTTTTCTGTTTGCAGTTGTAACAATCAGATGCATTTTCTAAGAAATTAATAAATAAATGGCCAAAAAAGACTTGGTGAATAAAAGGAGATGCGTCTTGTGAGATGGAAGTAAAAGTTCCTTAAGTCAGGTTAAAGGGGTAATTCGGTAGTTTTTTATATTTTGACATGTTTGAGATAAAACACAACCCATATCGGCCAATTAATAAGTAAATGTTTCGAAATTGCCACCTCAACTAGAATTAACGTTGTTACTGTCAAACTTGGTCAAATTCACATTAGATTGCCGCTCACAACATATTTGTTTACATATAATGTTCTTTTTGTTGTGCGCAGACTTCAGACACTTTATATTATGAACATAAAGTACCGGATATACCTCGTACTGAAGAGCAACACCTCAGAACCCTGGAGGTTGCTTTTCATCATGCAACAAAAAATGAAGTAAGTGTTGACTTATAGCTATTACTTATTTGCTTATATGTTTGACTTTCCTGTTTTATATTCCTTTTGACTATTGCCAGGTAGTCATATATACCATTAAATTGCCAAAACAAAGCACTGTGGCGGATATAATCAATTACCTTAAGACAAAGGTAAGTATAGCAACTTTATGTGTTTCTAACTGACCATCACCTATTTTTCACTGCTAAATGCTTGAGGTTGTAATGTGCACGAGTTGGATAATGGCCTAATGGGTAATTTATGGCTCGTTTAAAAACGGGCCAGGTCTTGTTTGGTTGACCCAAAACCCTTTAGTCCAAATTCTAATGATCTTTTTGGTAGTAATTAAAGTATGATTTTATACTTGCTATGCCAATAATAGTCTAATATATTGACTCGAGCGGAATAGGAGGTTGTATGCAGTAAAATACTACATTGGGAACTTTCGTCCTGTTTCATCTATACGTAATTTTCTTGAGTTTATCCATTTGATCCGGTTGAGGTAAAACATAACCATAATATACCCATTCATAAACATAAACGAGTCACAACTGCCACCCTTATTAAATATTGATAAAGTAACAAGTTCCATGCGGAGTTATAGACTCTATCTTACTCCCTTTAAGGTATCATTATCTCATAGCTAATAGCGTAGTCGTCAATGTATTGTGGAACAGGTTGAGTTGTCTCATAAAGATGCAGAGCTTCGATTGCTTGAGACTTGTAACAGCATTATTTACCAGGTATTGAATATTTGAAACTTATTTGCATTATAGAGTTAATTCCACCCTTTTAGTTAAGACGATTTGCAACTTTCCTTTCTCTGTATTTGTTGACCGAGCTTTTAGAAGTTTAAACCATATTTAAATGGTTGAAGTGTTTTACAGATTATGAGTATGTATTACCACAATGGGCCAATTAACAGTGCATATGATTTTGGCATTATATGCAGATTTTCCCTCTTAATCAAGAAATTGAGAACATCTACGATCCATATCGGACATTGCGTGCTGAGGAGGTATACTTTAAATGCTAATATATATTTCATATGATAAAAAGATTATCTAGTATTCGGGTCCTTTTTCTTTTCTGGGAATGCAGTACTTGGGTCCTTTTAATTGTAGTTACATTATGTGTTTAAGCTTTTGATACCAAATTGTTGCATTTTGTTTTAACTTTATTGTGGGTTTTGAGACTATGTTTTTATATCACAGATTCCAGAAGACCAAAAGGAATTGGATCCTCAGCATCGTCTGATTCACGTTTATCATTTTACAAAAGAACTATATGAGGACCAGTTGGTATGTATTTATGGCTTTAATAGGATGTTTACGTTTGTGTTAGCTTGTATTTTCAGCAGTAATCTTGGAATTTTCAAGTTTCAGCCCATTTACTTATGACCGGGTAGATTTGGGTTGTGTTGTAATAATATTGTTTGCTAATCACAAACAATGTATTAGTTATTTATAAAAGAAGTTAAGAAATGGTCGATCCAACCTGTTTCTACCCATTCAAAAAATGACCTGTAACTCAGCCCGCTTATCATCCCCTCTTACTTCATTCTCCAAGTACTAACACAAGTAAATTAACTTTATATTAATAGCAAGTTGATAACTTTGAGGAACCATTTATCTTTGTCATTCGAAACGACGAAACATTAGCTGAAATTAAAATACGCATTCAGAAGAAACTACAAGTTCCAAATGAGGAATTTTCCAAGGTATGTTCACGATTACATTTTTCTACCATATTTTTTTTTCTTTCTTCTAGTTTCGCTTTACCACTCTCACATTTTGCTGCTTAATAACGATAATGTATCAGTGGAAGTTTGCATTTGTATCTATGGGCAATCCTAGATACCTTCAAGATTCTGATGTTGTGTACACCCGTTTTGAGGTTATATTTTTTTCTTTTGTTCTTTTTGTCACTTTATATGTACATATTCTATGAGTACGTATTAACACTTTTGGTTGGTGCTTTTTGTTTTAGAAAATTGGTGTTTATAGTGCTTGGGAAGAGTACTTGGGATTGGAGCACTTAGACAATGCATTCAAACGGTCGTATGATGCAAATGATGATGACGAGTGCTTTCAATCGCCCAAAAAAAGAGCTCACAGTTGACTCGTAAGTGTCAAACTGGCAACTTTAAAAATTGACCAAGGAATGTTGTATGTATATATGATCTCATGTAATTGGAGTTTCTTTGGCCGCATTGGATAAAACTCGGTCAAATTGGGCTTACTTTTTTGTTTATGTGCGAAGCCAAAGATAGGTTAGAGTTTGTTGTCTGTTAGCCTTAAAAATCTCTTATATATTTCTGGTATTTCAAACAAATTTATTATACCATGACAGGTCTCAATCAAAGCTTGTATACAGAATTCAAACTAGTCATCTAATGCAGACAACTAAACATTCACCTATTTCACCACAGCAATCTGAGGATATCCCATGACTTTTGACTACATTTCCCTATAATACCAGCTCCCCTGCATCACCTTAATGCAGCAGACACCTCACATTTTGGTAATGCAGGATGCTAATACTATAGGGCATCATGATCAGAAATGGGATCACTCGGTGCAACTCACCAAGCATGGCTACATTTCCAGAAAAACTGGCCTCACCATAACTCTGATTTCTCACCATAATCAGATATAATCAACCCTATGGATATCCCACCTTACTGACTACATATCCTTGCACTAGAAGTCAAAATCAAATTCTAGCAGGGTAGTCTCATCTTTCATGACTCACCAAGCTTGGAATAAGATCTGACCTCTAGCAAGGCTTCACCATCTGCCAAAAACTTAACCCTTTTGGATTCAATGTGAGCTTTTTAGACAGCATAACACTGTTAGCTCAAATAAGGCATTTTCATGACCCACATCAAGCCTGAACAGTTCCTAGCAGGAGCTTAAGACTGTTATTAGAGTAACAAGTCTTCAATGTGATATCCTAAACAAACTATCTTCAACAGGTAACTCACTTTATGAGGCCTAGTGGCCAACATTCATAAGGTTATACTGATCTTCCTAGCCCAGTTACCTATCTTTAAAGGCACACTATGACTAGAAGCCAACTATACCCCTATGAGCATTGGAATTCAACATCAAGATACAGAGCCTTCTGTTTTCAAACTCACCTTTATAATTCATATACTTCATATACTTAATTCATATACTTCCATTTGATTCCTCCTCATTAATTCATATACTTCATATACTTAATTCATATACTTCCATATACTTCATTCCTGACCATCATTGCCAAGTATTGATTCCTCCTCATTAATTCATATACTTCCATTTGATATTCCACATCTAGGGCTGAGCAAATCCACCCGAAAACCGACAAACCGACCTTATTCGGTTCGGTTTGGTTTTGTATATTTTTGTCGGTTTCGGTTTGATTCGGTTTTGTCGGTTCGAAATAGCTAAACCAACCCGAACCGAACCGAGTTATTCGGTTCGGTTTCGGTTTTTATATGTATTTCTCGGTTTGGTTCTCGATTCGACTTTTTTCCTTTGTCGATTTTCGGGTCAGGTCGGTTTCAATGTATTAAGGGTGTGTTTTGTATGCGGTGAAATAGAAAAAGATGTTTGGTAGACAAATATGGGAATACAAGAATGGAATGCAATGATAGATTCATTAATAGGTAGATGAATGACTTTGTCAATGATTTCACCCCTACCCCACATCCTGCCCCACAAATTTTCTTTTACACTCATTATAAATGTTGGCGTATATGTCCGGAAGACATGCAATCCAAGATCATCGGCACGGACGGCATTGCTTAAACCGTCCGGACGACAAATATGAGATCCAGCTTTTTAAGGGATTCTACCACGCTACTATCAACTAGTGTGGCTATAGCATAAAACAGTGTAATATAGGTTCCGCATTTAACAAGATATCTATAGTGACGAATATATAGTTGGGGTAGTATAAATACCCCAACACATTTAATGATTCGATACACATAAATACACACACATACATTAATCACTGCATTTATTGCCATCTTTACCCTCCAGCTTACTTTCACGCCGGAGCTTGGTCCTGGACGTCATCCAGGGCGAGGCTAACGCGTGTTGCTTATTGTGCAAGAAGGAAGACTCTTTCCCTCCGGCATCGTTGACTGAAGCAAGACTCTCCAGCCTAATGGATAGCGGGAATTTGCTTCAACAATAAACAATATCAAACTAGTATTTTTATCAATATTAATGTTTATTAAATCAAATATATTAATTCAAAAAGATACCCATGCTCATTGTTCAAAGGTGCCATCACTAGTATATAACCACTCATTCTGAATTGGTTTTGATTTTGATAGTAAAGAAATAAATTTATGTCAACTTATTAATATTTATTAAATCAAATATATTAATTCAAAAGAGATATTCGTGCTTATTGCCCATGGGTGCCATCCCCAGTATATAAACATTAATTCTGAATTTGTTTTGATTTCGATAGTAAAGAAATAAATTTATGTCAACTTATCTACCGTATTAATTATCTATATAATTTAATTTGTATTGTCGGTTCACAATAAAATATTTAGTCGGTTGCTATAAAATACTACAGAGACCTCTATGATATCTACTTATTTATTACTACCTCCGTCCCATAACAATTGTTCACTTTGACTTTTTAAAGTCTTTTTTATTCAACTTTGACCATAAATATTTTTATTTGGGTAATATAATACTTGATGAAAAATATATGAATAGATTGGGTTTTAAATGTATTTTCATTTGGTATAATTTTTATCAAATATTATATAATACAAATAAAAATATTAATGATCAAAGCTAAACAAGAAATACTCAAAAAAGTAAAAGTGGACAATTATTATGAGACGGAGGGAGTATTAAATTGGTTGGCCCAACAAAAATGGCCCAAGAAAAGCTAAAACACTGGCCTGTTACTCTGATCCACTTTAGAATTGTATATGCGATTTACTCATGGTTATTAACAAAACGTTTCGCTTCCTTGCGTCTTCCAGAAAGTCAAAGAGATTTCCTCCATCAACAGGTAAGGGTTTGGGTGCTTACTATGTCCCTTTTCTTTTCTTTTTATTTTTCTTTTTTAATTGGGATTTATTTTGACATGACATAGTGTATACATTATTGGATGTCGTTAGGTGAACAACATCATCGAAAACAATGGCAAACGCCCCCGCCGCAATGCGACGAGTTACTCTCCCTTGTTTGATCAATAAGGAAGTAAAAAGAGTCAATGAATCGCAAGATGTGTCATAAATACTCCAAAAATTCAAATTTTCACGTCAAACTTTAGAAAATTATTTCTCACTAAAGTACTTGGGCGGGAAAAATTGATGGAATGTGCACCTTTCACGTTATGTTATGTAAGACCCAATAACAGATGTTTTGTATAAACTTGTGTTGGAATTATATAAACATGACAATTATAATATATAAACAAGTAATCACAAGAGCACATAACGGAAGACTTAAACAAATATTCATAATTAATTAATCGAAACATAAAGTAAGCGTACCTTTTAGCAACTCCAAGCAATTAAACGATCAAGAAGCATAAACCTTAAATAATTAGGGTTTATGTAATCGAATAACACCTAAGTTGATTGGGGAAACACCAAAAATCAAAAACAGGATTTATCTATGGTCTTGTACACACGTACTATTAGCGATTCGATGCGAATGCTAGTTCTTGATCACAATAGATTAACCAAACACCTTTGTTATGCTCAAGGTCACTCGCAATCCCTTTCGTTGGGTTTCACTCTTCGGCCTAGGAACAAAAGAGGATAAAAGAAGAAGTTTTGCCTTTTATTGAAATCAAGTGTCCCAAAGGATGAATACATGAGGATGTATTTATACTCTTATGGTAGAAATCAAGTTTACAATGGTTTCCCATGTAGGCAGGGACGGAGCCAGGACCAAATATGACCGGGTGCAAAAAATCTTTTGAACCGTAATACTGGAAACACATTTCGAAAGATCGGGTGCATTTAAGATGCATTTAGGAAAAATTGGTGTTTTTTTCAAAAATTAACACTACATCGAAAAAATCCATGGGGTTTCAGGGCTACCGCAGGAACCCCTAGCTCCGTCCCTCCATGTGGGATCCCATTGTTTGGCCGAATATAAGCCCAAGGGAGGGTTTATAGAACCTTCTATTGGCTTGTTTCCTTTTCTTCGTTTCCTGTTGACATTAAACGATCATTAGTCAATTTCGTTAAGTACTTAACGCTCATTAGTCGTTTATTGTGAATTAATAATTAAGCATAACATTTTATATTAATTATTTAGACATCGAGTCTCATACGTAAAGTGTGCAATCCCATAGTATCGAGTTCGAATCCGGTCGTACACATATTAAAAAGGTGTCCACAAACTAACAGCTCCCAGTTGGACATATCTTAATATTTGTAATAACATTATTTAGCATCTAACAACACGTCAATCCCCCAGAACAACCCAAGTGTGGTTCCCTGGAAAAACCTTTAATGAATCATCATCATACTTATCCTTTTGTTTCTAATACCACGTTAAATATGGATATGGATTTTAGTCAGTCCATTATTTAGCTATTCCGTTTCTCGTAGTATCTGATTGAATAAGATTACCAAATTTTCTGAACTTATTCCAGATAGATCTTGGGCATGGCCATGCAAATATCTTGTCAACCCTACGAGGGCCCAACAGTATTAAACTTCAAAACAAAATTGAAGGAACAAATTATTTCTTGACTACAAGCAAAACCCATGAATTTTGTAACACTTCTGAAAAAAATCCTTATTGCTATGAGTTACGTATAGTGTTAAACTGTTTCACAGAAATGTGCTACACCCATGACAGTTCTCTGGTATCTCAAGTCTGAGAATAACTATTCATGATTTACTTTATAACAAAGATCAATAAAGTACAATCATATGGTTGGGATAAGTCCTATATTCAATCAATTGAATATCATGTGAATTTGGCATCTCAATGCATCAATATACATAAGGATATTTTAACAAAAACTCAGGTTTGTCTAAATTCAATAATATTCCCATATCATTGATTGAAAACGGACTATTTAGAATAACACAAGTTATTCATAGATTTAAACATGCAAATATAGGATACAACTTATTATAAATGAAAATAAACGTATCAAGTACTTTAATTCATTATAAATAATAATTTTTTTAACATCCCTTATCCAAATATTAAATAGATCAATGCATGATAATTCTAGTTAATGAATTTTGCCTCAAGTCATGACAATCATACTTGTTGACAAGGCATAATTTCAATTAACTTTTATCTATCGAAATTTTGAGAATACTTATTTCAAGAATTCAATAAGTGAAATTCTTGTATGTGTGTACACATATCTTGATATTTGCATAATATTCTATAAGGTGTGTGACAACCTCAACCACCTATTTATGACAATCATCTTTTACACTTCCAAAGTTTAAAGTATTCTTATTCTTTAATGTATAATGCAACTATGCTCATTATCAAGGATGAAATCCTACAATCACTAGTATTGAGTGTCATCTTAATTATTCTAGCATTATTGTATACAAACAACAATATGTTCCTTTTAACATTCGTAAAATTTGAACAGTTATTGTGTATGTTTGGTGCCTACCAAAAGCTCAAGTTTGTTGGCAATGACAATTACGCAATAATTTTCGTATGTACATCCATAGAATCTAGGAGCATCTTGAGACTGTGGAATGCGATTCTAAATTCAAACATATTCCTTTTAGAATATTTATTACACTAACAACCTTCAATTTAGATATCAATGTTTTTAAATCATTTTGCATTCAAGCATGATACAACAATTTATCTATATAACATGATGTACATGAAAAATCCTTCAGTCATACTTAGATTTTATTAATGTTCTATCTTATCAAAGATATGTATCCATTTAAATTTTCTAAATGATACATCATGTTCTATTAGATCCATTTATTTACCGCATATTTTTATAGCAATAAACATATATTCCAAAGTTTAATGTCTTATTTTCTAAATCTTTCAAGTGAAGTTTTATTCCCAACTTAAACTTAACATTTAACTTAGATGAAATGTTATTGCCCATATGTTGTACAACATATAAGATTTTAAGAAAATAAACATAATACTCTCACTAGCTTTCAGAATTACTTAGGAGTTATCTTATTTTAATTATAAATCAAAATTTGGATTTAATATTTAAACATAAAATTATCTCCTAGATGCATGCATATATACATTAATGGATTCTTGCGCTTGTACATTTCAAGATTATTTGAATTCATAAAACTCCTTTATTACTTATCGCCCTTGCAAAAATAATCCCACAAGAAAGATTTTTGATATTCATTGTCAAATTTCATATAAATGAAACTAAGTATGACAATTATAATCTTTATATATATATATATATATATATATATATATATATATATATATATATATATATATATATATATATATATATATATATATATATATATATATATATATATATATATACTAGTTGCCGCCCAATGGGCTGGCATGACTTATAATTATCGTTGACATATTTTTCTATGACAAAAGAAGGTTGGTAAAAATGGTCGAAAAAGTGGACATGTTGAAAAAATCGCTATATTTTTATAACAAATTTAAAATGAATGAATATGTATAAAAGAAACTTACTCTATCAATAATTATCAACCTCCGCCACCTGCTTTTTGGGAACGCAACAATAGGACCTTACATTTATGAAGATGTATAACAAACTCATGTCATTGTTTACAGACTCATCGAACCATAAGCATGGTGAGTGACACTAAACAAAAATCAAATCACATATTAGGACTATTTCTACACAACAACAATGACTACTTCATCAAGAGCATCGACACTGTGAGTATCTTTCCTTCCAACAATTCCAAACTTGCACCACCACCGTTGAGATGCGACTCATAACATCCGCCACTCCAACTTTCTCTCCGCCATCGAATCTCCACCTCCGATGATTGTTGTCACTCCTTTCCACTAAGTTCAACTAGCTTTTTGCAACCGCATGCAATTCACAATCACCAAAATGATCATGACATGGTTCTCATATGAAAATAACAGATAGGGTTGATATATGAAACGCACTCGCCCAATCGCAAATTTGTCAAACTCAAAAACTCCCATAGGTCCATTCCAGATGACTGTTTTGGTGGTCTCCAAGGAATCATTGAATGTCTTGACAAAATTTGGTCCAATATCTAATCCCATCCACCCTGCCTTGTAACTTAGTTGTTTGCTTTCTAACCCCCTGGTATAACATCAGAAAACAAAGTCAGAGTGCATAAAATATAATTATACCTCCAATGCAAAGATCATAACCCTCAGCTAGAGTCTCAACCATAGCCTAACTTCAAATTGCAACATGTATAACGACCCAACGAAAAACTCATTATTTCAAAGAGAATCAAATCTCGTGATTACGATACTGCATTTCATGACTCATCGACTCATTAGAGAAACCCACTCATCATTGCTTGTTCTTGACGGTAAAAAAAGTAATATTCGTTTTGAAATTATATTAACTTCATCAACAACATAATAATCCGTCAATGCTTGATCACCAGTACTCATAACCTGATCACAGAAGCTTTGAGATAAGAGTTTAATAGTTATAAGTTTATGCCTTATAAGTGGGTTGAGCTACAGATTTTTTATCTCTAGCGTGTAAAATAAGTAAATAACATTAGCTAAAATAATATTAATGATTTTTAAGTGTATTTTATAATCCATTAGCTCATTCAGATGACGAAAGCGATAATACTTTTTAATACCGATCACCGCTTAAGTTGAACTCACATGCATTATTCAATAACGCCGCATTTAACACCTTAAAGATGGATTACCAATTGAAATTTGCATGAATGTAGTATTTATGTACTTAAACTTAAATATAGAGATCGTAGTTTGAATCATTTACTTTTGAACAATGTCAAACTGGGTCGTGTTGTATCTAAAATGGGCCAACCATTTTTTGTAGCTAAAATCCCTCAAGTCTATATTACTTCATACAACCAAATAAATCATTTCATATAAGTTTTAGATTGTTATTGTAATATAGTATTATTGCAATCAATGTTAATTTGTAATAAACAAATACACATTGAGACAAAGTGTTTGTTTGTCAACTGAACCATACTAAAACATACCCATATCAGCTTGACCCATCTTGACCCATTTCCCAACCGACTAACCCACCCAACTTGGGTTAAAATTTCTTTACTCAAATATTTGGTGATCCCAAAGATAACTTTCAAAATTAGATTAGTTTAACACCAACCAAACACCTCTCTAATGTATAAACGGGTTATAATGTGTCCAAAAGCATCTTGTGATGGGCAAAGAAGAAATTAAAATCGACAAAGAGAAACTTATAATGCGCAAAAATAGCTTATAATTGGTGAACAAAACAACTATATATTGGAAAAAGATAACATATAATAAGCACAAAACACCTTATAGACTTTTATAATGGCGAAATAAACACTTGCTCGAGCAATGTATCGTGCTCCTACTACATTCGACACAAGACATGCCGATAATCAAAACCTAAATAAAAATAATTGAATACTTATTTGATCGGTATAGGCTGTCCGCCAAGATAGCATGATTTCTCTTGTACTTCACCAAGAACATACTTATAGAATGCGCTTTATAATGTATCATGCCCGTCACTATTTCTTGACGATGAAAAGCATGGAGTATGTCCGTCACCAATAAGTTAATCACCTTCACCATTACGCTACCATTGAGTCATGCCCGCACCAACTACTACCACCATCTCTACCATTACCACTAACTTTTCTTGATATAATTTATTTGGACAGGGTATAGCTAAATTGATTTGATATTCAAATTTGGCATCCGCAACAACGCTTTTGATACATGCCCACCTACCTTTGTTACAATCTTGTTAACCAAATACTTTTGCTTTATTCGGCCGGAATAACCAAAGAAACTTCCGATTCGCATATCTTTTCCACGAAAAGTAAAGACTATAATCACCGCTTTGGTTATATGAGAATAACGTCTAAGGTAAAATTTTAATCACAAGAGATGGAGGAGGAGGATGCTCACACCAATGACCATGGAAGTCCCAAGCATGGCAAGAAATAAAAGTGAAAACTTGGCAAAGTCACGCCAAGATTTTTCTTGATCGTTGATGCTACCGTGTTACGCTTGCCGTGCAAGTCAAGTCGAAAATTGGAGATCTCTTGATCCTCCGGTTAAGACCGGGATTAAACCCACCTTGCATATCGACACGCTTTGAATACAATGCAAAAGTACCCCTGTGACCGAAAAGGAAAACACATGTCACTCTCAACCAAAGAACCAAATTTCGTGACTGGTAATAATACGCTTTCTCACTTACCTCTGCTTCTTTCACGACTTCTACTGCAGCTGCTAATAATGCTTTTGGGGTGTCAGACAAAATAAAATTTTGCACTCTTTATTTTTTAAAGAGATTACTTGAAGGGGTGTTTGGGTAAAAGGTGATTTTGGCAGCTTATTGCCAATTGCAGGTTCAAAACTAAACAAATAGTTTTGAGTACCCAAACAGCCTATTACTCGAGATGTTTAGCTAAAAGAACTTATTGAAAGCATTGTAGCAAAATAACGTAACATAATTTAGAAAACAATATTACATTTATGTAAGTAAGGACGTGTCCCAGTTAGCCCATCCACTGTTCCAGCATTGTTTACAACTTTTCGGGAGTCCTGAAAAAACATCAGACAACAGGAAGCAATGATAAATATTTTGAGATGTCGGATGCCTGTTGAGGTAAAAATAGTTGATATCAATGATTTCATTTTGTCACAGGTGACTAATAGTAGAACGTTTAGAGTAATCATAGATAACTTAAATTATGACAATATAATTGGACACTTTTGACAGATTTAGCAGAATTACTTAGGATTTTTTCAGTCTGTTAAATCAAGGAGAGCGAAATAGCATATGACCTAACATTTGATTAACGGTTTCAGTGGAATTGGCAATAGATCGAGCAATCCAATACGTCGGGATCAGTTGGCACCAACTGCAATGCTCCATTTGCATTACCATTATCCTCATTTCCAAACACCTCATCAATCTCTGCTGCCTCCACTTCATTATAGCAGGAAATCTTTATAGCATGTCTTACTTTCCAATATCAATCTTCAAAACTACAATATATATCGCCTAAGCTTAGCGGCCCACCGGCTCGCTTTCACCAAACTCACCCATTAACCCCATTAACATAAATGAGACGACACATAGTAAGTAAAGTGACAAACCGCCATTTTGGTACAGCAAACAACGGGTTGGGACCCCGAACAATATGAACTACTATATCGCTTATACACTTATACTTCCACATACCTTATCAAGATTAAGTCGATGTAAATGAGTATTAGCTATAGTCTTCACGCCATTTTCATGAAGATCTTTAGTAATTATTAACTTATTCTCTTTAATCAATTGTTCCGGTGAGCAAAGTGGATGGTTAACGTGAACTGCGAGAGTGTAGTAGTTTTTTCACGTCATTCTGATCTCGCAGCCTACTCCGTTGACCTTGTATGATAAGGAGCGTGTCTTACTTTGATCAAGAGAGAAATCACATGGAGCACACAGTCAACACAAGCAAACAATTAGGTAACGAAATAAGGGCATGTTTGGTAAAGAGAAATGTAATAGGTGGAGAAATTTACAGATTCCCGTTGTTTGGTAACGACAGAGAAAATAAACAGAAAAAGGTAAAAATACAAAAACCTATCTTCATAAATATACATTTTGGGGAACGCAAACAATAAGTAATTTACTTTACTTTAACTAACAGTAGGCCAAAGATTATTATTTTAGTTAGAAAACCAAAGCTAGCAACAAAAGTATACATGTGACTTTTGGACACTAAAAAATCAAAATAAAGGCTTGAACTGCAAACTTTGCTGGAACTTGAGAAGATTCAGCTGGTGTCCAAAACAAAAACATGATGAAATCAGACAACAAATAACATTATAAAACTTGATTTCAAAACAACATTCCCAAATGAAAAGCTTTATCATCCAAACCGAAAAACATTCGTAGTTTGAAGATTAAGTTTGATTTGTAGACTAAACTTGCCCAAAACTCGTGTAACACATAACAAACCTTCTTCAAAGATAATCATTGTTAACAAAATTCAAATCAGAGGTTAAACAAAAAAATAATCGTCATGTCGCACTTTTATCCTAAATCACACATATGAATAATCGAATAAAGAAAGAAACAATCGCCATCGAGATACCAAGAATGATGACTCGCACCTAGCTCGCCATCTAAATATATACTAAAATATAGATATAGTTAAATGCACATCAAACTTATATACACATGCATATTCACATACATATGCACAAACAAACATACATTTAATAATAGATATTGTCGTGTTGATAAACAGTAAGATGAGGAACGAGTATGCGTAATGCAAGAAATTTAATGTCTCATGGTCAATCCAGTTGACATAATGGCAACTCCTCCTCCCAATATGCAAATTACTTCAAAGTTTACCAAGATTTAAAATGTATGACCCGATAGTTCACATTCCGGTAATCGGCATATGCTCTTCAGATCCAACCTTCCTAGTGAGTGGTGGGTCTGGTATGAGCGTAAGTATCCCGCCTCTTCACAACCCATTGGTCCAAGACACCGAGTCAGAGAAGAGTGCTAAGGACACACTACATAAAAGAAAAACTCATGTGTTAACTGACCTAGCACTACCGATGACGGCATCTGTTATCAGCATCCTGAAAAACTGTGAACTTTTCTGATCTTTTGTTTAAACGTGTAGCAACATATAAATAAAAATTAATCAAACGCAGTTGAAGTTCTATAGTTTAATGTAGTTTTTCGATTTCTTTTTTTTTCGTTTCTTTCGTAATTATAAATAATTTAACCATTTCCTAAAAAGTAAAGATAAACATAGATCTATTGCACCACCACCAGTGACCACCGTGGAATTCTTCATGGCCGTCCTCACAAAGTCACAATCATGATTGCATCGTGTAAACTTCGCTCAGCTTCCTCAATAAACTATCAAATAAAAGTAACATGTTAAATTCAACTTCCAGTATTCTTGAATAAAAGTAACATATTAAATAAAAGTAACATATTATAACAGAGACTTTAGGATCATGAGATACGCTGTTTGCATTTTGTAGATCATGATCGCATGTATTCTTGGAAAGGTTATGATCTATAGTTAAGTGATCAGTCTGCTATATTGCTCGATAAACAAACTATTAATAAGTTAGTATTGATTCTATGATTTTACTATGATATAATACCTTAAAAGATACTTGGCACAGCTGGCTCCCGTTTCTTTTGAGATCAGGTAATCAAGAAGCACATGATGGTTATAATACAGCTGCAAACAAAGAGATTATAACCAACGCTTATACTTTGTAATTAAAAAATGATGTATAATAACAAGAATATGCATCGCCAATTACCTCTAAAAGAAATATATCAAGATATCCGATGAGTCTTCTTGTTTAATAGTTGTGACATTCTCAAAATCACCCTTATCGAACATGCTACCAATTCGCTACAAGGTCGAGATCTACATTCACCGCCTGCATACAATGCGAAGATCAAAGGTCAAAATGTCGTGACGGTGACACTCAACCACAAGCAAGTCACCATCACACCGCAGACTTAAGGGTCGTTTTCCCATACCGCATCGAGCCAACCGAATACACCGCCATACCAACTGAAGAGGCTGTTCTGCAGTTCATGATCGACATTGGTTATGACGAAGCTTCAAGAGTAATCACAAAGCATTCATACGTGGATCTTAAGAATATTCCTCAGCCATGGAGGAACCTCTACATTATCATCACCAAATCTGTTTTTGGACGTGATAGTGGCTATGAGCATCCCAAGCTCATGGAACTACAGATCTTTTGGGCTTTGGTCAACATGAAACACATTAAAGTTGAAGCTCTGATATGGGATGACATGATGTCATTCCTCAAAATGCTTGACTCCAAGATCCCATATATCAGATATACCAAACTGTTGATCCAAAGAGCTCTAGGGTATAATCCTTATATCCCCTTGAGAACGAATGACCCCAACAATCACTCCATGTTGTATGAGCCTACACTCACATTCAGATTTAAGGAATCTACAACAAAGAAACAGGTGCAGTGTTGCCGATCACCTTCTAACCGATGCGGTCAAACAACTCTATTCATACAAAAGGTATCCGTAGCGGTTGATGAAGGCAAAGTAGGATTTCTTGATGACAAGTCCTCCCAGACACCTACTAGGAAAACCGTGAGAGGCGGTGTGAAGTGTTTCAAGCATCGAGAGTCATCGAAAGTTTCCAAGAGAACACATACCCTCAAAAGGAAAATTCCTCTAAGGAAGCCATTCCTATTCCCAAACTCGAACCGCATCGAAGCTAGTGGATGAAAGCTCGAGGAAACCGAATCGACGAAGAGGTCACCTACTCCAAACTCGCAACCGATGACACTCAAACAAAGAGCTAAACCTCCCATCCAATAGGCGATAAAGGAAAAGGAAAATCCGTGCTTGAGCATGATAAGGAAAGTTCAAGAAGAACCATTTGATGAGGAAAGAGAATATCAAAAGAAGTTGAAGAACCTCGACAAAAATACTTTGCCGATGAATTCGTAAAGGATCAAACTCGTGGCCCGAGGGTCAAGTGGTGGAACTCAAGCCACACCAGCTTCCGATGAGGTTAATCAACCCGATAAGGAACCGTACTACCACCACCCACTTAACAACAACAAAGGCGATTGAGGATTCCATCAACTTTGACATAGAGGAACCGTACACGGAAAAGACCGAGAAAACTTCGTGATGATACCAAGGTCGATGACACTAAGTAAGTCCGAAATGGTGATGATCTTGATTATGATACTTTTCTTCTAGACAGTCCCAAGACGCCCAAGGAGGAAACTTCGAGCCACCAAAGGACCCGAGCCACCTCACGACTCCTCATCATTAGACTCGCCTTCTCACTCTTCACCTCCACCATCCAAAGACACAACCGATCCACATCCAAATCGTGAAGAAACCAACCGACTCTTGGTTATCCCAGCTAAAACAAGGATTTCAAAAGTCACAAGCAAGTTAGGAAGAAAGACGTGCTCAACAAAAGCTAAATCAACTCACGACAACATCAATTTTCTTCATGCCGAGATAGACAAGATGTCTAATGAAAGTGAGTATCCAAAGTTCATGCAACGTGATCTTCAAGGAAATGAACGAGATGATCAAGGATATACTCACAAATTCCTTCTCGACACTGCCTCGAGTTACAAGGGAGATGTTTACCGACATACTTATCAAAATCTCATGAAATTGGTCAAGCAAACAATGCAATCCACTCCAGCCATAATGACGATCAATCCAATGGAGCTGCAGTTGTCTCGATGCGATTTGATTTCAAGTCGGTGCTACAAATGGGTAAACGATCCGCAACTTTCACCTCGATGAAGGTAAACTTTTGAGGCATTATCGAATATCAACTCAAGACTTCATGCAAGGAGCAAGTCGAAGGCCTAAGCGCCCAAGAGACGATGATGATAAGGATAAAGATAAAGATAAAGAGCCTAAACGTCTCAAGAAAATCGGTGAATCATCTTCCATGCAACCTCCACCCCAAAGGACTCAAACCAACAACGATCTCCTCCACACTCTTCACGACAAACCTCGGGACTCGAGTCACCACCCTGCATTTAAGAAAACCGGTGATCATTTTGAATACACCGGTGGTGACGATGAGGAAGTCCTTGAGCCCCAACAACAACCCACCTCTCCCGCTTCATCAAAGAAACCAACATCCTCATCTAGGCCAAAGAAGAAGAAGACGCCTAAAGGCGATGTCGCCTCATGGCTAGACGAAGATGACACAAAGTATGAATGGTTCTCTACACTAGTTGATGCTACTCCCGCCTTTAACCGATGATCCGATATGGTAGAAGGTCGACGTTGGAGCATGCTAAGTTACCGCAAGAAAAGTTCGAGTGAAGAAGATGACAAATCGAGTTGAGACGAATCAAGAATGAAGCCTTTCAACTACTCAAAGACAGCTCGGAAAGTGCTATTGAAGTTGAATATCACCTTGAAAACATAGCACGAGCCATGTCTAACAACATTGATTGGCTCAACCTCAAGCAAACATTGACTTCACCGTAAGAGACAAGGCTCCATACTACACCGATCGGTCTAGACCTCTACCAACGATCACAACCGATCAACCTAAGATTCCATTTCGCTACTTCTTAAACAATGACTTGAATTTCTTCTACACGGTAGCGATGGTTCAAAGAAATACGCTACATCACTTACACTTCCATTCCCGCAACCATATACTCCAACCGCATAGCCATCGAAGAAAAGGCTACTCACATGTTTTCTAACCGTGGAACAATATGACATTGATGCAATGTATGGATTCACCATTGGCCGAACACCGACTTAATCTACTACAAGAGTCGCCAGTTCGAAAATCTAAACATGAAGTGCACAAGGATAAAGGGATCGTTGTCATAAGCATGTAACTCTTCGCCTAAATGGGATTACACCTTCCTTAAGAATATCGTGGTCAAAAGACAAGACGAAGGGACTATGAATTCGTGAAGCGGACTTTCTAACTTGTCTCAACGACATTGAAGATTTGTATCTTGCCAAGGTACAGTGGAAGAATGAGACAATTCTTGACCGAAATTCAACGTGAATACATTAAGTCCTTGCTCATCTTCATCGAAGCATAGTGATCCAGAACGTGTAGAAGATTTACAACTTGTCGTTGAATCGTATCGACACGTGTCAACCTCACCAAACCTCGCCTAGAACTTCCCGACATCAACCGCCCACAATACACTCGCCAAGAAACCATTCGGAGTAGTTTCATCAGAGTGAACTACAACGCAATCGCTGATGGCGTGTAGAGGTCTTCATAAGTTTGGGGATCACACATCAAAGAAGGTCGGATGGCTTGGCTTACAGTGTGAAGGCGATACATGAAGGCATTGGGTCTCTAAAGCGATGGAATTCTCGTGAATTACCGATGTTAAGAGGATCATCACCGGATCGATGAAAGGTTGTACGAAAGGACCGCCTGTAACTCGAGAACTTCGTGGGTGGTCGCCCCAGATTACTCTCACAGCTATCAACGCCTGCTCGCATTCCTAGAAATATTGTCGGACTTCCGGTACCCTTAAACTGTTTACTTTTCTATTTGGATGTGTGATTATTTATTGACAATGGTTTGTGCACACATAATGAAGTACAACCCGTTCTTGTAATGAAAGGACCTGTGGTACACTTCATTGCACAATCCTTATAAAACAAGCGAAAGCTTCTACTTTTGAGTAAAACCTATCAAACCTTTCATTTTTAAAAGGTTTTGCTCAAAAGAACAAGTACTTCCTTATGATTTTCAAAACCTCAACCGTTAATATCACTTGTCGAGGGGAGTTTTTCTTAAAACTTTGTTCACAAATTGTTCTTTCTAGTAATCTTCCCACAAACTCAAAATGGTCATATTTATTCTCAACATTTCTTCAAAATAACATATTTATATGCCATTTTGAGGGAGAAAATTACGTGATAAGAAATATGTTGTGTAACGCAAATGAATCATTGTACTACGACTTAACCAATGAATTGAAGAGATCTTAAATGTTAGTAACTCGAAAAGACTTGTCCGGGACGGGTAATAATTTCAAGCTAGTTCGCTAGTGATGTAAACGTGTCTCGCAAAGGACTTGTCCGAGTAGAATGTACCATTCGAGAAACTCTTGGTAGACATGATCTTTGACGGTTTGACAACCTTTCGAGGTTTGTCCACACCTTCAAGGTAGTTATTAGAGCTAGTTGTCACCTAAAAGTCGACAATGTATCTCTTTAACTACTCAACGAACCGTGTCTCGCAGGGATTGTCTATCTTGAGTTGATCAATTCAAAAGTGCGAGATCTTTTCATCGTGCGATTTCACAAAACTCTTAGCACATGTGGAGGGGTATTTCTAAAATCCAAAACTCTTGAAGTGTTCAAACATGTTTCTCATTTACAAACACTTCGAGAGATTTTCATGAAATGGTTTTATGGCAATGGAGTTATAAGGTGATTAAGGTTAGGAATAACTGTTCTATGATCCGCCAGAGTCGGAGGGATCTACCCAAGGACACTACCAATAGTTAGAATTAGAAGTCCTTAGGTATGATTATAAAAGGAGAAAATGAGAATCGGAGAAAGAAGGAGTTGAAGAATTAAAAGAAAAGCAAAGAAAGGGTGAAAAGAAATAGCACCTGCATTATTCAACTTAGGCGCATAATCGGGTTCAATTCATATGCTACTAGTTGTCACTTGATGACGCCCGGTATTGAAGATTAAAATCGTCATGGACCCAAAGGACGCATGCACTAAACCTTCTTAGCCACTCAAGTTTCTCTCAACGTAAGCTTGTTTCATTCTCACAGGAACCCTACATAATCTATCCGCTTTCTCTTCGTATTTCACGGTATTGAAGAAGGAGACCCTCTCTAGTCTTCGCCAGAAAACCAAAGTGCACTATTGAGTCTAGAGCCACGAGATTCTTCAAAAGATCTCTTAGGTAAACTTGACATTATATCACTTGTCGCTCAACAATAAGAATGCAAGTGATACTTTATCGTGTCCTTCACAGATCTTAGCAACTGTCGAGAACATTTATAAGAGGTTCACAATGTGATCCTCAAGATTGAATGGAAACTCCCGCCGTGGTCAACATCAAATGCCTCGATACACTTAGTGTGTCTCAAACGGTCTACAGCTGTGAGGTGATGCTTCATGTACCTCAATGACTATCTAAACTCAGAGATGTACTTCATACATCGCGTTATCTCACTTGTGGGACTCCGCTCAGAACAAACCTTTGAGAATTAGAGTTGTGTTTTCACACTATGTCGTTAACACTCTCAAAGTTCAAACTTGTAAGTGTCAAACCGCTTATCACTAACCTTTCTTATATTTTCTTCTTATGGAAGCTCGAGCGGATCGATCGTGCGATTCTTCACATGCTCATACCAACAACATAACTAATGGAAGTTCTCTAAAGGCAACACAAAGTCGAATGATTCTTCGTCATGTCAAAGAATTTACAATGTTTAATGACTAAGAGAACTTCATCAAGATCAAATCCAACGCCAAAGAGCGTGTGAGCATGTTGAAGAAAGACGTGGAGATACTGGAGCAACAAAGCATACCGATGCGCATAACAACAACATACTATCTTTACCATCACAAAGAACAAAGATCACGTAACAAAGATAATGATGACGCCAAAGCGTAACTTTTCAAAGGCAACAATTTCTACACCGGGAGATTGTTCGAATCGAGGCAATTCTTCTCACAAGAAAGAAGAATGTCGAAGACGCCAAAGCTACTATTACATCAAGACCTTCACCGTTCATATCATCAATCACTAACACTTAGGAGGAGATTGTTGGAATCACTCCTAAACTAGAATTCAAGTGTTAGCAATTAATATGTAATAGTTAGCTTAATTAGGCCTTTATGTTTGATATTATGCTAAGGCTTATGTAGAAGGCCCATAATCCTTGGCCCAAGCCTAATAAGGAAAGGATGGGAACTTGGTGTGTTGCCCTAGTTCCCTCCTATAAATACTCAAACCTTCTATTGAAGGTTGGTTGTTCAATTTCACTCTTTACACTTTACGCATAACCTTTCCTAAGTATCATACGTGTGTGTGTGTTATTGTTCATCCGATCACTTCTCTTCTATTTCTTATATTGATGCCTGTGTTACTAATATGGGAACCTAACACCCTTTGAGATTTTGGATCCCAAGTGATTTAATAAGGTTTGGAAAACATGGGAGAATATGTGACCTCGTTTAAATACTCTTCTGGTTTTAGGTTAAATGCTCCCCCTCAACATGTGAATTATGTATATTGAAATCGTTTAGCACATGGAGGCAGGAGTGCCTTTGAAGGACTAAAACCGATTCCATTAAAACATATTTGAGATTTAAATCATGATCTCTACCCCTCAAAAATTTCAAACCAATTGAGATTTGTGATCCCAATTGATTTAAATCATTTAGAAAATTTTGGGGAAAGACGTGGCAAAATTTGATTTTGAAAAATGACAGATAAGGACCACTTTAACACATTAAAGATTGTTAGTGTCAGGTATGATAGATTTTAAGAGATCTTTAAGTAAAATAAAACAATTTCACAATCAAACAAGAACAGAAAAATATTCATTTTTTTTTAAGATCTTTGAGTTTTAAAGAAAATCATACTATGACATAACATTAAATCTTTAGATCACCACTTATTATTGTACAAACGGAACTTTTATGAAGAAATATCGTTTGAAAATATTTTATTTTAAATCACTCTCCCCCTCAATCGATGACCGTAGTCGATGATTGAGTGACTTATGTTTAAAAAATGAAGTCCGGTGATTTTCAAAATTAAGTCCAATTTATTTTCAAAACCAATATTTTTCCAATTTTTCAAAACAATATTATTTAAAAATTGTTTAAAAATGGTATCATCACAATTGTCGCACAAAGATACGTTAGGTGGTTGAGAAGCTTATGTTGTCAGTAGGCCTTGAAGAAAAACCGTCACGATGCAATGAGACTTCTTACATTGCATTTTAATGCCAATCGAGGTCAAATTAAGCTTCGCTTTCATTTCTTTGATGAAGAAAACCATATGTCGATGCAATGAGACCTCTTACGTTGCATTTTTCCATGCCAACTCTCCATAGAAGTCCAATTAAGCTCCGTTTCTTCATTTGTCAACCCAAGATATAGTTACCCTTTTCTTTCGGCATCCAATCATCTTCTATTGTGGGATCCGGATCGAGAACATTCTTATAACCAATATACATGCATACGTTAGTGAACACACATACAGATATATGGTGGTCGACATCACCCATAACAGCAATCGACTAATTAAAGTCAATTCAACATATCAATCAGATCATATAAGGTATGGGATATATGTGTTCATCAAACTATAATCATCTAATCCTAACGATCTTGTCCTAGGCACCTAGTCCTTCAACGTAGGTTAACATCATTTTTCAGTTAAGCATTTAGGATAATTAGATAAGTCCGATAGATGATATAAATTTGAAAATATTCTCCCCTCAATCAATGACTCATTTTATGAAAAATTAAAAGCGAAGTCATTGATTGAGTTTGCAAATTTATGAAAACACCGATATCGATTGATTTTCAAGCAACTCATTTACCATTATTTAGAAAACAACAAATATTTTTCTCAAGAATTTTAGACGGAAAACATTTGTGTAGGAACAAAGCAGCCCTTCGACATACTTTCCTTATTTTGTTTTAGGATAAGTGCTTGAAATATTTGAAAATTGGTTTAGCGCAAAGACTTTCCTTCCTTGAAGAACGGGTTGCTATCTCAAATAATAGCAAACCATAGTTTAAACACGGTTACAATCAAGTAACGCAAGCCATATTTTTAGACATGTTTTGAAAAGAATATTTACACCTCCCTGCCGAACTTCATCTAAGGTCCCGTGCCATTATTGAATGACATTTCTAAGACCGCAGATGTTATCGATACCAGAAGACATGTCTTGAGAAAAACATATTTTTGGTATTTTTAAATTTTCTGATTTTTATGGGTTTTTGTTGGTTTTATATTTTTCTATTTTCTTTTTGTTGGTTTTATGTTTTTGTATTCGGTTTTTGATAAATATATACAAAGATAGAGAGGATGATATAGTTCAAGAAGATGATGATACGAGTACCGAGATAGGGATATCGAGCAGCACGTCGTAGAAGATAGAATTCGTCATCTCTTAAACTTCCACCGCCAAAGCTTCCTAGGCTCTTGAAAAGAAGAGAGAACCCGAGCCTTTGAGAAAGAGAGACTTTGGCAGCTTTCCCCCAAACCGAAAATCCATTAGATGAGCAGATTCTAAGCTCTATTTCAAGCTTGCCTTAGCCAGGTGCACAGAGAAGCACACCATTATCATAAATCCCGATGCTCCTTTTAAGAACGAAAATTGAGATTCTTCGTTCGGGGTTATATCATCAACAAGAACAACAATGTATCATCCCACTCTTTAACTTTCTTCTCATATTTCATTACCACTGAAGTCTGAAGCGATCCATTCCAAAAGGAGTCAAGAGAACACTTCCCCCAAGTAGATGAATTGATGTAGTCGATCTCTTAGACTAGAGCTCACGAACCCGAATACACATACCAAGACAAAGAAACTTATACCATCAAGTAGTAGATTAAGTCCAATAACCAAAGAATAACCCGATGTATACTTTTCTCTCCCCAAGAAATTGTATGAAGCTCACGAACCCGGCACCAATGCCCAAAGAGAGAATAACCGATAACATTGAAGAAGCGGTCAATCATCGATTATCTCATGATGACAATCTCGGATGTCCACCCGAATAAGTGATTATATCTCGAATCACCGATTAAGCCCTCAAGTAAAACAATCGAGCATCCCCAATGTACACAATATCTCTCCCCGATGATTGCGATAACATCAAAATCATCACACACTTGTGTACCTCTTTCATCTTCGTAAACTAACTCTTCCATCTCTTCCCCACATAGTTGGAATAAGAACACCAAACGCCATGAGTCAAACCTTGAGTTTATCTGCTGTAATGACAGCTTGTCTTCCCGGATATCTTCAATCACTTAGAAGTATTAAGTTCATCAAGTTTACTCGTGTTTAGATGCGTGTCTCCTTCCCCTTGCTGGTTTTGACACTTTAGAATCAAAGAACTCTTTGTAAGCCCGTGATACTTGAAATCTTTGAGAAGAACACATGTAATCTTGTGGAATCAACTTGTCAAGTAGAATGTGAGCAAGTCTAATTGGGGATTAAATTGACATTTCACTCTCCCCAATTAGTGCTCTCCCTAAACCGACAACTGCTTGATAAATGCCCGATTAAGAAGATGTCTTTAGATAATCAAATGCAACTCGTCTTTAGTCTTCTAACATGTAGCAAAGAATGTAGAACTCGATCGCAGACTGACCTTCTTCAAGATTGTCCATTGGGGAATAGAAAGTCAACATCTTCAACTCACCAAATGCATTCCGTAAACATAAAATAGCAAATCCCTTAACTCAAATCCCTCCCAATCAAACAAGAACAAAAGATGTTTATTAAGGAAATCACCAAGAATCGGAAGCACTTTGTCATTAATCATATCACCGTGTGAAGATGTTAACCAACGGCTTTTAGAAGAAAACTCCATGTGAAGATGACCGATAAGAAGAAGCTCGGCCTACATGAGTTTGGAGCCGTTTGACCATTTATTCTCATATAATATCAACCATGCAGTAATTTCACACTTCTTCTCCCCCTCAAGAATTGCATACGGAGTTTCCATTCTTGATTGAATAAGTGAATATCATCCAAATGTTCTATTCACACTTCTCCCCCGCAAAATTAGCACGTGATGTCGCCATCTTCATTATAATCGAGCAAGTGGAATGAGAAAACAATCAATGGTAGCCCGGTTCACTTGATAATTAAAAGCGCATGGAAAAAGCATGAAGCATGTTGATGAGAATGGTCATTAGTGAGAAGATTTCTCTTCTTCAGAAGATAATGCGCATTGAAGCATACACATTTATTTTCTTTGGAGAATGAGGCTTGAACTGTTGTGTTCAAACGTCATAAGAAGATTTATCTTCTTCGGAAGATAAAGCGCACTGAGACGTACACTTTTCTTTTCATTAGAGTACGAGGCATGAACTGTAGTGTTCATACGTCATAATCTCTCTCTTTTCAGTCTCTTGGCAAAACATGTAATCAATCCCATTATCATTCAAGAGGCTCTTTGTTGTGACAATGATGGAGAAACCCAATATGAGGAATTTGACCTCAAGTAGAATAACCCGAACTCGTGACTTAAACTTGCACATATGTAACAAAGAGTGGTGCCGATTTCCATTAGCATCTATAAGTACTCTATGTACTCTATACTCTTCAACCAACCAACCATCAAGTATAAGACGACATTACCTCTTGAAAATCCACAATTGAATGTGACATCGAGCACTACAACGTAACTCCTTAAAGTGATAGTTATTTTGTGGTGGTATGAGCCCAATTCCCCAAGTGGTAAAAGAAAAGGTAAAAGACACCCAACAATAACTAGATTTCCAAGTCTTCATTTTTGATAATAAGCTTGAACAAGGATCTTGAAGAATCTTCATCCAACCATCCCCGATACCTTCAGATACTAAGTACACTCGCTCGTGAAATTTCACTTCAACCTCAAATAAATAATACTGAATTAACGCCGTTGTCACATCTTCTGGTTAACAACTCAAATCTAGCCTTCTTTGACACTTAAATGAACTTGGATAATGGTTTCATCCCGACCATGGTTAAAAGCACATAACCCCGTAAAACCATGTAATAACCAAACTGCCATGACGAAATCCAATCACACATCCAATTCATGAAGTACACCCTTTTATCTCTTCTTTGAAATGAAACCGTAGCACCAAAGATCAAAAGAGATCCTCGAAACACACTTTCCTTTCTCCGTGATGGTTCCATCATCACGGATTTTATAATTCTATGGTTTAAACCGAGAAATAGTTTCTTTCATGATTTTACAAAACCAAGAATAAACCGTAAGATAGATCCTAAATGCACTTTACAATTACCGTGATGTTTTCATTGTCACGGATTTTACACGTCTATGATTTAAACCGAGAAATAGACTCTTTCGCGGGATTTTACAAAATCAAGATGTTAGGAATTGGAAATTCCATAAGTTAAAGAGTAGGTCACCCCAAATGATATCTAGCCTAAGTTAGTTCGTAGACTTGTCATTATTTACGTTATTTAGTAGTTAATTAGTAGCATAGTATAGTTTAGTGCTTCACCGTGGAGGAAGGACGGTCTTTACCCATTGTATACCGATCCACAGCCGTTAGAGGTCGTTTAGATTGTAACCTATAAATACCCTCTACCTTGCAAGGTAGAGGGTTGATGTTCTTTGGGAATCTAATATTCCACAAGTTTCTCTTTCTAGAATATCCCACTTTCTCTCTCTAAAATCATCTATACACCTAAAGTGTTAATGTTATGATGTGTATGTGAAATTCAATATCTTACAATTGGTATCAAGAGCCATGGTTTGATCATCTCTTACATATCTTTGGATTTCTAGTGGTTTTTAGGTGGTTTTTGAGTTTGAAAAAGTTTAGTGGTTTTTGCATCATTTGGTTGATTTCTAGTGTTAAAATTTGGATTTTGTTAGTACTTTTGGGTTTAGAATCATCACAAGTGTTTAGGTTTTGATTTGGTAAGCTTGTATCATCGTGGTTGGGTTGTTTTGGATTAATAAGTGATGTTTGTGAGTTTTTCTAGCTAGCGACTTGACCCACCTGAGTGACTTTCTTGTTAGCGACTTGCTTTGCAAATTGGTAGCGAGTTAGAGTTGAAGTTGTTAGCGATTTAGGCTTAGCGACTTGTCTAGTGAGACGTCGACAAATAGTACACTTAGTGGATTCTCCACCACGGGTAGCGACTTGGTGAAAGTCACGACTTGTACCTTCAGTGTTAGCGACTTGGTGTTAGCGATTTGGTGCATAGCGAGTTGCTATTTAGCGACTTGATAAATTAGCGACTTGGTTTGTAGCGACTTGTCGTCAAAATTTTGCTAGCGACTTGGTACTGATTTGGTGCTTAGCGACTTACGCTAATATTCTTAGCAATTTGGTGCCTAGCGACTTGGTCTTTAATACCTTGGTGAAGTGAAGTTTACCTACATCTAATTCCCATAAACACACTCTTCCACACAATGTCTTATATCATCGATCCTTTAATCACCAAAGTACTTGCACTATATGATACCTCATAATAATGATACGATCACTTCCCAAAATACCCTTTAGTGAATGAGTTTACAACTTATAATCAAAACAATTACGTGTTAATACTTGCAAATGATACAAAGCAAATGGAATACAACAAGAACCCTTTCAACTACTTCATCAAGATCTCAATCTACTTTTATCTACAACTATGGATCGAACAAGCAAGCTATTCTTCGTCAAGACTTTCCCACCTTGACTAGAACTGTGTTACTTAACTTAGAACAACTGAGGTTTCAAATTACAAATGAAAATTTCACAACTGATAAGTCTAATGCAGCTCTTCAAATAATCTTCAATCAATTTCAGCCACTTATCCGGGGAATATTCCTCGATTTTGATGATGACATGACCGAATCTCATTCAAGAAACACACTGGAATGGAAATTCATGAGTTCAGCAACAACTCTGTTTTCGAATGGAGTAACTGGTTACTGAAAAAATGTAACATCTTTGGGTGGCGGGCTGAGATGGGAAGAATCCCGACTGCGAGCGCCTTGAGATATAGGAACATTCAGGTTGTGGATGCCTCTTGTGTGCTTTGTGGCGATGTGGAAGAATCTGTGGACCATCTTTTCACAGGATGCATTTTTTCAGCTAGGATTTGGCAGCTCATCTCTTCGTGGTGTAAGGTTCAAAACTTTTTCGCCTTTTCGTTTAAGGACCTTCTGGATTCTCACAATTTTGTTAGGCTCTCGGGGAAAGCTAAAGATATCTTTTATGGGCTTATTATTGTTGGCTGCTGGTGCATTTGGAGGGCTAGGAATCTTCAAAAGTTTCAAAACAAGCAAGCGAAGGTTGAAGAAACTATAGGGGAAATCAAATCTTTGGGTTTTCTTTGGGCTAAAAATAGAGCGAAGATCCCTTCTTTGAATTGGGATCTTTGGTGTAAATTTGTAATTATGTAATTGGCCTTGTGGTGTTGTGCCGTCCCATTTTGTGGATTGGCGGTTTCTAATGAAATTCATCTTTCAAAAAAAATGAACTTTCAAACAAATACTAAAGTCTTGAAAAACATTGTATTTCATTGGAAATTGAAATACAACAAAAGGATGAAAACTTTTATGCAAAAAAATCTTGTATTAATCAGGAACGTCTAGAATTTCGAGAATTTTTTGAAATTAATCAATTAAAAACCCAGATTCAGGACAAAGATTCACCATATGCGATCCGAAATTACTACTCTCGGATGTGCGTAAATATGATTGTCATGAGATGAGTGATACACTTGAATCTAGAAATGCCGAACTAGCTCTATGTGTGTCCAACCTATTAAGAGAAAATGAGTCATTAAGAAAGAACTTTGAGGAGACCAATTCTAAGTTGATCAATCAATCTAACCTCTTGTTGAAAGACATTGATGACCTCAAAGCCCAAATTCGTGATAAGAGCTTCAATATTGTTGCCCTAAAAATGAGCTTAGGAAATCTATTGGAAATAGGAAGAACACTAAGTTTGCAAAACCTTCAACTTTGGGAAAGTCAACTGCTCGTAACCACTCTAAACGCATAAAGAGTTGCCCTAATGCCTTTAGAACCGAAGAGTTAAACCATTGAAATCTAGGCTTTCCTCCCAAGTTGATAAGAATGTCGTTTGACAAAACCACCACTTCATTGCCTCGTCCGATATGACTAATCTCAAACCTCGTGTTAATGTTCAATGCTCCAAGATCGTAAATACTAGAAGTAATGACTAGTTCTCATACGAAACATCAATTGACCGATCAATCCCTAAGAAATATTCTACTCACAAAAAGACCAATAGTCAAAACAAGGTCAGCACATACAAATATACTAGCAAATGCTTCAAATGGATTCCCACCGCGCATTATTTAAGTTTACAGACTCAAACGGACTTACATACCTAGATCTTGCCTCAAGTGGATGGCCACAGAAAACTCTTCAAGAATATTGAACCTAATGGGATCCCTAATAATGATACATCCAGATTATACTATGATACATCCAATAGTGAGATTAATCATGTCACTAACCCATCCATTTGCAATTCTACATGTGCTTCCAAGACAATTTGTTTCGCCTTTTTCAGTACAATGCTCAATTCAATCAGAACCTCATGACTTGGTTTCCATCGAAATGAATATGGCTCACCAGAGCTATAGCATGCCGTAATTGATGTACCTATTACTTTGACTCTTTTTACCTTGAATTAGGACTCGCTCTTTATATCCGAGTACAAATTAGTTAAAAAAAAAAAGAAGATATATTCATTAATTTTAAATTCATTATTTTGTCATTTACATCCATCTAATAAAAGATATATTCATTATCGATAACATCTACGATCCTAGAAATGCCATTCAATAATGATACGGGTTCATAGATGAAGTTCGAGCAACTCGATATATTCTTATTTTAAAACGGTTGAGTTAAAGTCAATCAATGGTCTTTGTTGACATTGATTGAGGGGAGATTTTTTTTCAAGATATCTTGTTTATATCTCGCTTCAAGGTCGGGTTATGGTGTGTGCTCGCCAGTAGGTTGTTGTCTTGTCTTGCCTTTGTGATAATCTTTGTGTACCAATGTATTGAATGTTTAGTATTAAATGTTTATTTGATTCATGGTGATCATTGTGATTGTGTGCTTATCCGGGTTAGTATGCTATCCGATTAGTCCATATGGCCATGGATTATAAATGTCTACTATACGTAATATGATAAGACCGCAACTTTTCATGACTATGTTAGCAACTTGCTTTGAAAACACTAGCGACTTATTTAAAACCTTTGATAGCGAAGTTGCTACACAAGTCACTAAACCACTGTGGACCAAAAGTGTCAACTTGTTTTTCTTGATAATCTCTCTACTTACCCTAGCGACTTACATTTTTTTCTTTTTGTTTTTGCTTCAAAGTATTAAAACTTTTCTCACTCTCTTTCTCCCTTGTTAAATATTCAACCTAGCGACTTAGAAGTGGTATGATTTGCTTCATTCACTCTGCCTCTCTATTATATGTCTTTGATGCTTGTCTAATACAACTCTTTACACGATCTCATCTAGCATTTGATCCGTGACACTTGATTCCCACATAGGTTTGATAATGAATCTACTCGATGGAATCATTTTTCTTGTGTATAATGATTGTTTAGGTGTTATTGATTGTATTAATGGTTGTTGTATTACGTCAATTGGGTGTTGCCGCATATGTTGAGTTTGATGTTTTTTTTGTTGTTGTTGTTTTGGGTTGTCGATTGCAAGTGTGTTAAAGGTTTTGTTGTAACCGATCTATATAGCTTGTTAATTGTGCCCATGTAATGGTGTTGAATGAGTGTTTGTTCGGGATGATTGTCACTATGTAAAATGTGTTCTTGATGGCTTACTTAGTAATGTTCTTGGTAGCGAGTTAGTTTACTTGTTCATCGTGGCGCAGTTATTGTTTTTAAGTTTGCTCAAGTTAGCGACTTAGTAATTGTGGCGACTTAGTGAACTAATTATTAGCGACTTTTGTAGCGACTTAGTCAGATCACCGTCGATGGCGACTTGTCTTTACAAGTTAGCGACTTAGTAATGGTAGCGATTTAGTGAACTAATGTAGCGACTTGGTCGAGTTATCGTTGATGGCGACTTGTCTTTACAAGTTAGCGACATAGTATGTTTTCGTGTAGCGACTTAGCCCGGTTTAGCGACTTGTCCTTTTATGATTAGAGACTTATTTGGTTTAATTTTCATTCGCGACTAGGGCTATTAAAATGTTTTACGGCAACTTGCTAGGATAATCTCATGCTTGCAATCTTGTTTTAGGATTTCAAGCAACTTGTATTGACAACTTATTCGTAACTTGCTATAACACTTCATGTGCAAGTCGCATTTGATTCCCTTGTGGCAACTAAATGATCCAACTTGTTTCACACAAATCATATATCATTTCTACATTTGTATCTTGTTTCATGACATTATTTTCTTGCAAATGCTGCTTTAACCTTTAAATTCCAAAACTACTGCCTTGTGAAAACAGATCAAATGGAATCTTTATCTTTAAAGTCTCGCTAATGCCACTCAATCCTTCTCTATATGCTCATAGGAACCCTGTCTGAGCTTCTAAGAGTGCATATTTATGACTTGAGGGTGTATTCAATACTGTCTAACTAACAAATTATAATCTAATGTGTTCCAATCATTGTTGTTGATTGTATTTATCTTCAGATCTTCAATGGCACTCACAACCTCAGCTGAGAACATTGCATCTCCGCTCCACCCAAAGTCCTTTCGGATGACGAAATCCTTCCTAAAAGTCAATGGGCGTAGATTGGTAAAAGTAATCATATGGACCTTCAAAAGTCGCAACAAAATCCTATCCTCAAAATATCTATTGATATCCTTAAGAACACTAACTTCTTCTTGCCATTACCAAGCAATGCACAATTCCCACCATTTACATACAACAATTCGAACACCATTCAATGGGACAAAATCACGCCTAAATACTCATGCAAACCGGATGATAGGGAATTTGTGATAGACTCGACATTCTTAGCAAGGCTCTAGGAATCACTCCCTCAGAACCCCAACATACGATCCGAACCTCCACCGGTGCCGACTATCTAATTGTCTTTCGATTGGTTTGGGATATCGCATCAAAGATTTTAAGGGCTTCCGACATCATCATCGGACACATGTATCAACCCTAGAGAGCAATGACAACAGTTCTCAACTTGTGCTTATCTCGCAAAACCTCGTGGTTCGATAGTGAGAATTCACATCTTGCAAATCCTATGGGTATTGTCATGGAGTGAATGTGAATGTCTCGTAACGATTTGGGAAGAATTCTCGTTGTCAATGAACATATTCATATCCGATAGAACAAACTTTCGTAATAAAGCTCGTGGTCGAAAGAACCGAACAAGCTTGTAATTCCCAACATCGATTTTCAAAACTTGTTATCCAAGACTTGCAACAGACTCACAACTTCAACCCCGTGATTGACTCAACTCTACATAAAGCGTAAGATGAATTGCTCGGGTAATCTTAAATATGTTCCTAGAGGTATGGACAAAGAAATCTTTGATTGACAATTCTCGATACTCTACTCACGGACGATATCAAGAAGAAGGACTACTCAAACAATACAAGAAAAGAGCTACCAGATCCTCTGAAGATGTCACACCCACTCCTCCACAACCCAATGCTCCCAAGTCCACTTCAGCCTCACAAGCATCCTATGCCTCTCTTCCTAAAAAGAGACATGAAAGGTCACAACATTCAGACACCGCATCCAAGAAGCAGAAAGAAAAAAGGAAGAAAGTGGAAAAGGAAATTGGTGAAGATATTGAGGTTTCAAGGGATAATACAAGGTTAACTGATGAAGATGATGTCGCTCGCAACTTGAATCCAAAGAAAGCCTAGAAAGTCTGAATGGGAAAGCACCAGTAGGTGGAGTAGTGTTAAGAGAGCCTGATCAAGTGCCTCAACAAACAACACCAATCACTTAAGACAAGGGAAAAGAGTTGTTGGCGTAGAACAAGATGCTCACACGCCCTTACCTTTTCTTCCTCACCATCAAGAACTACCACCAAGTTGATCCGAAGAAGAGAAGTGTTGAATTGTCATCGCTCAGAACCATCCGAATTGAAAAGGAAGCATCCGTAGCACCAAAAAGAATCTCGCCACAAGTGATATCCAAGATGAACAAAATGTTGAAGATAAGTTACATCAAGTCTCACAGAGAATCCTCGAGTCAAGATCCGAAGAGACCATGCCCTTGAAGAACCTAATCTTTCTTCCAGCTTCTATCGCTATTTAAGAACCTAGATACGTAATTCACTTTCACGATCAATTCTTAAATGACAAACCCATATTCTCGAGTCTTCCAAGCAAGATAATGACAAAGAGGATGCACAATCCATGTTTAATGTCAAAATTCAGCAAGACACATCATCCGTCCCACCTATGTCAGCATCTTTACTCACAACTGCACTTCCACCTCCCAAACCTGATCAAGTAACCGCACGTTCACCACCTGAATCTGCAAAGACTCTATCCCTTGAACCAAAGTGTTGTTACAGTTGCTGATAAGGAAACTCCACCTGCTTCACCACCTCTAATTGTGATTTCGATCAACCGCTTGACAAAGCAAAAAAGAATTGAAGCTCTTGAAAGGCAACTACCAAAATCTGCTGAGTCCCTCGAGGATCGTGGTTTATAGGTTGGAGCACCTCAACTTTGATGAAGGGGTTGCAGGCCATTGAAGGGAAGTTAAGGATGTTGTGGAATGGGCAATGGAAGCTCCATTTCTTAGACGGTTCAAGGATCTACCTATTGCGATATGAGAGCCGACTTTCGTGATAAGATGTATGATGTCGACGAGCATAAGCATGAGGTCCACAAGAAGCTTTATGAGGCTCTCAAGAATCAATTAAGTTCGACAATCATGAACAGTTCTTGATTGACATCAGAGAAAAGGAAGCTAAGAAGAAAAGGAGGACCATAGTGATGGAAACATTGCGTAAAGGTCCTAAAGATCCTCCTCCACCTCCACCTCCAACTGGGGTGCTGGAACTTGTGGAGCTAGTGGATCTTCTAAGACAACCTCTACACCTCCACCACCTCCACCGTCATCACCACCAAAACCTTCCAATCAATCTAGTCCCACCGGAGAACAGGGAACTCGTAAGAAGTTTCACGCTCGGACGACGGTTGATTCAAGGTTCACACCCACAATCTCTTCAATTCTCGAGGATCAAATGGTTCATGAAGAGTCGCATGTCATGGCAGAGTCGAATCGATGAAGATGATGCATCAACCAAACATATTCCTAAACCATCAGAAGAAGATTGGTTTGATGCATACATGGTAGGTAAACGCACTAGCACATCCGTAGTAGCACCTTCAAGGGACACAATTCAAAGTCAGATTTTGAAGAGAGACCTCCTACCCGTAACCTACATGGTCCATCCCAGTCCGACACGATTATTCCCGACAACAATTGGGTATCAACTATCACCAACGATTATGAAGTTACAGTTGAAGACTCTCTCCTGCACTTCACTGGTGATATGGGAAGCTTCATTAGATGGTTTTGTGAACGGAAGAGTATCTCATCCATAACTCCAAGAGATCTTGAAGGACAACCTTATGAAATTGTCAAGGTCTTCCACTCAGATGCCAATCAACTTCAATACCAGATGGAAGAATGCCATAAGATGTCGAATGACCAAGTCAAGGAGCAAATTAGTCGCTTCAATGTAAAAATCTCTTCCTCTTGGTGGTGAACCCGGTCGATGACCATTAAGGTCAATTCTTCTTCAATCATGACTTGACTATCTGTGCTCGCCTGCTAAAAGAAGACCACTTCTATCAATTTCAAAGATGAAAGTCAGACCTACTCGATCGTGACTTGAATGATGGTTCCCGATCATTTCGGGTCAAAAATCAAAAATATGATATTGCCGTCAGATGGTATTTCTCACTGGTGGTACAAAAGAAGAACTTCTATATCGAAAGACATGGTGTCGATAAAAGACGAATGAGGTTCGATCCAAGCCGCAAATCTTAAGTGTGGTTCGTGTAGAGATCTTCCCAATCTATGGCTCATGAGTATTTGAAGAAGATAGTTCTTAAAAGAGCGAATTGAAAGAGTATATTATTGAAGAAAACGACTTCAAACATCTCGCTACCAAATGATTTTGAAGATCTCTATCTCTTGAATCTCCAAGGACACCTTGAGCATTTGCCCGTCTGTGAGAAAAGGCCCTCTCTCGCTATCAACCTTTGGATCGAGGCTTAGTCATTCGAAAAGGGTTGAGGACTTTCGACTTGGTATGGAAAGCTACCAAACCAGATCAACCTTACAAGTCCACAATGGAATGCAACAGGCATGAATTTCATCGCGAATACAAAGTCCTTGACACCACTAGAGTCGCTATTTTCACCGACGGATGATACGAGACTCGCATGCTTATGAGACTATGTGAGCTCTACAAATTCAAAGGATTTGAACTCTCAAATTGGTTGAAGAAGAACTAGACTCTAGAGTGAAAGAAATGAAAATTGCTATGAAATCGTGGGTAAAAACTACTTTACGGGTCGATGATGACTTAAAGCGTGTGAAGATTTCATTGTCGCAATCAGCGAAGACTCAAGACTCAAGGATCTTCCGCACCTTGAAAGTTTTGTTGGTGGCGACTTCGTGATGGTCATTACAAACTTCTTCAAAGAACCGAATGAAGACATCTTCCGAAGTAGTTTCGCTTTGTATTGATCTTGTGTATAATATGGTGTACAAACTATGAACAACTATAATAAATGTAATAGTGCTAGGTTGTGTTTTGTGGTTTCCCTTTTGTACAAAAAGGGAACTTCATTCTTGTCCACTTTAATCTTATTAAACCAGGCACATTTTTCTCCAACAAATGTTTTGTTTCATACATATTTAATTACTTGAGATCCAAAATCTCAAAGGATTTGAAATTTTTGATCGGGGGAGAAAATGTGATATAAATATGAAAGATGATAAAAGATGACCATTTCAATGTGCATACTGCTCTCTCATATATGCTAAATTATTTTGGAGAGAAAGAAAAATCTTATTATGAGCTCCAACTCTCTACCTTGGAAGGTAGAGAGTATATATAGTCTTACAATAAAATGCCACACAACGGGCTGTGGCATTTCTAATCAAAAAGAAACCTTCAAGGTACAAAGATTTATATGTTTCATCATAAAATACCTTGATTGATTTTCATTTGGTTTCTGTATGGGGGTGTGGTCAATTTGTTGGTTCCCTCTAGTATGTGCAAAACTCTTTTCAAACCTCGAGGCACATATTGAGGGGGAGCAAAAGTTTGAAAACCTCATCCTTCCCCAAAATACTTTATCTACTTGATTTGATTAGGGAAGTGATGTTGATATCTTTTAGAAAATGGAATTCAAAGAAGTTAACTCTTTCTCTTGCCTCCATGTGCAAAACGATTTCAAACATTTGATGCACATGTTGAGGGGAGCACTTGTTCTAAAATATCAAAATAATTCAGTACAAAATGCTTTGATAATATCATAAGTATCTCGAATTGATTTTCAAATGGTTTTCAATTGGTTCAAAAGGCGATGAACAATACCAAATAGACCGACCAAATTTACTTTATGTACGGTGATATAAGGATGATAAGGTTAGGTATTTGTTCCCATGATCCGCCGTAACCGGAGGGATCTACCCAGGACAATCCACTAGTTAGTGTAGAAGTCCTTAGGTATGATGAGAAAAGGAGAAAATGAGATATGGGAAGAGTGCGGATCGAGACAGAGCTAGTAATCGAATAAACCCAACAAGGTTCTAGCTATGAAGTCTCGGTAAGCAATCAAGGGGTTGAAGAATGAAAAGGAATTGAATGAGAAAAGGGTTAAAAGAAATAGCCCTCCATTTATTCAACCATAGAGCGTAAACCGGTACAATTCATATGCTAACGATGGTAACATCGGTATTGAAGACAAGACGTCATGGACCCAAAGGACGCCTGCAATACAACTTCCCAAACCACTCAAGTTCCTCTTAAAAGGGCTTGTTTCATTCTCACGGGAACCTACATAACCTATCGACTTTCTCTTAGAGATTGTTGATATTGAAGAAGGAGACCTCTCCTTAGTCTCCCACACAGATCCAAATATGCACAAATTGAGTCTTGAGCCACGAGATCATCAATAAATCTCATTAGGACACTTTCAATGAAGACTCTTTGTTTCACACAATGTGGAAAGAGAGATTATATCTTGAGTCCCACGATTATCCTTGTGGTATTGCTGAACATCCGAGTGATATGCAAACATATTCACAATGAAGATGGAAAGCCTCGAGCCAACATCAAACAAGCTCCGGTGGGTGGCATGTGAGATCTAACCAATAGATCAACCATGTGACAACCGAATGTAAACAATGGGAGATTCAATCATTTGAATCAATCCTCGTTCAGTTATGGATTGACGGATACCTTTGAAAAACCGGTCATTGTGCTTAAAACTCTTTTCTTTAGCACATCGACCGTACGAATATTTCAAATCAAAAGGTGTTTTATGATTGATAATTGATGTTCATTAAAATCTTCGTTGTATTGCAAAACAATTTCTATTGAGCAATACACGATTGTTTTTCAAATATCTTTTCATCAATCGTGAATTTCTATTCACGGTTCCCTCACTCCGTGTTGTCTTCTTTGAGACGTTCGGTTTGAGAACAAATAGAGCAAACGAAACCCTCAAGGAAATTCTTCGAATTATACCGATCATAGGCAAGATTTGTATCGATCAACGGGAACCGTGGGTGTACCTCAATTCAACGAAGTGATCAAAGACACCTTCGCGCTTTATTGCTAATCGTTTTATGCGGTACACCCGACGCTTGCGTAATGATCGTAATGATGCGGTCAATCCATAGCCGCATGCTCACACAATACATTCATTTCAAAAGAAATCATGATAAGTGCATCAATGACTCGATATTTTCACTCCATGCTTCGCTATCGCCGCCAATATTATGAATCAACGATTGCTTCCACTACTCGATGAGAAGATTTCATGATCCGTAATGTGAGCATGTCGGTCCGATTGTCAATTTATCATATCCGGCAACACTTCAATGTATGATGCCGAGCTTTATCGTGGTGATGATCTCTTATAATGCTCAAAGGTTATCATAGTGGATCGTACACTCAACTTCCATGAATTATTCATTTCGCTTGTTCTATTATGTACTCTCCATGATGCACTTAGTTTGTTTACTTTGTTGAAGAGAAGTCTACGAGCTCAAGAATGAAGATTTATTAGAAAGCTAGGATTCACAATGTAATTTATGGGGTGACCTCCTTGGGGGAGATTGTTAGAATTCAAATTCCATAAGTTAAAGAGTAGGTCACCCCAAATGATATCTAGCCTAAGTTAGTTCGTAGACTTGTCATTATTTACGTTATTTAGTAGTTAATTAGTAGCATAGTATAGTTTAGTGCTTCACCGTGGAGGAAGGACGGTCTTTACCCATTGTATACCGATCCACGTGCCGTTAGGAGGTCGCTTTAGATTGTAACCTATAAATACCCTCTACCTTGCAAGGTAGAGGGTTGGATGTTCTTTGGGAATCTAATATTCCACAAGTTTCTCTTTCTAGAATATCCCACTTTCTCTCTCTCTCTCTCTAAAATCATCTATACGCCTAAAGTGTTAATGTTATGATGTGTATGTGAAATCCAATATCTTACACAAGACAAAACCGTAAACAATGTCAGCTTGAATGTGTTATGACAACTTTGGTTTCAGTGAATATCTGTTTAGGGGTATATGCAGTGGTTCATCAACGGTTCATTATCCAACATCAACAATATCATCAACCATCCAATAAACACTCTTGTAAAAACATCATTAACGCATTCTGTCGGCTAATGTTGTAACCTCCTGGTGAAGTAAACCCGATATACCAAACTTGATCATGAAGTAAAATTCCCCAGATTTGTTACTCAAACTTGTACTAATCCTTGTGAAGAAGAAACGGTGTACCCAATGTATAAAACCTCTTGACGTATCCTCAACTGCGTGACACACCGAAGTGATAATTACGTTGTGGGTTAAGCGAGAAAGAATCACAACCGTAACTAAATAGCCAAGTCTTTATCACACTCAATAAACGACCAAACAAGTCATCTTCGCGGAAGGGTAGAAAGAAAGAAGACGAAATAAGTAAATGCGCCGGGAAAACCTCACTTCAAATCCAAATAAGAGATACCGTACAACCAACTCCGTGGTCAACCTTAATCAATTCAAGCCAAGTCGTGACATAATAATCATCGTGAAAATGTATATACCAAAGTATCAACCCTCATACCACTACAACAATCATCATCATACCAAATTTCCAAACCTCATAACGAATCTCATCATTTCATCAACTCACATCATCAAATCTCATTATCTCATCATATAACCAATCAAATCTCATAACACACCATATATCATCGTCAATTCGCATCATCAAATTACACCTCTTATTTCATATCATAAATTAACTCTCATAAAATCCAAATCTTGAGAAGCCCATCTGACCCAATCATGCCAATGGCCAAACTTGGTTACTTGTACAAATCGATGTCCAGTCTATGAAAGTCAATCTAATCATCCAAGTCATATCGGTCAAGAACCTCGAACACATTCAATAATTTAAGCCGTGAACAAATATCCCTTGTGAAGATTTATATACCAACATATACCAATCTTATAAAAAAATTTGTATCCAACTTTTGTGTTAATAAAATTCGGATAGCAAATTTCTTTTCATTGTTAGTTCATTTCAACCCAACATATATTTGAATATACTTAGACCAAATAGGATAGCAAATCCATCAGCCCAGTAGCTCTTAACATGTTCAATCATACGGTACAAACCCATTGAAGCGAAACACGACCCAATCAAAAGGACTTATATCCGATCCAGTTTAAGCTTCATATCTGTTTATAAGAGTATGAGGCCCACGATCCATTAATATTATTACCCGAACCACTATTATAACCAGATATATAACAGTCCCACACATCACTTAACCTAAATATAAAAATGCACTTGTGATATTCTCATCCGCCTACCATCTCAAAACACTCTTACTGACAAACCTTTTAACACCCACATCTCATCTCAAAGCATCAATCTTATCACTTAAATCACATATCACATACCACAAAAATCTCAATCTTATTCAAAATCATTTCTCTAAAAACACAAGCAGCCACGAGCCTCTTATTTACATCATATAATGAATCGGTTAAGACAAATCTCAGCCACAGGGATGGCTTCGAGAATCAGATACAAATTTGCCACGGGGATGGTATATTTTCTGTTGAGATGGCAACGAGATTAATCAATGAATCAAGGTAGGTTTTCCATTTTTTGTTATGATTTGATTGAACCAAAAAAATGGCATAGAACATGTCTTACGAGTCTTAAACAAATTAAGAAAAAGGAGTTAACATCTTTGTTACACCCCTTTTCTAAAATCATATATAACCACTTCGATTTGATTTTTTTTCTTATTAACGACACAAGGAAGAGATTCAACAATATTGTTGCGATAACTTCTTTAAGTTCGAAAATAATCAAAGGCTTTTTGTTCAATGATGGTTAACATTCGTGTTTGAGGACCCTGAGTCATGACATCTTGAATATCACACGAATAAAGCTGAGATCACTTTGACATAATCATGTATTGAAACATGTTGTAGCAATAGATATTGATGTTTCCTAATGATGTGTCTGATGAAGTTGTATGATTGGGGTTGTGGTCTTTGTTTGTAGTATGTGGTCAAAGTCGTTACAGTTTTAGAATTGTTGTTGATATGGACTGATGATGGTCTAAAACTGAGGTCTAATGAAGTTATTTTTGGTACTTGGTATTTGGTTTTTGATAAAGTGGTCGTGGTCAATGTGCATATTTGGTTCTTCTGCTACTCTTCTTCTACTCTTCACACAAGTCGCTAGACTCAATAGTCAAAGCGGTTTAGACAAGTCGCTAACCATGCTTGAGTCAAGTCGCTTCTTTTTCTGTCACAAGTCGCTAGTCTTATAAACAATAGTCGAATCAACAAGTCGCTAACTTGTTAAAAAAACAAGTCGCTACATGATGGGCAACTCGCTAGCACAACTCGCTACCCATATACAATGAATCTAGACAACTTGTAAAGACAAGTCGCCACCAGTACTTGAAACAAGTCGCTAGGAAGATTTCTGACATTTAGCTCCGGTGATTTTTCTGACCATAATCATAGCAGACCTAGAAAAACAGTTTTGACCCAGTTTGACCACAAGAAATCATGTTTAAGACCATATGTATCACATATATAGATTTGTAAAAAAAGATAGTGTCATAGGTAACTTTTTGGACATCAGACGCAAAAGAGATCCTTCATGTACAAGCACGTGACTTTATGACCAAATGGATACAATAAAAACTTGTTATAAGAACTGATATCACAAAAGTAGGGAAAAAGGATTTTCCGACACATAAAAATGTTGTACAAAACAGATTAAACATATCAAAGAAACCACAATAAATCATCAGAACACAATAACCTTGGCTCTGGTACCATTTGTAGGATCATAATATTTATTGTGTTGATGATTCGGGTGGTCTTGGATGATTAAAATACATGTTAGCCATTTAGAGAGAGAAAGTTGAGAGATGGGTGTTCTAGTTAGAGACTTGCTTTGTAAATTATCAAATGTTAGATTGAGAAGCACCACCCCTTCCAAGGATGGAAGGGTTATTTATACTTACAGACTACACGACCTCCTGACGGTCTGTGGATCATGTATACAGTGGGTAAAGACCCGTCCTTCCTCCACGGTGTTACTCTAAACTAAACTACGCTAATAACTAACTAATAAACACACAAATAACGTAACTAACGATATGTCTACGAGCTAACTTATGCTAGATAATATTTGGGGTGACCGACACTTCACTTATGGAATTTCCAATTCCTAACAGAGCATATTGTTATTTGTATACAATGATGCTGGTTTAATTGAGATGACACTCAATACTAGCCATGGGAGGATTTCATCCTTGTAAATGGCCATGTGAACTAGTTGTGCTCAATTAAAAGCATAGTTGCATTATAAAATAAAGAATAAGAATACTTTAAACTTTAAAATGTTTGAAAGTTTGATTGTCATAAATTGGTGGCTGAGGATGTCACATCGATGAGTGTCTAAATACTCATCATTTTGTACCATTTAAACCGCAAAACATCCAAAACACTTTAAATGCATCAAAATGATAAAAATACCACAAATAAGTGTTTTATATGTTTTAAATGCAAAATATCAAAATCTGTAAAAACGATCAAATTTGCATAATTGGCGCTTTAGTCCCCAAGTTTCAAAAGTTGTCAAAAAGCAGGTCCCCGGTAAAACAAAATAAAGAAAAATGTTATTCAAGGTCCCTGAATTATTCTAACTTGTCAAAATGGTCCTTGAATAAATCTTTTGTTAATGGCGTAAAAGGTCCTCGAACTTTCATAAAATGTCAAGTTTGGTCCTGGAAAATTGAAAATGTCAAACCGGTCCTTGTACTATTGGAACTTGTCAATATTGATCCCTTATAACAACTTTGGAAAATTACAGATTGGTCCTTCTAGTTTGGCATTGCACAAAAGGTCCTTGTCATTTAACATAAGCCCAAGCCTTGTCAAAATACCAATCGACCCCGCCATCTAACCCTTTTGACCCCCTAGTCAAACCAAAGTCAAAATACAGCCTTTCCCTCCCAACTGGGTTTCCCTCTCCAACTTGCCTGCAAACCTCTGCAACTCCCAACACATCTCCCATCACACTCCTTATCTCCTCAAAACCTCACCCACCTCATCATCACCCCTACAAATCCACACCCCCCCTAGTTGCAGTCTAAAAGAATCCACAGGTCAAAAACAGACTTTCCCGCCCAAAATGATCCAATGGCCAGAATCCACTAAAAGCATCCAATGGATGAAATTATTAATGGGATTTAATCAGAAGAGGAGAGAGAAGCTGTTGGGGTATAAAAGAAGGAAGAAGAAACAAGAATGGAGGGTAGTTAGTTTTTATTTTTTTTATTGTATGTCATATTTCATAAAATTATCTAAGTTAATGTTTTAAGATGTAATTTTAAGCTTCAATGTAATAAACATAAGTCACTTAATCATTGTAAACTCATTTCAAGTACTAATTTAAGGTTTCAATTCAGTTTCACAATTTCAGGTTTACTGTTGCAAAATCCATTTTCAAAATCTTATTTCCAGGCCTTTAACAGTTTATTCTTAAGTTTCAATAAGCTTGTTTGAGCTATTTAAAGCTTTTGATAAGCTCACAATTCATTTTCAAGCTAATTAGTCACATGGTCAATAAAAGTCAACCGAGAAGAAGATTGGGTTAAATAGGTATGGAAATGGTGTTTGGGTGATGCAGTGATTGGTTTTGGGTTGGAATAGCTTCAATTAGTGTAGTTATAGTTCTGATTTTAGCCTGCAATCCAAGCTGACCTATGTGAGTTTGTATTTCACTTGTCATTTTCAATCTATTTTGCATATTGGGTTTGTATATGTATATGTGGTTAAGAATGGTTCAAACTTATTTATTTAGTGGTAATTAAAGTATTGAGACTCACTTTGATCAATAATATGTCGGTTCGTTAGATTAGCTCATTAAAAGTTCAAAACAGTTGGAAAAAGTGGTGTTTGGATTTTGAGGCAAAATGAGTTAGAAGGCTATGCAAGAGTTAATGTCATTTGCTTCACAGCTCTTTAACCATTTGAAACTCATTTGAGTCGCTTATGTACCTTAGAACCTTAAAAGTCAAAATCATAGTTAATATGTCTTATAAGCTTATCTCGTTGGAATTTTCAAAGAGCCAAAGTTTGATTCATGTTTAGAATTCATAGAGGCATCTTAATATAGCTTTATTTTATCTTAATACATCATAATGAGTCCATGAATTAAGCTCAAATCTCATGAAAGTCAAAATTCCATATCTGTCAAAAAGTCAAAAACTTGCAAAATCCAGTTTTGAGCCTACCTTAGATGATTTTTCATGAGTTGAGTTTTGGGTCAAATTAAGGGAAACTTGGGTTTTTTCTAGTTCAGCTGGTCTAATTACTTATTATGATTTTTTTATAATTTTTATAATTTTCTACAAGCTTGAAAACCGCTTATCAAGATGGGTTTATTTGCCTCAGGCAACCGACTCGATTAATCCGAGTCCTGCAGGACTTGCAAACTTGCCACAAGCTCGCTTGAGCTTATCAAGGTCTCATCTCTGGTTTATAAGTTCTTTGCTAGGTCTCCTTGAGGTCTACATTTCATGTTACCCGATTTGCTTATTGGATGTGATTGATTGCTTAAAGTAGCCATCAACTGCTTTGGCACTTGAAATCAAATCATCAAATCTTAAGCAGATTGTAATTTAGAGGTTAAGGTTTGTTGTTTTCAGTTGCTTTAGAGTTCTTTTAGCTTATTCAAGCTTCTGTACCAAGTTGGTGCTTATTTGTGGCTATTTGGCTTATCCAAGTGCTTATTCTTAAGCACATTCCACTGCAGCCTCAAATTCCTCCACACAAGCACCTGTTTTTCCATTTTTCCTAGATTCCTCACATTATTTTAAGCTTATCTTGAATGTTTCAGATTTTTCCAAGTCATTTTGCTATTTTTCTGCATTTTAATTAGTTTTTAAGCATTTTTAATTAGCTTTTAATACAAAAAATTCAGAAAAGTTTCAAAAAAATAATTTTTCAATTTTCCTAGGTTTAGAGAAATATAAAAAGACAAAAAAATATTTTTCCAAATTTTTCTTAGTTAAATTTTTATTTTTAAGTAATTTAATTAGTTTTAAATAGTTTAAAATTCATAAAAAATACAAAAATATTCAGAAAAATACAAAAATAGTTTTGAAAATTCTCTTTTGATATTTTAGATTTTTCCAAGTCATAATTTTATTTTTCTAGCTTTATTTCCTATTTTCTTGTATTTTAGGTTATTATTAAATAGTTAAAAATAGTTTTTAATTAATAATAATTAATTAAATAGTTATAAAATAATTTTCTTTTTAAAAAATTTTTCTTTTATCATTAGGTTTGTAAAATGTCATTTTCATATTTTAGGATTAATATTGTGTAAGTTTCACATTTTCTCTTGTACGACGTAGTTTTAAATTAAGTTTTATAAAAGATAAAACAAAACATCATTTTGCAAATAGTGATAGCGTTTATTTAATATTTTTATCTTTTAATTTCTTTAATTTGTATTTAAGCCCTGTAGTTTATGTACTTTCTCTTAGGTATAGATCAATCACAATCCTTTCCCTGCTCAAATCCTCTCGATCACTATACGTTTGATTATTCTCGCACGTACTCGTTGGGACTTAACGACTGGGAAACACTTTACTCTCCCGATCTTCATTGCATTGGTGCTTAAACTGCTTTTAAGTTTCTTACAATTGGCCATTCACAAGTGGGACGACATGCGAGAAAAACTTGACGGTTTGCACCAATCAAATTTTGCGCGCCACGGGAGCAAGCTAATAGTCTTACGTTTAGCGATTAGTGATTTGAATAATCACTCCTTGTGTATACCATCTATATGTTTATATTTTCTTTTAATCCAAAACCCAAAAGATTTTCATTCTTTGTTTTTACAACATGTTTTTCAAAAGTACCAAAAATATTCCTCTTTACCCTCTTACCCTTTTTGATTCTTTATTCCTTTACCCTCTATCCATTTGATTCTAAATTCTTCTATTCTCATGGAATCTCTCGAGAACGAATTCTGGGACGAAGTTGAAAAACGTGATGCTTTATCACAAATGTCAAGAATTCGTGTTGTTCGTGATGATCCATTAATTTCGCTAGGAAATGGAAATAGAAACCGGGGTGACAAAGGACCAAGTACTTCCTCTAATAATGGAAGTGCTAAAACGTCCAACCCACGGTTATCCAAAGATCTAATCCTCAATTGCTCCTAAGCCGCCTAGAATTGATCCTAAACTTTCATGATTTACGGTTAAAAGCAAACATGCGAATTTAGACCGTGACTAGCAAGAATGACTTGCCTAATCTTCACGCTTCTCAAGAACCGTAACCGGAGACCATAACGGAAGTGGTGGAAATTGCTAGCCTCGAGCACACCACTTGTCCCACCTCGTGATTTTTCAAAATGTTCTTCGAGACTTGATAGTCATTCGATCACCATGTTGGTTTTGTTGATTCTTTGAATAAACCGATTCCTTCTCATAACTCTCAAATGAGATCGTTTATTCCTTGTGTCGGTTGTGGTGAGCCTCTTTTTGGTTCACCCTATCGTTGGTGTACGTGTGTACAATGTGGTAATGATATTCAGAACGGGAGTTGTTTGTTTTGTGGTTCGAGGAATTCATTTGATTATGATCCTTATCAGAACTCATTTAACGACCCTTCTAACTTCTCCAATTACCCACCACAGCCTGACTTATCTTCATATAATCAACATACCTGCTGTGAATTTTGTGGAGGTCCTCACCTAGAATTTGATTGTCAATCGGAAACAAGTTTGTCTATGAACAGCCTCCGTGATGCTCGAAACTTTGGTTATGACCAAGATCCATATAATTCACCACCCGCACTCAACAGCTTTATCTTGTTGAGAACCCTAATGGAGGTCCCCATTTCACTCGATTGTCAAACAGAAATCCATTCCTTGTAGCAATTACGACTATCCATATCACGACCAACCTCCACAAGACCATACGGTTCAAACTCCACCGAGCCGTTGTCTCAAGAAATCTCCCAAGATTTTGAAACCAAGAATGAAAACACTGAGGATACGATTCGTAACTTTAAGAATCAAGTGAGTAGTGAAAAGACCATGGAGAATTGCCGCCAAAGAACGAGAAGAACGAGAGGCCCGCAAATCTAGGGAAGAATTATTAGTCCTAGAGCAAGCAACCTAAGACGCTCCCAATTTCTTAAGGCAATATGTATGATGATGACGAGGAGAGTATTTCTTTTAAGGATATTATTTCTCAACTCCCTCGCCATTGATATCCCAGCGAGCTTGAGATTCCATCTCAAACAACTGCTATCACACCAAGCTCCCACTCACTCTCTCGAGCATGGGGGACGAGCATCTTGACACTGCTCTCGAAAAGGAATCGGACGAATTCATAAAGTCCGTGTTGAGAACCTTGTCCCAATCCCAAGAGAGTCACAGGAATTCTTGATCATGTGTGCGATATCCTCCTCCTCTTTTCTTCCAAAATGATCATATTGAGATGTTCTCCAATTCTAATGATAATGATTCGTTATCTTGTGGAGACATCGCTTATGTGGAAGATTTACCTTCGAGCTTGTTAGCTTAGAAGAAGAGAATGATGAAGTTATCGACAATGGAATCAAAGATGAAGCACTTCGCAACATTACCGAATGTCGGCCTTCTCATTTCTAAAATCGAGGCTTTCAATGAAAAACCTATTTCATCTCCTATCCCCATTAAGGATAGTGACATTCTTTCCGATGATTCTATTCCGAAATGAAAGCCTTCGCTCGATGATATGGGAGAAAGATTAGTGGTAGTACCACTTTTCATTTTCATAATTCTCCCCGATTATGAATCATTTACATTGGAGGAGTTCACCAAAGGAACCCACTCATATCAATTCGAATATGATTCATTCACCTTCATGGAGTTCTCGATGAACCCCATCATATCATATCTCCACCGAGTATGATAACTCTACTTTGATCTAGACACACCGGATATGTCTAGACCAATTGAGCTTAAAAGATGAAATTCATGCTATTATGAATTCTCCTTCGATGATGATGAGTTAGTCAAGATTATTATCATGACTTTCTTTCTTCTTCACCTATCCCGTGGCTTCTCCCTGCTCTTCACTCCTTCGGAATGAAGACATTATCTTCGACCCCGCATTTCCATGTACCATTTGTGAGCCGGGTCCGTCAGATCTCATCGGTGTGGAACTTTCACGCACTTCAATGTTTATCCAAACATCTTGAATGAAAGTCCGATGGAGATTGTTTCTTCCACCTTACTTCCCATGAACAAATTATCTGGGTCGAGTCAAGCTAGCGACTTAATCAAAAATGAGTTAAACATGGGTTTTCACCCGTGTACCACCCTAAAAGTGGGGAGATGCCCCACATATTGTATATAGATCTAAAAATGAATGAAAATTGTAAATATTAAAAGAGAATAATTGTTGTGTTTCTACACTTAGCTAGTAAATGTTATCTTTTACGTTCTAAGTTTCGGATAACAATCGGTACTTTGAATATTGAGGACAATATTCATTTCTAAGTGTGGGAAATTCGCGAATTTTGATCATAAATCTACCCTTTTAGTCCCTTTTTCCCCAAAATGACCAAATTAAAAAAATTTAGTAGAAGTACTATGTACTAAACACAACAAATGGTAATCAGTCCACCATGTCTAACCCACATAAGGATTGGCTAATCCAGAGCAAACGGCTCTTGGTAAAGATATCTCAAACCATGACGGCTTGCAATTGCCCAAAATTGTATGGTATTCACCACCATATCCTTAAAAGTGAAAAGTTGGCTAGCCCATAAGTTTATGGCTTGTGGTAAAGGCAAGGAAAAACCATAATTGGTAATCGACTCACCAAAGATAATATTGATAATTTATCTAAGAGTTGGCTAGTCCAGCAAACGGCTCGTAAAGACAAATCAAACCAGTTGAAAGTCGGTGGTTTGCTCAAAATCACTGTTATCAAAGTGTACCAAGGTTCTTACTTGAACTCAAACATTTGGCTACTCCGTAGTAATGGCTTTTGGTAAAGAGATGAAATCCATTAATTTTTCTCAAAACATTGCTAGGACTAGCAATATCTTAGCGTGGGGGATTGATGAGTGTCTAAATACTCATCATTTTGTACCATTTAAACCGCAAAACATCCGAAAACACTCGTAAATGCATCAAAATGATAAAAATACCACAAATAAGTGTTTTATATGTTTCAAATGCAAAATATCAAAATCTGTAAAAACGATCAAATTTGCATAATTGGCGCTTTAGTCCCCAAGTTTCAAAAGTTGTCAAAAATGTCCTCGGTAAAACAAAATAAAGAAAATGTTATTCAAGGTCCCCGAATTATTCTAACTTGTCAAAATGGTCCTTGAATAAATCTTTTGTTAATGGCGTAAAAGGTCCCCGAACTTTCATAAAATGTCAAGTTTGGTCCTCGGAAAATTAAAAATGTCAAAACGGTCCTTGTACTATTGGAACTTGTCAATATTGATCCCTTATAACAACTTTGGAAAATTACAGATTGGCCCTTCTAGTTTGGCAGAATTGCACAAAAGGTCCTTGTCATTTAACATAAGCCCAAGCCTTGTCAAAATACCAATCGACCCCCATCTAACCCTTTTGACCCTTCCTTTTGACCCCTAGTCAAACCAAAGTCAAAATACAGCCTTTCCCTCCCAACTGGGTTTCCCTCTCCAACTTGCCTGCAAACCTCTGCAACTCCCAACACATCTCCCATCACACTCCTTATCTCCTCAAAACCTCACCCACCTCATCATCACCCCTACAAATCCACACCCCCCCCTAGTTGCAGTCTAAAAGAATCCACAGGTCAAAAACAAACTTTCCCGCCCAAAATGATCCAATGGCCAGAATCCACTAAAAGCATCCAATGGATGAAATTATTAATGGTATTTAATCAGAAGAGGAGAGAGAAGCTGTTGGGGTATAAAAGAAGGAAGAAGAAACAAGAATGGAGGGTAGTTAGTTTTTATTTTTTTTCTTGTATGTCGTATTTCATAAAATTATCTAAGTTAATGTTTTAAGATGTAATTTTAAGCTTCAATGTAATAAACATAAGTCACTTAATCATTGTAAACTCATTTCAAGTACTAATTTAAGGTTTCACTTGGCCACAATTTCGTGTTTCATCATTGCAAAATCCATTTTCAAAATCTTATTTCGTGCCTTTAACAGTTTATTCTTAAGTTTCAATAAGCTTGTTTGAGCTATTTAAAGCTTTTGATAAGCTCACAATTCATTTTCAAGCTAATTAGTCACATGGTCAATAAAAGTCAACTGAGAAGAAGATTGGGTTAAACAGGTATGGAAATGGTGTTTGGGTGATGCAGTGATTGGTTTTGGGTTGGAATAGCTTCAATTAGTGTAGTTATAGTTCTGATTTTAGCCTGCAATCCAAGCTGACCTATGTGAGTTTGTATTTCACTTGTCATTTTCAATCTATTTTGCATATTGGGTTTGTATATGTATCTGTGGTTAAGAATGGTTCAAACTTATTTATTTAGTGGTAATTAAAGTATTGAGACTCACTTTGATCAATAATATAAGCTGGTTCAGAGATTAGCTCATTAAAAGTTCAAAACAGTTGGAAAAAGTGGTGTTTGGATTTTGAGGCAAAAATGAGTTAGAAGGCTATGCAGTAGTTAATGTCATTTGCTTCACAGCTTCTTAACCATTTGAAACTCATTTGAGTCGATTATGTACCTTAGAACCTTAAAAGTCAAAATCATAGTTAATATGTCTTATAAGCTTATCTGTTGGAATTTTCAAAGAGCCAAAGTTTGATTCATGTTTAGAATTCATAGAGGCATCTTAATATAGATTTATTTTATCTTAATACATCATAATGAGTCCATGAATTAAGCTCAAATCTCATGAAAGTCAAAATTCCATATCTCACAAAAGTCAAAACTTGCAAAATCCAGCTGAGCCTACCTTAGATGATTTTTCATGAGTTCGCTTTTGGGTCAAATTAAGGAAACTTGGGTTTTTCTAGTTCACCGGTCTAATTACTTATTATGATTTTTATAATTTTATAATTTTCTACAAGCTTGAAAACCGCTTATCAAGATGGGTTTATTTGCCTCAGGTAACCGACTCGCTTATCACCGAGTCCGCACAGGACTTGCAAGGCTTGCCACAAGCTCGCTTGAGCTTATCAAGGTCTCATCTCTGGTTTATAAGTTCTTTGCTAGGTCTCCTTGAGGTCTACATTTCATGTTACCCGATTTGCTTATTGGATGTTGATTGATTAAGCTTAAAGTAGCCATCAAACTGCTTTGCACTTGAAATCAAATCATCAAATCTTAAGCATTGTAATTTAGAGGTTAAGGTTTGTTGTTTTCAGTTGCTTTAGAGTTCTTTTAGCTTATTCAAGCTTCAGACCAAGTTGGTGCTTATTTGTGGCTATTTGGCTTATCCAAGTGCTTATTCTTAAGCACATTCCACTGCAGCCTCAAATTCCTCCACACAAGCACCTGTTTTTCCATTTTTCCTAGATTCCTCACATTATTTTAAGCTTATCTTGAATGTTTCAGATTTTTCCAAGTCATTTTGCTATTTTTCTGCATTTTAATTAGTTTTTAAGCATTTTTAATTAGCTTTTAATACAAAAAATTCAGAAAAGTTTCAAAAAATAATTTTCAATTTTCCTAGGTTTAGAGAAATATAAAAGACAAAAAATATTTTTCCAAATTTTTCTTAGTTAAATTTTATTTTAAGTAATTTAATTAGTTTTAAATAGTTTAAAATTCATAAAAATACAAAATATTCGTAAAAATACAAAAATAGTTTTGAAAATTCTCTTTGATATTTTAGATTTTTCCAAGTCATAATTTTATTTTTCTAGCTTTATTTCCTATTTTCTTGTATTTTAGGTTATTATTAAATAGTTAAAAATAGTTTTTAATTAATAATAATTAATTAAATAGTTATAAAAATAATTTTCTTTTTTAAAAAAATTTTTCTTTTATCATTAGGTTTGTAAAAATGTCATTTTCATATTTTTAGGATTAATATTGTGTAAGTTTCACATTTTCTCTTGTACGTGACGTAGTTTTAAATTAAGTTTTATAAAAAGATAAAAACAAAAACATCATTTTGCAAATAGTGATAGCGTTTATTTAATATTTTTTATCTTTTTAATTTCTTTTAATTTGCATTTAAGCCCCTGTAGTTTATGTACTTTCTCTTTAGGTATAGATCAATCACAATCCTTTCCCGTTCAAATCCTCTCGATCACTATACGTTTGACTATTCTCGCACAAACTCGTTGGGACTTAACGACACGGGAAACACTTTACTCTCCCGATCTTCATTGCATTGGTGCTTAAACTGCTTTAAGTTTCTTACTATTGGCATTCATGTTGGTCACCATGCGAGAAAACTTGACTGTTTGCACCAATCACACACACTTTATGAAATATTATGTGGCGATATCAAGATATTTTGAATGCACACATACAAGAACTTCACTAGTTGAATTCTTGAAATGAGTATTTTCAAAATTCCAATAGATCAAAGTTAGTTGAAATTATGCCTTGTCAACAAGTATGATTGTCATTACTTGAGACATAATTCATTAACCAGTATTATCATGCATTGATCTATTTAGTATTTAGATAAGAGATGTTATGAACAAATATTATTTAAATGAAGTAAAATATTGGTTATGTTTATTTTTATTTTCTTAATATTATATCCTATATTTTCATGTTTAATCCATGAATAACTTATGTTATTCTAAAAGTCCGTTGTCGATCAATGATGTGGAATGTCATTAAATTAAGACAACTGAGTTTTGGTAGAATATACTTTAAGTATATTGATGCGTGGGACATGCCAATTACATGATATTCAATGAATTGAATATAGATGATCTCAACTCAACATGATTGTACTTTATGAATCTTTGTCATTAAGTAAATCATGTATATTTATCCTCGACTTGAGATACCGATAAGCAAGTATGAATGTAGTGCACTTGTGTAAAATAGTTTAACGCTATTCGTAAAAGGTGGTTATAAGGGCTATTTTCGTAAGTGTTGCAAAGTTCATGAGTTTTGCTTGTAGTCAAGAGAATTTGCTCCTTTAAATTTGATTCAAAGCATAATATTGTTAGGGCCCCTCGTAGGATTGGCAAGATGTTTGTAAGGCCTTACCCTGATGGCTTCTGCATTATTTCGTTTCATGGCCGCATTAGGACGGAATATCATTGTAGCCAACACATTTGCCTCACTTGCACTTCAAGCCGTTATGGTGCTTGGTGGATTTGTCTTATCCCGAGGTAAAGCATATGACTTGATATCTTAATAATCACCCTATATATGTTAGTTAGCTCAAGATGATTATTCTTTTTTGAAAGGTTATGGATATAAATTAATATTAGTATGACCGGATTCGAACTCGAGACTTCGGGATTGCACACATTACGTATGAGAATTAATGTTCAGAATAATTAATATATAAATGTTATTATTAATTATTTAGTCACGAAATAAACACTTAACGATAGTTAATATTTAACGAGTTTAGACTAACGGTCATTAAATATAAACTACGAGGACTAGAGATGAAATTAGTGGACAAGAAAATTCTAGAACCCCTCCTTTGGGTCCATGGCCGGTTGTGGGTCTTCAAGCCCAAGGGGAGAGATTTCTTGGTCACCAAGTTTTGAGAAACTATAAATACAAACCCCTTGTATTCATAATTCTTAATCTTGGATCACTTAGAAACCTAATTTCTTCTCCTCTCCTCTCCTCTTGTGTTTGGCCGATCGACTCCATCCCTAAACCTATAGTGATCGATTTTCCAACATCAAGAAACAAGTGTTTGGTTTATTTGTGATTCAAGAACCTAGCTTTTCACATTAATTCGATACTAATACGTGTGTACAAGAACGAAGAGCAAATACACTTGTGTTTGTATATCTTGGGTATTCGACTTTTGGTGTAGTCGAATTTGTTAAACCCTAATTTATTAGGGTTTAGGGTTTCTTGGTTCCTGATCTTAATTTGGGGTTTTTTCATAAACCCTAATTGCATTGATTCGCAAAAGGTACGCATATACTTTTAATTCGGTTAATTAATTTACAAGTATTATTCTCACTTCACGCATGCTTTGATGATGTTTACTTATTTTCTATAATTTTATGATTAGTAAAACCCAACAAAGGCATCACGAGCGCTAATATGTTGTAATTAATCATCAAACACATAAAAATTGAATCTTTATGATTTTTACATGCTTTTATTGGTTTCTAGGGTTTTGAAAATTGAAACCCTAATTTTTTTTTTTATTTGGGTCGATTACCCTTAATTGATTTAATTAGGTTTTAATTTTTTGCAAAACTTGTAGAAACCCTAGGATTGCATGTATATTTTATGTGGTTTTAATTAAATAATTGTTATGTGCCATGTATTATGCGTATCTTGGGATTATAATTGTTATGAGGAATCCATGGTGGAACATGCATGTTTTGCCATGGATTATTGTTTTGATTAATTGTTAAGTGATATACACATGTTTATTAATTTGATAAATATTAAATTGGGGAAGACCTCAATATATCTAATAAAAATTCGTTATGTGCTATTTGGTATACTATTGACTTTGGCTTACGCAATTGAATTGTCGATGCATGTGACTCACTTACCTTGTAGGTGAAAGCCCTAGTTGATGTATGCATTATTTTACGCCTAGAATTGTTTATTAGGTTTTATCGAAATAATTATGCATGTGGCTAATTGTTTTACACATGATAAATTGTTAAGTTATATGTATATATTATTTGAGTTTGTTTAATTTTTTTATTAAAGTGTTTTTTTGTTTATATTGTTTGACACGTTAGTAAGCAAAAATGGTTTTTTGAGAATAGAAAATTAAATGGACTAAATAATGGCAAAATTTGATTTGTTTTCTAAGTATTAAATCTTGAACTTTAATCGACTAATGCGACTATACTAAATGGTTAGAACGGCTCACCCACTAGAACAAACTCAAAAGGGGTTCAAAGAAGTGCAGACAAATACACCGAAAGGATGTCTAAGGTTATGCTTCATCGCCACGGTCCTCTCGCCTCCCTGTATGTTCGATTGGAGCTAGCTAGTATAACTATTCTATGTACGAAGCATCTTAGTGCAAAGTTGTAAGTTTCTCAACGCATCGATTAAAACTTTGTAGAATTTAATCTTAGCAATTTAAAACTATGAGTAAGGTTTTGAAACATTTTATGTTATGAAGATGTATGCATGCTTCTTCATACATAAGTTTTGATTACACATCAAAATTGTACCTTTAAAATTTAAGTTTATGCCATCTAATGATATGAAACACTTGAAGTTGTAATTTACGTTATGTGAGACCTTGAACTAGATTACAATAACAAGGTGAATCTTTATGTTGTGTGAGACCTCAGCTTAAATAATTTGCAGTTTCTAAATTAGAAAACTTAATTAAGTTAGTTAGTGAGACCTATAACTTAAGGCATAAGATGGGATAAAACATGCTTACATTTTGCATAATTGTTTGGACAAACGGAAGGCGTCGGTCATTGATGTAGATAGTGAAAATGCGAATGAACGCGTTTATGAGAATATTGATGAAGGTGTTAATGAAAGTGTTGATGAGAAAAAAAGGTAAGGTCGATTTAAATCATATGTGTGGGATCATTTTCCGAACCCCGAAGAGGGTGCTGCCACAACTACATGTCCTTATTGTGGTACGGTCTTCGCAGTGAAGTCAAAGCAGAATGGTCCTAGCACCTTATGTCATCATTTAAAATTTGTATTTGTAACTTCACCCCGTTATAGAACTAAAGATAAGAATAAACAAACAACAATAAGTTTCAAGCCTGCTACTATGGGCGAATCTGGACAAGCAATATGTTTGTGAAAGATCTTGTCACAATGCATGCCGTTATTTCAAAAATGTGTCGACATGCTGATGAAAATAAAAGGAAGATTGCCTTATCAGTGAAAGATAAATATGACAAGTATTGAGACAATTTGGATAATATGAATGTTTTGTTGTATGTGGCCTTGGTATTAGATCCTCATATTGAATTTTGTTTGAACCTAATTTATACTAAAACTCGAACAATCCAATCAAGGTAACCAAGTTCCGAAACGATTGAAAACATTGTCCGCGAAAACTGTCGAAATTTGTAAAATTGTGGAGGATGCTCTTAAAGAGTTGTATGTGTACTACAAAATCAAACTCAACAAACATAATGATCAAACTTTTACCGTGTCTTCTTCTACTCCTAGTGAAAATGATAGTAGCATGAAGATCGACTTTGATGATGGGTTTTCAAAGTATTTGGAGACCCAATATGGTGAAGGTGATGATTAGAGCGAAGTAGATATTTATTTAAAGGATGGGGCTGAAAAGAGGGGGGATAATTCGATGTTTTAGGTTGGTGGAATCAAAATACAGTGAAGTTTCTGATATTGTCACAAGTTGTTAGGAAATTCATGATTACAGTTAGTACTCTTAGTCTTGGAAGTTTGTACTGATAGTTATAATCTAAGAGTATTAACTAGTTAGTACTGATAGTGTTAGAGTTAGTACTGATAGTGTTAGAGTTAGTACTGTTCTGAGTATAGTATGCCGTGTACGTTTTGTAATAGCATATATTCTATCCTTATAGAAGATATGATACGTTTAATGCATAGTTATCTCTGTAGGAGTCCTTGATGTATAAAAGGTGATCCTAGCTAGGTCAAAACATATCTCACATACACAAAAGCATTTCCCTTAACCCTAGCCTTTCTAAGTAAAGCTTCAAGGTGTAACCTTGATACTTTGAGAGTATCCGTATTATTGGTTAATAATATTGAAGCATTGGTTGTTACATTCTGTGTTCATTTGATTACTTTAATCTTTTAAGTACACTCAAGTAGATTCCGCATACTTGTGTGTATTCATACAAAGTTTTTATTTGTTGTTTTGGAACTATCCAAGGCAACTACTCATTACAAGCTAAGTGTTCTAGATCCAAGGTTTGGGATTCCACACAAGTAGCTAAGCATGTGCTAGCAATGCCAATCTCAACAATGGTGAAGTTTCTAATATTGTCACAAGTAGCTAAGCATGTGTTAGCAATGCCAATCTCGACCGTTTGCATTGGAGTCGACAATTAGCACCGGTGGAAGGGTTATCGATAAACATAGAAGCTCTCTTACGCCTAAGACCGCGAAAGCTCTCATTTGTGCACAAGATTGGTTACGGTCTACAACGGCGGATTTGCAAGATATGCCCATTAATGGCTTACCACTTGAAGAGATGGTGGAAATTTTGGAGAAACTAAAACTTGGTAAGTAATGAAACTTGAATTAACTATGTTAATTTTCCCCGCTATACATTATGCTAATCTGTTATTTATATTTGTTTGTAGATATGTTTTCTACTGGAAAAAAACAACACAATGACTCTTCTCAACGTGAAGTTTAGTCATGAAGTAAGTATCAAATATTTCCTTGTTTCTTATACATCTAACATTATATTTGTATTTGTTTTCATTAATGTCTTTCCACGGCAATGTAATGCAACCAACTCATGAAATACAACAAGTAGTGAACTCAATATCAACACGTAGTAAAAAAAGTCTACCTGTGTTGAAGTTTAATGACACATTTCATAAAGGAATGGGCTTTATTATGGCAAAGAAGTGAAATAGCAGTTTTTGTTATGGGCTATTTCTTCATTTACTTATTAATTTTTTTTAGGTGTTTGAAGTCATGAAGTTTTCATGGCGCATGTGATGGAGTTTGATAGTGGTGTTGGATATGCAAGGATACATGGAAGTTAAAAAGAAACTATTTTAGAGATTGTGGTTTTATGTTTAGACGTTTGCATAAAAGAAACTATTTTAGAGATTGTGGTTTTATGTTTGGACGTTTGCGTTGCAATTTAAGATATTGTCGGATTGTTATATTTTAAGTTGTTGGTTTGTTAAGTTGTTGGATTTTTATTGTTGAACTTTTATTGTTGGCTTTAGTTATTGAGATAACATTATCGGGCTTGAAAATAAATTTTGGGATCACTTTATTAGCCATGATCTTATAAAGAAAAAAAGACAACTTTTGGGCCAAATTGGCCCAAGCCCAAGTACAATTGGTAACCGACCAAACGGAGAAACTGAACCGAAAAAAAACGAACGATTCCTGTTATGGTTATGAAAAAACCGAACATTTAGTTTTCGCCTAAAACCAACTTAAACCGAACCGTGCACACCCCTAGCGATGAGTGACTAACCTACCACTAAGACCATGGGGTATCATCACACAAGCTCACGCCAAATCCAACGTGGCCATCTAATTGGCGCCGCCACCCTCATGCCACCATATCCCAACCACCTCTCGCCACTTCCCAAGCCACTTAAGTGGCGTGAGTAACTTTTGGAAAAAGACAAAAAAACTATCCGATTTTTTTTTTCAATCGGGTTTGTGCGTTGTGTTGTGTTTTTGTGTGTGAGTGTTTTGTTTGTGGTTTCTATGTGCACTGTAAAAGTGTGTTTTGTTTGTATTTTTTGAGAGCAAGGAGAAAGATGAAAGGTGCTCTTTAGGGTTAGCTGACATCACATTTACATTGGGCCTTATAAATATGGTTAGTATTGTGGTGGGCTTCTTAGATCTTTTCTAAAAACTCTAGTTGTATTTTTTGATAAAAAAAATATTAATACTTTTTGTTCTAGAAAATAAATGCCTAACACATACTAAAAAAAACTGTAGTTGTATTTTTTGATAAAAGATTTTTCATACTTTTTGTTTTAGAAAATAAATGTCTAACACATACTAAAGAAACAAAATTGAGGAGTGGGTGGTAAGAAGACATGTTATGAGTGAAGGGTTTTGATGTATGAGTGTTAAAAGTGGGGATAATGAGGTGACCACAAGTTGGCGACTGAAAAGGAGAATTGCACGCCACGATACCCACGGTCAATTTCAAGAAGAGACTCGGTATCATCAAAGATACCACGCCATTCACTTTTTCAAAACCAATAACGCCAACGATGGTACCATCAAACACGCCATTGGCTCTGAGTTGTTTACCTACCACGCTATTCGCTTACGCATGCAACTTAATTTTTTTTTTTTTTTTTTTTTTTTTTTTTTTTTAGAGATGCGACCATGATACCTAATGATCTAATAAACAATTTATTATAATCTTTCCTTTTACACAAACGACAAAAATAAATATATTTTAGATTTGTCAAAAGTTAAAAACACTGTTGTACCTAAAACAAGTCAAAGTCTTGTTGTCACTTTATGTCTTCTTTGACTAAAATTGACACTCAGTCACGCTCTCTACAAACCTCATTCTTGATGATACCCTTTTTACTCTCTGTTTCTGGTGAGTTTTCTTTTACCATTTTTTTAGTTTTTTATTTATTTAAATATTTAATGGCTATTTGTTCTTGATATGAGTAGAACCCTAAACTTGTAATCTTTAAAAACACTAAACTAGTACTATTAAAGCTTATGATTAAGTGGGTGTATGCTTATTTGAACAATAATTTGGCATTGCTTATTTAAGTGCTAATGTGTTGTAAATAAGTAACTTTTTGAGAATGCTTATCTGCATATTTAGTGTAAATTTAGCTCTTTTAACTAAGCAGGTTCCCACATGCTTATTTCTTTTAAACCGATAAGCAGTTTTGAGTAAGCTATCTCAAATATAGCTTAAGTTAGCTATCGGAACGCATAAAACAGCTTATTGCGTTTCAGTAGCGGCATATGCTGATATAAGCTGCTTAAATAAGCTTTTACCCAAATATCCCCGAATTCCCTAAACTGATGAGTACTAATATCTACTCTTTGTCAAAAGTATCTAATATATGTTAACCGCATCTTTACCAACTATTGTAGCAAATGTGAGTAACACCTTAAGCTGGTACTTTCTAATTTTACATGACTAAAGTCGTATGTAGTGCAATGTACCTACATTGCATTTTTGGCCACTCTCAGTAGAACGGTTTTTTTTGCTCGGTCCCTAGACTTACATTTTAGTATATAAATATGCACACATTTGAAACATTTTTAACAGGTCATTAGGGTACGTATATTCAACATCTTGGTTAAAGTGACCCAAAAAACCGATTTCATAAGCTCAATGAACCGAATGACTAAAAAACACATATGCACAAAGTGATCAACTTATGTTCTTTCCAGGTTAAAAAGTTATTGGTGTCTTGCTTGATTGATAGCCATTGATTGTTCTATATTTTTCTATGTACCTTAGTATAAACGTTTCTTAACAGACCATTTCAAGTAAAAGACCATATTCGGGCATTCAGCGATTTTGGTTGCTTATATGGTTTGTGGTTAACAATGGAGACAAATACATCTAGAATGGTTTATTTAAATGGTAGTAATTATAAAATATGGAAATGTAAGATGGAGGATCTTCTTTATGTTAACGGACTTCATCAACCAGTTTTTTGTTCTCAAAAACACGAACGCCAGACTGAAGCAGAATGGAACTTGTTACACCGTCAAGTTTGTGCGTATATTAGACAATGGGTTGATGACACTGTATTACATCGTGTTAGTGAAGAAGTAAATGCCCGTACTTTATGGAATAAGCTTGAGCAGCTGTATGCCCGAAAGATTTGTAATAATAAACTGTCTCTGATCAAACAATTGATGGGCTTGAGGTACCGTGATGGAACTGCAATCTCGGAACACTTGATGGTTTTTCAGGGGATCATTAAAGAGCTTTTTGAAATAGGTATTAAGTTTAATGAAGAGGTTCAAGGATTGTGTTTTCTTGGTAGTTTACCAGATTCATGGGAAGCATTTAGAATGTCGTTATTAGACTCGGTACTAGATGCTGTTATTTCAATGGACTTGGTCAGAAATAGCGTTTTAAATGAGGAGATGAAAAGAAAGCTAAAAGATCAGGAAATGAAAGTCAATGACAAGATAAGTGAAGATGATGTTGTAACTGACAATGAAGTACCACATAATCCTATTCCAGAAGTGCAAGGCGTTAAAAGCCTAAAGGTTGCTTTTCGTAGTGCAACAAAAGTTGAAGTAAGTGTTGGCTTACAGCTATCACTTCTTTTGTTCTATGTTTGGAGTTTACCTATTTTGCATGCTAATTGCTAGAGGTGGCACGGTCGGGTTGAAAACAAAACAGGTACCTTATGGTGATGGTCAAAATGGGTAACATTTGTGTTCTTTTAAGCTAATATAATTGAATGGGTCAACTTGGGATGTGTCTTAAGTACTCAGACGTGTCACTTGAAACTTTTTACCTATACAAGGGGAACATGTCAAATAGGTCAAATTGTTTTACATTTGTCGTGCTCAAATATTTGGATTGTTTTTGTTGTTATATTTTAACTTTTACAACAATAATATGTTCTAACCTGAACCCTCTTTTACCCGTTACTCATCCCATCCGACCTGCCTATCGTGCCATCTCTACTATGAACTTGATGCTCACGTTTAAACTATTTTATGCTAGCAGCAAGTTCAGGACTTCCCGGAACCATTTTTCCTTGAGATTCGAGAGGGTGAAACATTTGCTCAAGTTAAAGTACGGATACATAAGAAACTACAGATTCTACCCAAGAAATTTTCCAAGGTATTTTTATTTTTCTACCAATATATTATTATTCTCTCAACTTTTAATTTACGTGGAACTCATTTTTTGAACTTCTTAACCATATTTTATGTATCAGTTAAGTTTCACATTTCACTTTTCGGGGGTTCCTACATACCTTAATGATTCTGATGTTGTCTACACCTATATTCAGGTAAACGAGTCTATCCATCTCTTTACCTCCCTCTCTGCACAAACTTGCATGTTTAGGGGGTGTTTGGATTTGCGTTTGTGAAAGTGATTATCATTATTAATAATAAGAATCTGATAATAAAATGTGTTGTAGAACTTGTAGGTGTTAGTGTTTGACGTGCTTTTTCTGTTTGCAGTTGTAACAATCAGATGCATTTTTTAAGAAATTAATAAATAAATGGCCAAAAAAGACTTGGTGAATAAAAGGAGACGCGTCTTGTGAGATGAAAGTAAAAGTTCCTTAAATCAGGTTAAAGGGGTAATTCGGTAGTTTTTTATATTTTGAGATGTTTGAGATAAAACACAACCCATATCGGCCAATTTATAAGTAAATGGGTCGAAATTGCCACCTCAACTAGGATTAATGTTGTTACTGTCAAACTTGGTCAAATTCACATTAGATTGCTGCTCACAACATATTTGTTTATATATTATTATTATTTATTTACTTATTTTTTTGTGCAGACTTCAGACACTTTATATTATGAGCATAAAGTACCGGATATACCTCCTACTGAAGAGCAACACCTCAGAACCCTAGAGGTTGCTTTCCATCATGCAACAAAAAATGAAGTAAGTGTTGACTTATAGCTATTACTCATTTGCTTTTGTGTATGACTTTCCACTTTATATTCCTTTTGATATTGACAGGTGGTCGTATATACCATTAAATTGCCAAAACAAAACACTGTGGCGGATATAATCAATTACCTTAAGACAAAGGTAAGCATGGCAACTTTACATGTTTCTAACTGACCATCACCTATTTTTCGTTGCTAAATGCTTGAGGTTGTAATGTGTGTGAGTTGGATGATGGCCTAATGGGTAATTTATGGCTCGTTTAAAAATGGGCCAGGTCTTTTTGGGTTGACCCAAAACCCTTTAGTCCACATTCTAATGATCTTTTTGGTAGTAACTAAAGTGTGATTTTATACTTAATAAAACGTGCTATGCCAATAATAGTCTAATATATTGACTCGAGCGAAATAGGAGGTTGTATGCAGTAAAATACTACTTTCGGAACTTTCGTCCTGTTTCATCTATGCGTAAATTTCTTGAGTTTATCCATTTGATCCGGTTGAGATAAATAAAACCATAATATACCCATTCATAAACATAAACGAGTCACAACTGCCACCCTTATTAAATATAGATAAAGTAACAAGTTTCATGTAGAGTTTTGGACTCTATCTTACTCCCTTTAAGGTATCATTGTCTCATAGCTAATAGCTTAGTCGTCAATGTATTGTGGAACAGGTTGAGTTGTCTCATAAAGATGCAGAGCTTCGATTACTTGAGACTTGTAACAGCATTATTTACCAGGTATTGAACATTTGAAACTTATTTGCATTATAGAGTTAATTCCACCCTTTTAGTTAAGACGATTTGCAATTTTCCTTTCTCTGTATTTGTTGACCGAGAACCATATTTAAACGGTTGAAGTGTTTTACAGATTATGAGTATGTATTACCACAATGGGCCAATTAACAGTGCATTTAATTTTGGCTTTATATGCAGATTTTCCCTCTTAATCAAGAAATTGAGAGCATCTACGATCCATATCGGACATTACGTGCTGAGGAGGTATGCTTTAAATGCTAATATATATTTCATACCTAAACAAAAATGCAAGAGTGAGCGTACCCTGCAAGATATGACGTTATAACAGAAGCACGCATGATAAAAAGATTATCTTGTACTCGGGTCCTCTTTTTTCTGGGAATGCTGTACTTGGGTCCTTTTAATCATAGTTACATAAATAACGTGTTTAAGCTTTTGATACCAAATTGTTGCATTTTGTTTTAACTTTATTTGTGGGTTTTGAGACTGTGTTTTTATATCACAGATTCCAGAAGACCAAAAGAATTTGGGTCCTCAGCATCGTCTGATTCACGTTTATCATTTTACAAAAGAACTATATGAGGACCAGTTGGTATGTATTTATGGCTTTAATAGGATGTTTATGTTTGTGTTAGCTTGTGTTTTCCGTAGTAATCTTGGAAATTTCAAGTTTCAGCCCATTTACTTATGATCGAGTAGATTTGGGTTGTGTTGTATCTCAATGGGTTAAATCATAAAATTAAGATAAAAGCAGAATGGGTCAAAAAGATTTGAGGTCGAATACAACCTACTACTTCTTTTGACAAAAAATATCTTATTGTACTAATATTGTTTGCTAATCACAAACAACATATAAATCCCTTATTTATAAAAGAAGTTAAGAAATGGTCAATCAACCTGTTTCTACCCATTCAAAAAATGACCTGTAACTCAACCCACTTATCATCCCCTCTTACTTCAAATATCCAAGTACTAACATAGGTAAATTAACTTTATACTTATAGCAAATTGATAACTTTGAGGAACCATTCATCTTTTTCATTCGAAACGATGAAACATTAGCTGAAATTAAAATACGCATTCAGAAGAAACTACAAGTTCCAAATGAGGAATTTTCCAAGGTATGTTCACGATTACATTTTTCTACCATATTTTTTTTCTTTCTTCTAGTTTCGCTTTACCAGTCTCACATTTTGCTGCTTAATAACGATAATGTATCAGTGGAAGTTTGCATTTGTATCTATGGGCAATCCTAGATACCTTCAAGATTCTGATGTTGTGTACGCCCGTTTTAAGGTTATAATTTTTTGTAATCACTTTAAATATACATATTCTATGAGTACGTATTAACATATTCTGGTTGGTGCTTTTTGTTTTAGAAAATTGGTGTATGTAGTGCTTGGGAAGAGTACTTGGGATTGGAGCACTTAGACAATGCATTCAAACGGTCGTATGATGCAAATGATGATGACGAGTGCTTTCAATCGCCCAAAAAAAGAGCTCACAGTTGACTCGTAAGTGTCAAACTGGCAACTTTAAAAATTGACCAAGGAATGTTGTATGTATATATGATCTCATGTAATCGGAGTTTCTTTGGCCGCATTGGATAAAACTCGGTCAAATTGGGCTTACTTTTTTGTTTATGTGCGAAGCCAAAGATAGGTTAGAGTTTGTTGTCTGTTAGCCTCAAAAATCTCTCTTATATTTCTAGTATTTCAAACAAATTTATTATACCATGACAGGTCTCAATCAAAGCTTGTATACAGAATTCAAACTAGTCATCTAATGCAGACAACTAAACATTCACCTATTTCACCACAGCAATCTGAGGATATCCCATGACTTTTGACTACATTTCCCTATAATACCAGCTCCCCTGCATCACCTTAATGCAGCAGACACCTCACATTTTGGTAATGCAGGATGCTAATACTATACGGCATCATGATCAGAAATGGGATCACTCGGTGCAACTCACCAAGCATGGCTACATTTCCAGAAAAACTGGCCTCACCATAACTCTGATTTCTCACCATAGTCAGATATAATCAACCCTATGGATATCCCACCTTACTGACCACATATCTGATTTCTCACCATAGTCAGATATAATCAACCTTACTGACTACATATCCTTGCACTAGAAGTCAAAATCAAATTCTAGCAGGGTAGTCTCATCTTTCATGACTCACCAAGCTTGGAATAAGATCTGACCTCTAGCAAGGCTTCACCATCTGCCAAAAACTTAACCCTTTTGGATTCAATGTGAGCTTTTTAGACAGCATAAAACTGTTAGCTCAAATAAGGCATTTTCATGACCCACATCAAGCCTGAACAGTTCCGAGTAACAAGTCTTCAATGTGATATCCTAAACAAACTATCTTCAACAGGTAACTCACTTTATGAGGCCTAGTGGCCAACATTCATAAGGTTATACTGATCTTCCTAGCCCAGTTACCTATCTTTAAAGGCACACTATGACTAGAAGCCAACTATACCCCTATGAGCATTGGAATCATCAAGATACAGAGCCTTCTGTTTTCAAACTCACCTTTATAATTCATATACTTCATATACTTAATTCATATACTTCCATTTGATTCCTCCTCATTAATTCATATACTTCATTCCTGACCATCATTGCCAAGTATTGATTCCTCCTCATTAATTCATATACTTCCATTTGATATTCCACATCCAGGTAGGGGTGTTCAAAAAATCCGAGAAACCGACGAACCGAGCCGATCCGCTCAATCCGAAACCGCAAAAAACCGATAACCGGAAAAACCGAAACCGGAAAAACCCGCTTATCATGGTTCGGTTACGGTTTTTACTTTTAGTTATCCACGGTTACCCGAACCGAACCGCATATAATATACGTGTAGGTTTCAACAAACCATTCTTAAAAATGTACAAGTATTAACTATCTTATCGCATTACTTTTTATCGTATAACGCATTTTTACTTACCTAATGTGATCATTTACTAACGTCCATGGATTACATATGATTAAAGTGATCGTACTTATAAACGTCAAATAAACAATGTTAATTATTTTGTTACATATGATAATTTGAATGCTTTAAACAACATTATTATGACTTAAATCTTTTCAATGTTATTTAATTTTACTACAATTGACATATTACGTTCTAATTTATGTTATTGTTCGGCCGATTCAATTCGATTAATTTTTTAAAATGGTTAACCGTGACCCGAACTGCTGGTAATCGCTTTTTCGGTAACCGCATGTCCGTTACCCGCTTAAGACGGTTCGGTTTCGGATAGTAAAATGAACTACCCGCCCGCGATGGATAGTTAAAATTCTAACCGAATCGAGCCGAACCGCCCGTGAACACCCCTACATCTAGGGCCGAGCAACCACCGAAATCGACCAACCGACAAACCGACCGAACCGACCTTATTCGGTTCGGTTTTGTATATTTTTGTCGGTTTCGGTTTAATCCGGTTTTGTCGGTTCGAAATAGCTAAACCAACCCGAACCGAACCGAGTTATTCGGTTTGGTTTAGCTTTTATATGTATTTCTCGGTTTGGTTCTCGATTCGACTTTTTTCCTTTGTCGGTTTTTGGGTCAGGTCGGTTTCAATGTATTAAGGGTGTGTTTCTTCCTAGCCCAGTTACCAAACAAGCTACCACAAGCTCATTCATACCACTTTGCAAAGATACCACATACACAACACACCCATTCAATCTTTTCATCTTCTCTTCAACATCGTTTCTAAAAAAACACTAGAGGACGTCCAAAACTGGATACGCCTTGTAGTTTCCAAAACTTGTCTCAAAGACCTCTCACTTGATATCAGGTTTTTCCTTGATGATGATCTCGCTTTGCCAAATGAATTATTCTCTAGCCAAGGCCTACATAAGATTCATGTAACTGCGGCTTTAACTGCCGATGTCACCAACCTTCGTCTTCGCATTTGTTCCACCAATGTCATCAACTGTGCTTCTTTACGTGTACTCCACTTGGATTGCGTCTTTATAAATCAAGACGTGTGTAACAACTTGTTGTCTACTTGTAGCTTGCTTGAGAAGATTAAGCTTACGTGGTGTGGGGGCCTGAACAATGTCAAGGTTCAAAACCTTCTACGTCTTACCGAATTGGACATTTTCTCAATAGAGAACGACGATCTTTGGGAGATCAACAATCTACCAAGTCTTTGCTCCTTCCGTTACCGCCATCTATCTGCTTACAGGAAGCCTATACCGTTTCAAATGGATTCATTAGCAAGTGTGACACAATTATGTATCCAGGGTGGTCTCATTTTTCACAATTCCTTTTTTGACACACTCGAATCCAACTTTCCTGTCCTCGAGAGTTTGACCCTCGAAATTCATTATTGGGACCTCAAAAACTTGGTTTTCACTAGTGCTTCCCTCAAGTGCTTGACCCTAGACCTATATCCAACCGGCCCGGCGGTCAATCTACAAGTTTATGCTCCAAAATTACTTTCTTTCATCTATACTGGTATAATACCCGATCTCCTTTTTCGAACCACTGCTCCCAAGCAAGTTAAGCTTACTTTCAGCTCACGGGAAAATTCGGGTCATTCCTACTTTCTCAAGATTCTCAAGATGAGGGAAGCACTCGATTCATCAACCAAGTTTGACATATACATTGGACCTGCTATCTTTGATTCACTAGTTCCTTTGAACGGCATTGATGTTGATGATCTCAGAAGAAGGGTCTTGTTTCCGGTTGGGAATGTTCAACTTGAACTTGCAACAGATTTAGATGAACACGCGTGGGAGCAATCGCGATTCTTTGATGCATTTTTCTTGATTTGCCATCCGAGTTACATAAGGTCCTGTTACCAGGTGATTAGGAAGATGATGGAAGCAGCAGGGAATACGACTGATCAGCTAAAACAAGTTTTATTGAAAAATCCTCGTAATGGAAATTGGGAGGCTCTAACAACTTCTTGGAAAAGCGTTCTTCACACACTCACTGGTGACCTTGAGTGCAAACTAATTTGGTTTGCTCAATAGAACACGCTGCCTCGATCAGATGATAATGTGAAGGCATCCTTCAGGACCAGCAGAGGCTCATCTTAGCAGGAAGCAGCTCGAGGATTTGCAGGAGGAGTCCACTCTCCACCTTGTCCTACGTTTTTGTGGTGGTAATTTTCTTATTCGTGAATGTTTCTTTGTGAACTGAATGTTGTGTGTTACTCTTTACAAGTGTTGATGAACTATGTGGTATCTGTCTGATTTGAAGTAATATTAATTCTGTTTGGTCACTTGTAATATTTTTGTGAATGTTCACATGCCTTTGATTTTGTTGTGTGTGAGCATATGGTTTGCCACTTGGGTCATCATGACCTATTATATGTTGTAGGCTATGATCCAGATGTCGGAAGGTAATAATTTCTAACTCATTTCAAAATGGAGGGAAACTACGAGCAACGTACTTACTAATCGGGTCAAATGAGTCAGAAACATGGCTTAAAAGGGTTTGATCAAATGCGGGAACAAGTCAAACAGGTTGAAGGTCACGTGAAGCATATTTTTATTGCATACAACATCCAAAATTGTTTTACAGAAATGTCTGTATTAATTTCGTAATCATATGTAAGCCCGTAACTATTTATTAAAATCTTTTTAAGTTGACAAATAAGTGTATTGGGGACAACACCCTAACCTGAACCGTTTTGAGCCAAATTGCCACCACTATCTCAAACTGTTTACTACTCTACTCTGCAAGAGCAGATGTTGCCTTCTTAAATCTGACAAAGTTACGACCTTGCAGGTTTTTCAAACAATTGCTAATGTTCATATGCATTCACCAGATGGCTTCTGCATTATTTCGTTTCATGGCCGCATTAGGACGGAATATCATTGTAGCCAACACATTTGCCTCACTCGCACTTCACGCCATTATGGTGCTTGGTGGATTTGTCTTATCCCGAGGTAAAGCATATGACTTGATATCTTAATAACCACCCCATATATGTTAGTTAGCTCAAGATGATTATTCTTTTTCTCATCTTTACAATATACTGGGATACTTCTTTTTTCAAAACCCAAGCTTTTCACCGAACCGATCACAATATCACATCTACTTAACAGACTGTGCTTTTTGAGTTTACATCAGAAAACTAGCATGTAACTATTGGTAATTTAAAAAATAGCACCATCCTTTGTGAATATTCAGTTAAAAAAAAATTCGTAATAAGTGTCTCCAAGGTATGATAAAGGAAATATATACATAATATAGACATATTCACTGCAGTTATACCGTCACAATACTTTTCAATATATGATTTATATAAATTGACCTACTCCATTTATTCACGTCAGATGATATAAAGAAGTGGTGGGAATGGGGTTACTGGATTACACCTCTGATGTATGGCCAGAATGGTATGGCTTTCAATCGGCGGAGCCAGAAAATATGATCAAGGGAGGCATCGAGCAAAAAAAGTGGTTAGCTTTTTTGCGGACAACAACTATGGCGTATCTTTAGCGTAATTTGTAATAAATCGGGTCGGGTTTAATATAAAGCACAAACAATTCTCTACTACGGTGAAATTAATACTAATTACTAGGGCTGTAAACGAACCGGACGAACACGAACGGAGCCTTGTTCATGTTCGTTCGTTTAACTTTAACCGGACAAATAAACGAACACGAACGCTTAAACGAACGAATTTTCTTGTTCATGTTCGCTTATTAAGAAAATTAGTTGTTCATGTTCGCTTTATGTTCGCTTATTAAGACACTAAACGAACGTTAAATGAACATAAACGATCGAATATAAATGAGCATATGCAAACAAACATAAAATTTCTTAATATATGCACAATATATTGTTTTACAAGTGTTGTTTTGTTTAAACAAGCCAATTTTAAAATTATAGAATTAAAAGATATGATATAAGAACATAAATAAATAAATGAACATAAATGAACGTTAACGAACACATAATCGAACGTTCACGAACATAAATGAACGGACGCGACTATTGTTCATGTTCGCTCATTTAACTAAACGAACGTAAAATATTGTTCATGTTCGCTCATTTAATAAATAAACGAACATAAACGAACTTTTACCAAACGGTTCATGAAATGTTCGTTGAACGCTCGCCTGCTTACGCCTCTACTAATTACTTTAGATAACTAGCGTGGCACCCGTGCGTTCTTGGCGGCGGCACTGTAATTAAACGCTTTTAGCCAACAATGTCTTTCGATTATACGCTTCCTATAATAATAAATTCATGGATGTCGATAAATTTAGAATGTAATAGCTTTAATCATAGCAAACCATTTCATATAGTAATAGTAGGATAACCACGCGATGTCATGACAATATAAATGCGGTAGTCCTTAATATTATGGGGTAAAAGATCATAGTGGTTAACATTGGCTTGTAATGCAAGAGGTAGGAGATGGTATGATACGCTTCATTAAATTTGTATGATAAATATCTACACATCACTAAGTGGGATAGAGCTTTGCTTGGTTTACATTGTTTTATTTGTTTATTATTGTATCAAGTAGCTTGTTTGGTTTGTACAATGTATTTTATTAATTGTACTTTTCATGGAGAGGGTGTTTTAAAGACCATCATTAATTGTAGGTGTTGACCAGTCAATAGAGTATGTGTTAGTACATCAATTAATTATCCACATTGCATTAGTAGTTGTATTCTTTAATTAAATTGAATTTTTATTTTTCATTTTTGAAAAAGGGACTTCCTATAATATGAAGTGTGTAAGCTTAAAATTTTTAAGACTTCTAAAAATAAAAGTCTCAAATACATCATAAAGTAGTATAGATATTTGATTGGTGATTTCTAATAAAATATTTTGAAATAAACTTACTTAAGCTGTATAATATTTACGAATTACTTAACAAGTATTCTATATGTAAAGAGTGGTACCATTTTTAAGGAAATCGTTTGTGGTTTGATGAGTTATTTAGGTAAAGGATAAATGATTATCACATTAGTATTATAAATAAGTATAAAAAACCATTTGAGAAATCATTAAAACCATGCTAATTATAATTCACAAGTTATTGTACCAAAAGACAATATGACTATATCAAACCAACAAACAAAAAAAAATTAAAAAAATATGTGTACAGGATTACAGATACATAAAGATACAGATACATAAAGATAGACAATATTGAATGATACTATTACCTTTTTTTTTTTTTTTTTTTTTTTTTGAAAGTTAACTATTATTCACACAATCCCAAACCAACGCCAACTAGCGAAGGGGCAACAAAGGCACAACACAATTACAACAACTCGAACTTACACCACTTATCCCAACTTAGACTAGAATTCCCCCATCGGTTCTTATAACACAAGAAACCAAACCCCATAATGTCAAGGATAATACGATTTACAACAATGGAGCCGTTATCAAACTTCTTCAAGTTCCTAGCTTTCCAAATGGACTAACAAGTAATGAAAATAATCCCTTTAATGACTTTCCTTCTTCTTTTCTTGGACACCCCATCCGTATGTCAAACATATCTAGAACAGAGAACATGTACAAGGAGGAGACTTGATCCATCGACCAATTTTATACCAAATTTCCGTGGCCACTTCACACGAACAAAACAGATGCTCATGCTCCTCCTCCCCGACCACACAGACGACGCGTGGATCCAAAGAAGCAATTTCTAACTCTAAGAGCCATACACGTGGAATACGATCCATCCCTAATCTCCACATGAAAATATTACATTTTTCGGGATCCATTTCGACCATTTGAACACAAAATCATTCATCGTAGTCATAGTGGCTTAGAAGAAACTCTTTCACCCCTTTAACACTAAAGGGTCTTTGGTTCCTTCCTTTCCACTCCCACTTATCAGCACATTCCTTTAACCGATTCCTTTCTAGCTCTCGAATTAAAGACTCCAGCTCAGCGTCTTCTTCAGCAGTTAATTGGGCAACGTTGTTGAGAACAAAACGCTCATTAATACTGCAGAATCTATCGCGAACCCTGCACTTCTTGTCTATCTCCTTTTTGAACAAACCTGGGAACCTATCCTTGAGAGCCACGTTGTTAACCCAAGGATCCAGCCAAAATCGAATATCCCTACCATTACCACAGTTACCTTTAAGCATCTGGTTCAGACTCAAATCCCCCACCTTCATCCTATTAATTGCCTTAGCAATATTACCCCAAATACTAGCGTATGCTTGGCGAAAAGGGATGTGAGACCAACACCTCTTAGTGTCGTGCACTGAATCAATTACCCTTCTCCAAAGATTACTTGTTTCATTCCTGTATCTCCAAAGCCACTTCGCAATAAGGGCTTCGTTGGTCTCTTTCAATTTCGACAGTCCAAGGCCTCCATCTCGAATAGGAGACGAAACTTTGTCCCATGCCACCCAATGTATCTTAGACTTCTCGCTATCCCCACCCCATAAAAAGCATCTAATAATACCTTCCAAAGTGTTGATCACTTTAGCCGGAGCAATGAAAAGAGAAAAATAGTATGTTGGAAGACTTTTCATAACCGACTTGATGAGAGTTGTCCTCCCCCCGATAGAAAGACTAGATGCCTTCCAATTAGAGAGCCTTTTCTTAAAAATGTTAATCAAAAAATTCCAGCTATTGATTCGGTTCATATTACCCCCAATCCTTATACCCAAATAATCACATGGAAAGACCCATGCTTTACACTTCATCAGGTTCGCAACCCTTTTAACTTCTATATCATCAACCCCAATGCCCATTATGTGCGACTTACCTATGTTGATTCTTAATCTCGAACTCAAATGAAAACACCTTAGGATCCTAATCACATTCACCAAGTTACCTTCCGACCATTCTCCCATGAAAGAGCAGTCATTCGCGTATAGTAAATGAGAAATAATCGGCCCATTATTCGGGAATTCGAAGCCTTTCATAACATCCATCGATTGGGCTTTCCTCATGATGCTGGAAAGCCCTTCCATCACTATCAAGAATAAAAAGGGGGATAGGGGATCACCTTGACGCATACCCTTCGTGCATTGGAACTCGAAGGTAGGGGACCCATTCACCAACACAGCTGACCTAGCTGAGGATAAAATACCCATGATCCATTTGCACCACCGATCCTTGAACCTCATTTGCAACATAATGGACACCAGGAAATCCCAATTGACATTATCGTAAGCCTTGTTGAAATCGACTTTAAAGACAAACGCCTTACTCTTACATTTCTTCACCCATGAGATCATTTCATTAATAATTAACGGCCCGTCTAAAATCAGTCTCTCTTTCAAGAATGCCGACTGATTAACATAAATCACTTTATCCAGGACCCTTTTAAGTCTATTGGCGATCACCTTAGAAATTACTTTACTGATAATTCCGACAAGGGTGATCGGAGGATATTCGTTTAAGTTTCCAGGGTCCTTAACCTTGGGAATCAAAGATATAAAATCCGAGCTGCAACCTCTACTAATTTTACCTTCCTCATGAAACCTCAACAAAATATCGAAAAAATCTTTTTCCAATAAGTTCCAATACCTTTTTATGAATTTGAACATAAAGCCGTCGGGGCCTGGGGCTTTCTCATCTCCGCAATCAAAGACAGCATCTTTAATCTCCTCATTCGTGAACTTTGATTCTAGATTGTTAGCTTCCACCTCTGTCAATCTCGAGTTCAGATCACACACTATCTCAGGCCTTCTTATCGCACTTTCTTTAAATTTGGATCTGAAGAACTCGAACACGATATTTTTAATCTTCTTTGGGTTATTAACCCATTCGTCCTTCAGCGTCAGCCCTGGAATGGAGTTGGAGACTCTTCTGTTATTGATAAGGCCATGAAAAAATCGAGTATTCTCGTCACCATCCACATTCCATTTACACCTCGCCTTTTGTTTCAAATCTTTGGCTTTGCTCTCTTCAATTTCTAGAATCCTTTTTTTGCATTCCAGCCGAGTCCATGACTCCAGCTCATTTAGCTCATACTCCTCCATATTTGCCTCAACTTCCCCAAGCTCTTTTTTACATAAATCAAGTTCCTCACCCTCCTTAATATTCTTCTCGTCTCTCCACCTCTTAAAGCTACTTCTTAAACTTTGAATTTCTCCAAGAGCTTGATATCCGGGGGTCTCGAGAAAGAGAACTTATCGAGAGTATCCTTAACCACACCATTGCAATCTGGGTGATCAAGCCAGGAGGTATAGAAACGGAACGGAATAGGGCCAAAGTTGCTATCCATAATAGACCAAAGGATCGGGTTATGATCCGAATAAAGTCTCGGAAGAGCCCTGAAGATCGCCTTTGGCCATAAATCCAACAACTCTCTACAAACCAACAATCTATCGATTTTACTAAGTTTCTTTCCTTTCTCATCTTCTTTTAAATAAGTGAATCTACTACCTTTCATTTCATATTCAAAAAGATCTGCCCTTTCAATAAACAAGTTGAATTCTTGGCGTTATTTGATTTGAATTTAGACCCTTTTCTTTCCTCCTTAATTCGACCGAATCAAGTCCCCATAAGAATCCACCATCCCCACACCGGCTTTGATATCCAAGAGATCATTCCAAACATTGACTTTATCTCTGTTATTTTGAGGAGCGTAAATATTGGCTATAAAGACTATATTATTACACCCCTTGATAACCCCTTTACAAATTAGGAAGTTCTCCTTTTTTATCACCTCTACCTTTTGAACATCGAAGGGTCCCAAACGCTAATAAGACCCCCGATCGACCCGACGGATCCATAATCTCACATTCCATACCTTTTCTTCCTAATATTTGCTTATTCTCTCGATAGAAACATTCCCACTTGCGATTCTTGAATAGCTAATGATGACGCATCTCGATCGGTCAAGGACCTCCCTTCGCCCTCTCACCGAAATTGCATTACTAAGACCCAATTCTTTCTTCATAAGTCATTGGTGGCGAAACCATTCATCAACGACATGGTTACCATTGAATCCTCCACCAAGGCCTATGTCCTTCGGTGTCTTCTCTCAAGATGCCAAGACAAAGAAGAACCTTGACTTGGTCTTCCCCTGTGTTCCCACTATTTCATTAGCTTCCCGCCAAGTCCGAGATAGTGGGATGAAGCCTAGCGGTTACCACAAATCGTGGGGCGCCCATGATCTCCTAAACGTGTGCTAACACTCTCCGTTATTTTCATCACCTATAAATAGGTTGGACGAGTCATTTTCAATGGTATGTTCATTCAACACAAGATACACATACTTCATATTATTTACAACACACATCACATACTTACTCTCACGGGACATGGTTCGTAGGCCCAACCTCGCAAGAATCACTTAACGGCTGTCTACTATTTCTTATTGCAGTTGGCTACAAGTTTGGTGCAAGCATATCACCCTCATACCCTTTGATCACCATCAAGGCCCGGTCGTATTTAATTATTGTACAATCATGGGCGCCATCCGTGGGACCCGCTACTATTGGTCTCGTTATTCCAAACTCACACCCAAATCAATCACTCCCACTAGTTTCACGGCATGAATCAAGGAAAAGAGGATACACCCTCCGGTTTCTCGACCTTGACACCAATCCAAGTCAACGATCCTAACAACCTTCCCAATATAACCGCATCCACCTTTACCACACGATCTCACCCTCGAAATAACTCTCAACAACCATGCTTCAACTGGCTAACCCCGAACGGTAATCGGTCCAGCTTTGTCAAGCTAACATCAAGCATTAGAATCTTTACTTGAGGGCTCGGGCGAGGCAAGCTCGAAATGTGAAGATGCGTGGGAGTTAGAATACCAAGCCGATGAGTATGACGAAGAGTTGAAATGGAGGCCGTGCCCTGGCTCCTCGGGCTACACGCTGCTAAGGATAGGGTCTCCGAACAATCAAGGCCGAGTGGAAGGCTCATTGTCTTTGAAGATGTTCCGAGAGGCCCACTAGAAGGGAAGGCACGATGAAGGCTCTAATGGAAGGAATCACCAAGGGATACTACAGAGGTTAATTTGCCACCACTTTGGCGGCTCACCGGGAAGAACTAAGGCGGGGGTTCATGCAGCCTTCTCACGATCCGGCGTGAAGGCAATCCATCTCAAATGAATGGAGGTGAAATCTTCCTCCTCATGGTATGTACCCTCCTTTTCGTGTTCAATCTACCTCGCGGGTCTATCCCCACCTAATGGGCGTGTTAGCAACCCAGCTTTACTCAACCATATGGAAGCATGCCCTACGGCAAATTATGGTACATCCTTCAGACTCGCCAAGTCATCCACCTTATATACCTACCGCTTACCCTCAATATGCTAACCAAACCCCCGGAATACCTCCAAATCATAACCCGTATAATGCCGCCCCTACCTACATGCCACCTTATAATCGCTTCTATTAGGAGCCCATGGGCTCCACAACACCCTTCGTAAGATGGATGAAGACTACCCCTGGAAAACTGAAGGGGGTTGAATAGTTTTACCAATTAAAACTTCCTTTAATCTATTTAGATCGACTTATGTCAATCTATTTGGATGTGTGTGTTGGATGTTGATAAACAAGCATATAAAGGTAAGTAATGAAAAGATAAGAGTAAGAAGCACAAAACCACAACACGAGTATTTATAGTGGTTCGCCACAAGGACACATTCCTTACCCTACTCCACTCCCGAGTCACCTACTCGAGTTCGTAATCACTACACCAATCTCCTTATGGCGGAGAAGCCTTCACAACGCCGCCTACCCTTTTTCCTGCTAGGCTAACCACCGAAGTTCTTTCACCCAAGGTGAACCAAACCAACACAACGTCGCTTACCCTTTATAAGGTACTAGGCTAAGTACCTAGTTCGTTCACACCAAGGTGAACTACACCTTCACAAATACGCCTACCCTTTATTAGGTACTAGGCTAAGCACCTAGTTCCATTGCAATGGAGGAACTACTACCACACTACACCAACGACTAATCCCAAAGGAGATCTACCTTTACAACATCATCATGACATCAATATCCTTGATCTAATGCTAGTCTATCTAGTACATCGAAACACACCATATCGAATGTACATCTAAGGCACCTTCGTTAATGCCTTTGACTAGATCTACAAGACACCTTTCACTAATGTCTTGTGTCTTCACTCAAAGCACCTTTCACTAATGCTTCAAGTCTTGACTTCTAAGAACCTTTCACTAATGCTTCTTGTCTTGACTTCTAAGCACCTACCACAAGTGCTTATGCTATAGACGATAGATACTCTTCACTAATATCTTCGCCTTGACATTTGAGACACCTTCACTAATGTCTTCAACACTACACTTCTTTGAAGAAATAAAGGAATCATCAACAAGAGGACTTCAGTAGCCTTGATGATGAGGAAGCTTGGCAACTCATGGACTTGAGCTTGCTCGACTTCAAAGGTGGTGATCTTGCCTTTAAGAGGAACCTAAAAGATCACACAAAAACACAACTACAAACATAGATCTCTTGGATATAAGGTTAGTGAGATTTAACTCATGGGAGAAAGTGTGTTAGAAGGAGGTGAGAAATAATGAAGAAATGGCTCACTATTTATAGAAGAAAAATCCCATCTTGCTCCTGGATCCCACGGATCCCTACCACAAGGATCCGCTAGCACAAAGCTAGGGATCCGTGGAACGCCTCCTCTTACCCATGGGTATTTTGGTTATGGGTCATGGGTTGAACCAAGGATCTTTGGCTAGATACAATGTATCTGTGAGTGCAATGCACTTGGTCACTGGGTATGGGTTGATCCATGGGTTATGGATATCATCCATGTATGATATAAGCATGATGTCATGCAATGGGTTATGGGTCAAGATCCATGGGTTATGGGCTTTGGGTTGTACCCACCTACATTCAATGTATTTGCCCAATGGGTTGTGATACTTAAGTTTCTACCATTTATATTACCCAATATACTACATACTAGTTATGTGTATATTTTATCCAAATATGTAAACACTAGTTGTTGTACATATGTATTAGTTAAATCATAAAATCACTTATACTTGTTTTAGTGTTTTATGTGAAAATGTGAATATGTTAGAATCGTTAGTTCAAACCATTTACGTATTTTATTTGTTTCGTTAATATGATTTTACGTTTGTTATCGACAAAACATTAGAAGATCGTGAAATATAAATAAACGTTTTACGGCTTATTTGTATTAACAATCTCCCTTTTGTTGATGACAAAACATAAAATTATTTTAAGAAAAGCTAAAATTTGTAAAGTTTGAATTTAGAAGTTTACTTTCTTCTCCCTTTTGTCGAAACAAAAGTGTTTGAAGGAAAGCAACACATGTGAAAGAGAAAGAAAGAAGAAAATAGAGAGCAAATAACGGAATGGATATCGTCTTTACTCCCTTTGACGAGTCCATCCCTATGTAAGTACGCCAAGAAAGTGATACTAATCTAGGTTGTTTGCAAGTAAGTTTGCAAAGATTTCGTTTGTTGAATGTGCTCCCTTGATGATTGCAAAATGCACGGGATATCACGAAATGTAAACCTAGTATTGCAAGTAATTTGCAATGTATTGCTTTGACATAAAGCTCCCCAGCTTTATGATGTCAAAGTCTTCATGTGTAAATTGAATAACTACAAAACAAAGATTAAGGCAAGTATAATTCACAATTTCCGCAAATGTGATTCAAATTAGTAGAAGAAAACTTTCGTCTCACGGATCCCACGGTTCCATCCTAGTAGGGATCCGCTAGGCAATATCTTGAGGATCCGTAGTAGTGATTGATTTCAAGAATGGTGATATAACAAGTAATGTTATCACAAAATGAGATATGAATACAAGGTAATCATATGCTCGGAAAAATAACAAGTAGCATGTAATTCCATTTAATAAAACTAGAGTTATGATATACATGACTCTAAAACTAAGAAAATAGACAATACATGACTAGGAATTTCTAGACTAACTAACGCTTGATGCTAGGACACCACTAAAATCTTCTAGCTCAAGTTTTGTTTAGGTTTAATCTCGTCGAAACGCTCGAGGAGATGATAGAACATGAAACGTTGGTCTTCTCGCACTTGTATCAAACTTTCAACATGTTGACAATGATAACAATCTTTGTCATGGCTAGGTAGTGGTGGTGGAGGAAATGAAATAGCTTGATGCGAAGGATCAAGTGAGCGGCTCAGAAGCTTCAAACGATGGAGGATTGGTGGAGGTACATTTGAGAATGACTCAACCAAGAATGATGGTGGTGGTAGAGAAGTGTCAACTTCCATATGATCGGGTGGTTGATTTTGATGATTTCTCATAATCCTAATGGGATTATATGATGGAAATGGCGAAAAGGAAGTCGGAGCAAGTGTTGACTCAACACCTTGATTTTGAACCATTATTCCTCCTAATGAGGAGAATGTTGTCATGAAGCGGATGAGACGACCTAGGAGGCAAGTCCTCTAAATTGTAGAGATGTGGTGATGATAGTGGGGATGTAAATGAAATAGCTCTAGGAACCAATGGTGATGGTTTAGTGGGATAATATTGTTTGGCCTAGGAGGTATGGTGGTGTTTGGCATAGGTAGTTTTGTTGGTACTATCCTTTTAGGAATCGGTTTGATTGGATTATGAAGAATCCTATCATTTGTTGGCTTGAATAGAGATGATCTTGGTTGAAGAGATTTCGTGTATAACACGAGCCTTTTCATGGGTGGTTCTTTGGTGGATAAGTTACTACTTGGGGTTTTCCTCATGATGAGATGATTTCAAGAGGTTGCAAGAGCTGAAAGTTAGGATGAGAGTGATGACTATGGAGGTTCTAGCAAAGTGGTTTATAAACCAAGAGATTTGGCAAGTGCATTTAAGCCTTAAGCCACTAGGATTCATTGGAATGTGATGATTAACATGCACAAGAGTCAACTTCGAGGTTGTACTGATCTAGGAATTCATTTAAGATGAGATGGAGTGTTTAAGTTAGGAAGATGAGTTGAAATGATTGATTTAGCAAGATTTGACATAAACCGTCATCCGGATCCCACTGTTCCTTCCTCGAGAGGATCCGCCTAGGCTAATCCTAGGGATCCGCTTTCAGAGCTTATGAAAGAGTGGAAATAATGTTTCTAAGATCTAAGACCTATATCATCTTGAGTGTTTCATCCTCCCAAGTGTTTTAAATGAAGGGTGCTTGAGTACTTGAAGGTAATGAATGATGTAGCTAATGATTGTCATTTATGGAAGGATTTGGAACTTTCAAGAGTACCAATGGATGAGCAAGGATGACACTAAAGATTTAGAGTGTCACTTAAAGCTAAATGATCCTAGAGATCGTTGTGTCTTAGGATAGTGTTTTGGAAAGTATCCTAGAAGCTTTTGAGATGGGAAAACTAGATTTTGATCAACTTTGATCAATTTTGAGGTGAGGATGATTTATGATCAATTTTGCCATACTCGAAAGATTTCTAAGACTAGATGTGAGGGATTAAGTACAAAATGAAGTGTGAGTTTAAGAGCGGAAGAGTAATGGATTAAAAATGAAATGGTAGATTTACAAGTGACTTAGAGTGTGATCTAGGTGAGTTATGTATGAGTAGGAAAGATCAACCTATCTTGATAAGGACTTAATTTGCCTTAAGACACTACGTTTAGCTTAGTGTGAGGTGTGCTAAGAATATGTTTGAAATATAATGCTTGCAATTGCATTTTCTGTTTGCCGGATCCCACGGTTCCCTAAGTGTAGGGATCCGTCTAGCATAATTTTTGGGATCCGCCTATCTGCTCAGCAGGACCTTTACTAAAGGTATGTAATGATCTTGACAATGCATTATATCTCAAGGTTAGTCTAAAAGGAGTTCTAATACTAAATATCAAATGTAAGATGTTTTATTTCATGAAAGAAATTGGATTACATTGATAAAGCACGAATACAAGAGAATTGATCCTATTTTGGAATACTACTAGGTTCCTTGAGTGTTTTCGCTAGGAGGATCATTATGTGATTGATGAGTGTTGGTGGAATCAAGAATGAAGAAAGTCTTCATGAGAGATATGTTTAGCGGTTCCATCATCTTGTTCACAAGTACGCATAAACGGACTTTGAAATTGAGGATGGAAGTGCATAACATTATGATAGGCGTGTCAAGAACATTCCATAAGGGATGAGTTTATTCTTGGAGCCTTGAAGATTTGCACCGCCTTGCGAAGAAGTAGGCGAGATTGTATGGTTGTTGTGTTAGCAAACAAGACAACATGTGAGGGGAAGAATTTATCGATTTCCCAAGGCTCCAAACATTTTCACGTAGGATGAGTGCAAGAGGCTTGTACTCTTCTCGGATATCCCTTGTAAAAAGAATGTTTAGATCGGAGTAATATGGTCGAGGTTTGCATATTATGCGATTTAAATCTTCCGGAGAGGGTATGTGTGAACAATATGGACTATTTTCTTCACGAAAGTTGAAGAGATAATCAAGAGACCAATCTTCGGTGAAGGCACATTGTCCATGATTAGGAATCCGGAGGATGTGAGCAAAATGCCCAAGGGTTAGAGTGAACTTTTGGTTTTGATATAAAACCAAAGAGATGAGAGCGATCCTCGTTACGAACGAGTTCGACTTGACGGAAGAATTCCATTATAAACCTTGGACATATCTTCTTGTTGATTTCAAGAAGACATTCTAGTCCTATGGCTCGGAAGGAGGTATTGATACCTTCTTCGAATTGTAAGAGGTGTCACAATCGTCCTTCGTGGAAGTGATTGCCGAGATTATTGAACCCACGGACATGATTGCGGTGTGTTGGGTTCGAGAGAGATGTTCGGAGTGTAGCTAGTGAGTGAAAAATCAAACTCATATTCATGCGTCATCGTTGAACCTATGGAAATGATAAATTAATAAAAGAGATGTTTGTGGTCAACCTATGATAATCTAATGTTTTTACTAGATTTTTATTAACAATGGTATTTAACACTTTAACTTACTCAAGGTTTTGACTTTCTAGTGGATTATTATATTTAGAAAGATATTGGTTTTTAATCTTGCATGAAGACTGTTTTCCAGTAGGACGGATCCCACGGTTCCTTTTCAAAAGGGATCCGACTAGTATAACTTTCGGGATCCGTGGATCTGTAGTAACAGAAACAATTTTGATAAAAACATAGGTTTTATAGTTTTTATACCACGAGAAGTGTTTTATCCTACATTTTATTTTAGCATGCATTCATGACTTCTAATGTATCACGAAACACATAAATCACAAGAAAATAAATAATAACAAAGATAACAAGATTATTAGTAATATTGCATTTCAATGCTAAGGATGATACAAAGGATTGAGTATATGATCCCAATGTAGATTAACAACACAAAGTAAATGTCTCCATATGTGAACTTCATCATAGGGAACACAAGTGCGATGAGTGTTAGGGCGATAAGCACGAGTGCGATGTAAACCATGTTGATGACGGATCTTCTTGGTTTTGGTTGAGATGGAAGGAGGAGGAAGATGAAGTTTTTGAGTGAGAGGAAATTTTTGAAATTGGAAGATTTGAAAAGTGAGGATTTGATAGATAGGTCGACGGTGGGAGTTTTATAGGAAGGAGGAATTTTGAAATTGTGATTTTGTTTTATTGTTGGATTAAAAGAAAACATAAGTTTTATATACCACGACTTTAGACGAGAGATAAGACACGATATAAGAAAAGGCTTCATAATGAAGCTTCATGTAAAACATGTAATTTGCACAAAAGATAATTATATAAATACCTAAATAGGTATACTTAATTATCAAGCAAAGTAAAAAGAGAATCATACCTTTAGCGAACTTAGGAATGTCTTTACAAATGACACAACAAATGTCACTTAGACTATTCCCGCTCCTTTATTTAAGATACCTTCTTAGGAAGGTATTCTTGTTACCAAGCGACTCCTAAAGCTTGGTGGGTATGAGCTTGGACTAATCAACATGACAAGGAAGATTAGTGCAAACAAAATATATAAAAAATGTTGTTATCGAATCAACATCCAAACATATAGTTTTAAAAGACATGGTGTTTGTTTTATGAAAACCTTCTTTGTAGTTTTCAATTAACCATGGATCGTATTAAGTTTTTTAAAGTACAATATACTTCAAGAAACTTGGTAACGAAGCTCTGATGCCAATTGTGGAAAAGTAGAAGGGGGGTTGAATAGTTTTACAAATTAAAACTTCCTTTTAATCTATTTAGATCGACTTATGTCAATCCATTTAGATGTGTGTGTTGGATGTTGATAAACAAGCATATAAAGGTAAGTAATGAAAAGATAAGAGTAAGAAGCACAAACCACAACACGAGTATTTATAGTGGTTCGCTACAAGGACACCTTCCTTGACCTACTCCACTCCCCGAGTCACCTACCGAGAGTTCGTAATCACTACACCAATCTCCTTATGGCGGAGAAGCCTTCACAACGTCGCCTACCCTTTTTCGATGCTAGGCTAACCACCGAGTTCTTTCACCCAAGGTGAACCAAACCTACACAACGTCCGCCTACCCTTTATAAGGTACTAGGATAAGTACCTAGTTCTTTCACACCAAGGTGAACTACACCTTCACAACGTCGCTACCCTTTATTAGGTACTAGGCTAGCACCTAGTTCCATTGCAATGGAGGAACTACTACCACACTACACCAACGACTAATCCCAAAGGAGATCTACTCCTTTACAACATCATCAAGGACATCAATATCCTTGGATCTAATGCTAGTCTATCTAGTACATCGAAACACACCATATCGAATGTACATCTAAGGCACCTTCGTTAATGCCTTTGACTAGATCTACAAGACACCTTTCACTAATGTCTTGTGTCTTCACTTCAAAGCACCTTTCACTAATGCTTCAAGTCTTGACTTCTAAGCACCTTTCACTAATGCTTCTTGTCTTCACTTCTAAGCACCTACCACAAGTGCTTATGCTATAGACGATAGATACACTTCACTAATATCTTCGTCTTGACATTTGAGACACCTTTCACTAATGTCTTCAACACTACACTTCTTTGAAGAAATAAAGGAATCATCAACAAGAGGACTTTAGTAGCCTTGATGATGAAGAAGCTTGGCAACTCATGGACTTGAGCTTGCTCGACTTCAAAGGTGGTGATCTTGCCTTTAAGAGGAACCTAAAAGATCACACAAAAACAAAACTACAAACATAGATCTCTTGGATCTAAGGTTAGTGAGATTTAACTCATGGGAGAAAGTGTGTTAGAAGGAGGTGAGAAATAATGAAGAAATGGCTCACTATTTATAGAGGAAAAATCCTACTGTTCCCCGGATCCCTACCACAAGGGATCCGGCTAGCACAAAGCTAGGGATCCGTGGAACGCTCCTCTTTACCCATGGGTATTTTTGTTATGGGTTATGGGTTGAACCATGGATCTTTGGCTAGATACAATGTATCTTTGAGTGCAATGCACTTGGTCACTTGGGTATGGGTTGATCCATGGGTTATGGATATCATCCATGTATGATATAAGTATGATGTCATGCAATGGGTTATGGGTCAAGATCCATGGGTTATGGGCTTTGGGTTGTACCCACCTACATTCAATGTATTTGCCCAATGGGTTGTGATACTTAAGTTTCTACCCATTTATATTACCCAATATACTACATACTAGTTATGTGTATAGTTTATCCAGATATGTAAACACTAGTTGTTGTACATATATATTACTTAAATCATAAAATCACTTATACTTGTTTTAGTGTTTTATGTGAAAATGTGAATATGTTAGAAACTGTTAGTTCAAACCATTTACGTATTTTATTTATTTCGTTAATATGATTTTACGTTTGTTATCGACAAAACATTAGAAGATCGTAAAATATAAATAAACGTTTTCGGCTTATTTGTATTAACATACCCTTTGCACGATGGGTTGAAAATGCCCACATATTGGTACTTATGATGGGAAGGGGACCCGACAACTTCTTACACTTGTTCGAAGGACTATCGAATGCGTGTGGGTTATGCCCGTTGCTTGCCACATGTTTACATATACCCTACGAGACTCGCTCAGATATGGTGGAACGGGCAAAAGCTAGGTAGCATTTTGAATTTGGACGATCTCAAGGCCAAGTTCGGATCACATTTCACCAATGTAAAAGTTTACAAGAACGCACCTAACAAAGGCACAACATCAAGCGAAGGAAAACGAGAGCACTGTGGCTTTCATTACCGTGACACACCGATGACACCTTACGGATAATGGGCTTGCACGAAGACCAACGCATCTCGTGTTTTGTGCATGGCCTACGGAATGTAAGTTTGGTTGAATTCCTCCACCGATCTTCCCGCAACCTATAAGGGCTTGGTGGAGAAGGCTTACACCGGATCAAGCAAAATAAGTGTCTACCAACGGGCTCGGTCAAAAATAAAGAAAGTCACAAAGAAAGTCCCAAGCATCCTTCGTGGGAAGGGTAAAAAAGCACACAAAGGAAGAGATGATTTACACCATACCATAAAACATCAACCACGGTCTCAGCTAATCTGTCCAAATCTCCAAGGGAGATACTAGCTACGTAAAAGGTCACAAGACCTTTGATCCTCCTCCTCACTTGGCCAATAGAGGAAGGCCCAGAGATACTTCCAAATTCTGCTACTTCCATGACCATTACGGACACGACACCAACAATTGCAGAGAGCTCAAGAAACAGATAGAAGAAGCCGTGAAGTCCGGCCAATTGGGACATTTGGTGAAAGGTATAAAGAAAGGTAAAGAAAAGGTCTCTAACACACAGTTGGGGAAAGATACCACACCTGTCGAAGCACCCATCCTCATGGTGTACAAGAATGACTCTGGTTTAAAAAGGAAAGAAGCGGAGGAAGCATTATGCGGAGTAGGAGATGTCACTTTTCCTTCAATCACAGGGAAAGTTCTTTCAAATGACCCCGTGGTCATCAAGGTCTTGATCTCCAACAGAGAAGTAAACAGGGCCTACCTAGACTGCGGTAGCTCCTGTGAAGTAATCTACGAACGCTGTTTTCTAAAGCTCAAGCCTTCGATAAGGTCGAAGAGAGTAGATTCGAAGGTACCCTTAGTAGGATTCTCAGGGGAACACTCATGGCCCTTGGAAGAAGTCCCTCTAGAGGTCACGATTGGAGAAGGAAGGCTAAAAAGAATAGAAACTCTGGTATTCACGATCGTAAGGTCTGAATCTCCTTATAACCTATTGATAGGGAGAACGGCAATGCGTAAGATGGGCATCGTTGTCTCCACCATACATGCCGCGATCAAATTCCAAACACCCTTCGGCATTGGAACGGTTTCTCCAAATTATAACATGAAGAAGTTTATGGAAGTAGGCAAAGGGTCAAACAGTGTCGGAAGAGCCTCAAGGATGTTCTCGATTGTAATTGACGTCAAGAACGATTGTAGTAAATGATCTCTATCCCGATCGACGGTGGTAATCGAAAGCAGCCCCAACCTCCTTTAAAGCGTAATTGGAAAAGGTACTACGTGCTAATGCGATGTCTTCGTATGGACCTACTTTAACATGACGGGGTCCCGAACTCTCACCATAGACGGAAAGCCCTTCGGCACTGAACACAAGCTCAATGAGTTCAAACATATTGAACCCATCAAACAAAAGCGTCGAAGCCTAGCTCCCGAAAGAAGTGCCGCCGCATGCAAAGAAGTGGACGAGCTTGTAGCAGCAGGCATACTCAGAGAGGTGAAGTATCAAACTTGGGTGGCCAATCCGGTGATGGTCAAGAAGCACGATGGAGGATGGCGAATGTGCGTGGATTTCACAGATATTAACAAAGCTTGCCCGAAAGACTGCTATCCTCTGCCAGAAATTGATTGGAAAGTAGAATCCCTGTCAGGGTTTCGACTAAAATGTTTTCTGGACGCTTATAAGGGTTACCATCAGATACAAATGGCGGAAGAGGACGAAGAGAAGACAACCTTTTCACAGGAAAAGGCATTTATTGTTACAAAAGATGCCTTTGGTTTGAAAATGCAGTGCCACCTACCAACGCTTAGTGGACAAAGCCTTCCACAAGCAGATAGGTAGGAATCTGGAGGCGTACATAGACGATATGGTCATAAAGAGTATAATGGAGGAGGACATGCTCTCCGACATCAAGGAAACCTTTGACCAACTTCGCGCCATCAACATGAAGTTAAATCCCAAGAAATGTTCCTTCGGTGTAGAAGAAGGACAATTTTTGGGGCATCTGATCACCAAGCAAGGTATTAAGGCCAATCCTTCGAAGGTTAAGGCCATCAAGGATTTACAGCCTCCTAAGTCCCTAAAGGAAGTGCAAAGTCTGAACGGAAAGCTAGCGACCTCAGAGGTTTTTATCGGGGTGCGAGACGGATCTTTCTTGTTCTTCAAAACACTCAAAGGATGCACGGACAAAAGACGCTCCATTAGAGCATGATGCGTAGCGGCCTTCCAAAAGCTCAAGGATTTCATGGTTATTCTACCTACACTTACCGCCCCAATCAAAGGCGAAGTGTTATTTATGTATATCGCAGCCTCCTTCGAAAGCATCGTCACTGTGTTATTGGCGTAAAGGGAGAAGAAGCAAATCCTCATCTACTGTTAGCGAGGGTTCTGCTGGTGAGCTAAATTATCCAAGATTGAGAAGCTAATTTTGGCCTTGGTCCATGCGGCGAGACGCTTTCAAGGTACTTCCAAGCTCACCCCATAACAAGATTTCATCGACAAACCAATTAAGCATATACTTTGAAACCGGAGAAACTGAAGGATAGCTAAATGGGCTATCGAGCTGGGAGAGTACGAAATTGAATACAAGGGTAGAAATTCGGTCAAAGGGTAAATATTGGCAGACTTCTTAGCAGAAACACCCTCCGAACCAAAGCATGACACAAAGGTTGTTGAAAAGAAGCCTGATAAAGGTCAAGGTGGAAACTTTATACTGACGGAGCCTCTAGCTCCGACGGTTCTGGCGCAGGTCTCATGCTTGTTGACCCCAAAGGGAAGGAGTACACTTATGCACTCGGCTTTGAATTCGACGCTACGAACAATGAAGCGGAGTATGAAGCCTCACAGCGAGCCTCCGATCACAAAGACATGGAGGTAGAAGACTTGGCTATTTTCGTTGACTCACAACCGGTGGCCAACCGGATAAAAGGCTCCTACGAGGCAAGATAACCTGTGATCAAACAATACCTGGATAAGGCTAAGGAAATGCTCAAAGGGTTCGCATCCTACAACATAGAGCATGTTCGGAGAAACCAAAACAAGAAGGCGGACGCCCTTAGCAAATACGCGTCAATGGCATTTGTTCATTTAACTAAAGAAGTTCTGGTCGAGGTGTTGGCAGATAGGTCCATCGTCCGAAAGGAGGTGTCTGACATAATACAGGAGGAAGACTCGAATGGATGACTCGATTGAGAATATCTAATAAGTGGTATACAAATGAAGATCGGGTTAGCTCGAAAGGTCCGCATCAAATCACCACAAGATGTAATCATGGGAAATTATCTATACGTAAGATCCTTTCGTCCCCATGGCTTCGTTGTGTAGGACCTAGGCAAGCCGCCAACATCATTCAAGAAGTGCATGAAGGATCCCGGACTTCACGCAGACCTCGCTCCGTTGTTTCCAAAATCATGAGGATCGGATATTACGGCCTTCTATGCACAGTGGACGCCGTTGAAATCATTCGAAGTGTGAAGCCCGTCTGTTCACTCAAGGGTCCCAAGGCTACCAAAACAAGATATGACTTCGTGACGTCCGCATGGCCCTTCACCAATGGGGATGAACATCGAGGTCCCCTACCAATTGCTCCCGGAGGAGTAAAATTTTGGTTGTAGCCATCGATTACTTCACTAAATGGGTGGAAGCGAAGCCTTTGGCATCCATCACAGAAGACACATGGAAAAGTTTGTGTGGGAGCATATTATCCGTCGGTTCGAGTACCTCACATCATCATTTCGTATAATGGGAAGCAGTCACCGCGGGTATTCCTGTTTTGCGAGGCCCGAATATCAAACAATCCTTCACTTCCGTCTACCATCCTCAAGGTAACGGACAAGTGGAAGTTACTAACAGGGATATCATACAAGGAATAGAACGAAGGCTGGGATACATTCACCACAATTGGGTAGATGAACTACCTCAAGTACTTTGGGCTCACAGAACGCATACAAAGTCAAGTCACAGAGAGACACCTTTTAGCTTGACATATGGCACGAAAGCTGTCATCCCCTCGGAAGTAAGCGTTGAAACTGAAAGGGTCATGAACTTCGAAGCAGCAGATAACGAAGAAATACTCCGTAGTAACCTAGACCTACTCGAAGAACGAAGGGAAACAACCTCAATCAGAGAAGCTATCCATAAGCAAAATATTGAAAGGTACTACAACAGTCGGGTTCGGCCTTCGACTTTCAAACCAGGGAATACGTTCTCCGACTCAACAACGCAAGTAAAGTCGAGTACTGTGGTAAACTAGGACCTACATGGGAAAGGCCCTACGTTATTAAGGAAGCATATGGCAACGGAGCCTACAAGTCGGAAACCTTGAGGAGATCGCTATTGCTAGAACTTGGAATGGCACTACCTTCGTAAGTTCTACGATGAAGCTTACAATGTCCGAGGACATTTTTTATTTTTGCTTTCAATCAATGTATTTGCATTCTTCTCACTTGGGGAAAGAAACATTAATGGTAGGCGTCTAGTATTCATTTCTTAAAATGATGTAATACTCCCTACCCACTTAATGATATAACACATTTCCCTCAAATCTCTTGTTTCGTTCAATACAACAAAGATTTGCCCACCAAGTCGCTTTATAAGTTTCAATGTCGAAGGGATGTACAAAGACTAACAACATGTCTTGCTCATATGCATAACATCCATCTCAACTTCACATTAACTTTCCTATATGGCCTTAAGGTATTTTAAGCCTTCACGCCTAAAGGATTAAGATGAAGTGGGTCGCGACCCTCTGCCGTGATCAAATTATACGATTGCTAATATTCTTGGTGAAGTAACTACACATAATGAGGCTATGCATCTACCATACGCCTTAGGTTGTAAAATTTTTTTTTACGCAAGTAAAATAAAAAGAGAAGAATCACACATGGCAAAATTGAAGCTCTAGTGGCTTTAATGTAGATTACTGACTAGTTTAACTAGTCTAAACAGGCCATAGCCTTAACGATCCAATTAAACAAAACATTGTCTTAGGCCGTAGCCTACATCACACATACCAAATGTTAATTGTTGCATCAAGCACGAAGCCTGGAAAGGAACACAGACAAATTGTTTTAAACAGGGTACATACCACCCTGGGGATCAAATTACAACCACATGGTTGCCTTCATCAAAATTTGGAATGAGTGGGATCAGCTGAATCTGGGGAGGGAACCTTGGGTGACGGAGTCTTCTTGGAGGAAGACGAAGGCTCGACTGTCCTTGGCTTTTTGGCCAGTAGGTCCTCAATTGAGGCCGCTGGGTCCTTCGTCACATCTGCAAGGAAAGGGAACTCTAGAGCAGTTAATTGATTACCTGCATCATCATACTATTTCTCATGAGTTGCCCAGTAGTAAGGAACTTTCTCCGCCCACCGGTTCCCGCCTTAGCTATCTCCTCCAAAGTGGTGCACTTGCCATGGAAAATGGCCGATTCACCACATTCCCAATGGCGATACCCACATCATCGCTATGATAAAGTTCCATAGCAATATAGGGATTACCTGGTTACCAAGTCCACCCTATCCTTCTTCAAAGATCTTCGCATTAAGGTTTAACCCATCTACCTTTTCTCCGAGCTTGATCTCTTGGTCCAAAGAACTCGCCTCTCTTGTTCGAGGCCTCCACACTTGGATGAAAGAACGATATCCGCTCTTTATAGCCTACGACCATTGAGCCTTTGACAGCTAGCTGCGCATTCACCGCTGCTGCCGGTTGACTTTTGAGCTTTTCATTCTCGCCTCGAGATCTTGCACCAAGGGTTCTTGTCAAAATCCTCCAAGGCATCCTCACACTTCTTCTCTAGGTCTCGCATACTCGATCCCTAGCCTTCTCCCTTCTCAAGATAACATCCATTTCTTCTCGAGCTTTGGTGACAAGATGGGCGCGCCCTTGTCCTAGCATTGAGTTGGTTGTCTAACATGCACTGTCGGACATAAATTTTGTCATGAAGGTCGCAGAGCCTTTCTATGGACATATTATCCATCACCCCCTTCCACTTGGGTGGGATTACATTGCTCACGAGTTGGTGACAAGCTAGGGGAGAGGGAAGTTCTTTCGTATCAGGAAGTCCTGCAGCATATATAAATATGTTAACATATGATTACTGGTACCTAATTTTTGTTACAGGTAAGAAACATTAGCATGGATATCATCACCATCGGGCCCTTTGATGGTCGGAAACACCACACCTTACCTTGGACACTCTTTTGCCGGGTAGTTCGAGAGGGTGGAGTAGGTAGGATAAGTTTCCTCTTCAAGAGGACTTCACGCCTTTTGCCGGTACCTTTCCCCGCTCGGACCCTTTCACCAATACCGAGGGTCCCACGATGACCAACTATCCTTCTGAGACCGGTTCATCGAGTCGACAACATTCTCCACAAGTTGATCTTCCACATCTATGGGTTCTTTTGACGGGAGGAGCACGATCACAGCTCGATGGGCTGGGCTTCCACATCATTGTTATTTATGGACACTGATGGGGAGCCCACGCCATAACTTGTCTCTTGGGGATTCTTTGGAAGGAAGCTTACCTCCTTTGCACCACCAGCTACCACAAAGTTCCTGAACGACATCTCTGCACAAAGGAGAAAATAAGATAAATATCAGAAAGATAAGTTTTTATTTCTTATTTTAATCAAAAAAGTACATACTTTCTCCATCACAAATAATCTCAGGTACCAAAGGAGACCCCTCCCATCTTTCAAAGAATGCCGACCATGAAAAGAATTGGCTCGTGAATGTTTGGCAATCACCGGATGACGAGCCAAACGCTGATACAAAGCGTTTCTTCTCACAGTATAGCGCAATGGATCGTTGAACCTTTTTTCATCATATTGATATTCTGGGTTTAACAATGCAGAGTATGCCGGAGGGATAATGGTGTTTTGGATATAAAAGAATTTGCCTTTCTAGTTCCTTATGTGCGTAAAAGGCCTATCTATCAGAATGGGCACATCCCTTTCACCCCTTTTGGCCAAGGTCAACCAATCTCCTCCCGGGTATAGATTCAGAAAACCCCTAAGCACAGTCAAGGGTGGTTCGAACCCATAGGCTTTGCACATCACGATGAATGTTGTAAGCTTGGCTAGGCCAAACGGGTTGAACCTAGAAATGTGTACCTCATAATACCGGAGGAATTCTAAGATCATAGGATGCAAAGGTATCCTAAGGTTGGAAGTGGTGAATGCATGGGTATACATGCCTACAAAGTTTTCAGGGGCATCAAATATCCCTTGATTTCTACTAGGCAGCATGATTTTATGTTCCTTTGGAATCGGGTAATCAGTGAGGAACGCTTTAAGCTCCTCCCTTGTTAATGTGCAACCTTGTTGCTTTATTACAAATTTTTTATTGGTTGACATTGAGCCTTCTAAAATCCACAATAATGTATTTGAAATACAGAGATGAAGGAGCACTTTACCTTGTTTGATCGAAAGCTTGATCGGAAGAGGTTTTAGTAGGTGAAAAAACTTGGGCGAGAGATAAACTTTGTTAGGGTTTTACTATTTTTACATTTTATATACCCTACAAATGAAAAATCTCGCCCTACACGTAATTACTTATCCCTTACCACCGGATTTCAAAACTCTTTAAATTTTGAAAAGAAGTTCTCTTTACCGAGGAAAAGGGTGGTTAGGATAATTATTTGCATTAATTACGGTCAATAGGTGCAAGACTTTTCATCTTCGCTCATTTTTGTGACGAAGGGAATTTTCGTTCTTATTTCGAGTCGAAGCAATATTTCTTGTTCGTACATATCACTTTCGACTGGGGGCTTGATGACGTACCCTCCGATCGGTCGAAGGACCCCTTCGCCTCGATCGAAATTGCATTACGAAGACCCAAGTCTTTCTTCATAAGTCATTGGTGGCGTAAAACCATTCATCACCGACATGGTTACCATTGGGAATCCGCCACCAAGGCCTATGTCCTTCGGTGTCTTCTCTTGAAGATGCCAAGACAAAGAAGAACCTTGACTTGGTCTTCCCCACGCCCCACTATTTCCTTAGCTTCCCGCCAAGTCCGAGATAGTGGGGATGAAGCCTTAGCGGTTACCACAAATCGGGGACGCCCCCCATGATCTCCTAAACGTGTGCTAATGCTCTCCAAGCTATTTTCATCACCTATAAATAGGTTGGACGAGTCATTTTCAATGGTATGTTCATTCAACACAGATACACATACTTCATATTATTTACAACACACATCACATACTTACTCTCACGCCGGAGGTGGTTCGCGAGGCCCAACCCTCACAAGAATCACTTAACGAAGTGTCTACTATTTCTTATTGCATTGGCTACAAGTTTGGCACAAGTTTGGCGCAAGTATATCACCTCATACCCTTCGATCACCATCAAGGCCCGGTCGCATTTAATTATTGTACAATCGCCTAAAAAACTTTTTCTTTATGAATAATACCTTTGATCCATTGGGCTTGAAGTCCCCCCAACCCTCTTATGTTGATAGAGACAATTCATTGGGCAACTTGATTCATTCCTTCTTCTTCGATCGACTTCATAATCTCGAGGTCGCTTTGACAAATCAATTCCAATAGATACGCATATCTCCTTTGTCTTGAGCACCTCTTCTTTTAACTCTTCATCTCGAAGGTCCTCGTTCTTTGTGTTATCCGTCCCCCCACAGTCAACATTTTTATGTTCTCCTTTTTGATCTTCTGAGAACTGATAGCTATTATTAAGGTCAAAGGAACCTTTATCATTTGATTATTCCACAGACTTATCCAAATTGCTGGGCCTCACACTATCCTTAGACTTATCAATAATATTGGGGTTATTGTTTAAGCCCAAAAGCCCATCCAGAGAAAAAGGGTCTGAATCCCTTGGCCTTTTTCTGGGCCTGATGGGAAGCCCACTAAACTTGTTTGTCCATCGATCCGTGCAAACCGCCAAGTTTTCTCACGCAGTCGACCACTGTGAATGGCCAACCAGAAGAAACTTAAAACAACAAAGCACAAATGCAATGAAGATCGGGAGTATAGTGTTTCCCGGGTCGTTATGTCCCAAATGAGCTATGCAATGGATCACCAAACGTATAGTGATCGAAAGATTTGAACGGGAAAAGGATTTGGAATGATTATAACTACAGAAAAAGTTATATAAACTACAGGGGCTTAAATGCAAATTAAAGAAAATTAAAAAGATAAAATATATTAAATAAACGCTATCACTATTTGCAAATTGATGTTTTTGTTTTTCTGTTTTTATAAAACTGATTTAAAAACTACGCGACGTACAAATGAAAAAGTGAAACTTACACAATATAAATCCTAAAAATATGAAAATAACATTTTTACAATCCTAATGATACAAGAAAATTTATAGAAAAAGAAAATTATTTTTATAACTATTTATCTATTAATTAAAAACTATTTTTAACTATTTAATATTAGCCTAAAATACAAGAAAATAGGAAATAAAGCTAGAAAAATAAAATTAAGACTTGGAAAATCTAAAATGACAAAAAGAATTTTCAAAACTATTTTTATATTTTTCCGAATATTTTTGGATTTTCTAGGAATTAAAAACTATTAAAACTAATTAAATTGCTTAAAAATACAAATTTAACTAAGAAAATCTAGAAAATATTTTTTGGCTTTTATATTTATCTTAACTTAAGAAAATAAAAATTATTTTTTGAAACTTTTCTTAATTTTTGGATTAAAAGCTATTTAAAAGTGCTAAAAAGCGAATTAAATCAAGAAAAATAGCAAACAGACGGAAAAATATGAAAAATTCAAGATAACTCTAAAATAATACTATGAAACTAGGAAAAATGGAAAAACAGTAGGTTGTGTGGAGGAAAATGCAACTGCTATTGGAAGTGCTTATAAATAAGCACTTTGAATAAGCCAAACACCACAATAAGCTACCAACTTATTATACAAGCAGTAATATGTTATAACTACTCAAAACCAACTAAAATCACCTACTTTAAACCTATGAAATACAAGATGCTATAATATGAATGATTTGGCAAAAGTGCTAAAACCAGTTTCTGGGTGCCTACTTTATACCAAAGAATAAGCACTCCAATAAGCTAAAAACCAAAATCCAAATGTGGAGACCTAAACTAGACTTGGGTGAGTGCTTGTAAACCAAGAACCAAGCTTGGACAAGCTCTAATGAGCACTGTGCAAGGTCAGACAAAATCGAGAAAACTCGCTTTAAGTGAGTATTTGAACAGGGCAATTAGAGCTTGTTTGACAAGCTCAAATGGAGCTTTTAAGAAATTTGTAAAATTATACAAAAATGACTATAAGAAATGAGACCAGCTTAAGTTTTTAAAACAACAAATCTCACTGAATTTGGTCCTAGAATAACTCAATTAAAAATCACTCCAGTTGGTTGAAAATCACTTTTTCCAGTTTTTGACTTTTTTGATAGTTAAGAAAAGTTGACTTTCATGAACTTTGATCCCAATTTTAGGACTGATTATGAAGTAAATAGATGAAATAAAGCTGATGCAAGCAATGTCTAGGAATTCTATACACAAAACAACCTTTTGATTTTTCAAAACTATAACAGATTAAGCAGTTGAGATGGATTTTTTGTAATGTTGACTTTGACAAGATGCAGCACAAAATGAGAGTGATATGAGTCTATTAGAACTAAACAAACCACAAACAACAAAAGTCTATCACTGAATACACCTCTAACACATTTTAAGCTATAAATCCAAACACCCTTTTCTTGACTGATTAGCAAATGAAACTGATCTAACTACTAATCCAACATGTAACTTTGATCAAACTAAGTTTTCTTAACCTAAACACAGCTTAATTAACAGGTACAAACCAATCTAAACCATTAATGCAGATTATGCAACAGTTATTAAAATTAACTTACAAGAGGTCCCAGCCACTATGGCTTGAAAACAGTGAACCCAAGAACCACTAGCCTATATAAATCATCCCAATTATCTCTGAATTAACCCAAATCCATCACTGCATACCCATCATCCATCTCCATTTCCATTTTAGTCCCAAGTTTGACTTTCTTTGACCAAATACCAAAATGGATTGAAACTTGAATGTAAGCTTGTAAAAAGGTGTAATAAGCTTATATAAGCTTGTTCGAGCTTAAAAAATAAGCTAATGAGAGCTTGTATACAAGACTTTGAAAATTAAAATTGTAACAGTGAACTTAACAATATGAAATGATAATATAACTTAAATTGGAACTTGAAATTGATTTATATTGATAAAACAACTTAGGAGAGTACAATATAACAAAAGCTAATGACACCTGAACTCAACTAAAACTTTTAAACTAAAACGACATTAACTAAATTTTAAAAACTAAAACTACTCTTTTCTTCTTCTCTAGCTTCCTTTTATACATCAAAAGCACTCCCCACGTGTCTCTGAGCAAATCCCAAGAATAATCCAGCCATTGGATGGCTAGAAATCAATCTTGGCCGTTCTTTGAAATTTGGCGCCAAAATTGGTTTTGATAATGTGAAAGGGAGGGTGCATTTAATGCATCTTGTATTGGTGTGGAGGTTGGAGGGACAAAACATGGAGTAGGGGTGGAGAGTTGTTGGTGGGCGGAGGTGAGTGTTGCATAAAGTGGTCGGGAAGGGGAAAAAAGGAGGCGGGGTTGATTATTTTAAACCATGGGTAATGGGTTGGGTTGGACGGGTTGGTTTATTGGACCGGGTTGGGAGTTGTTGGGTATTTATTTGGGCTTAAGCTTATTTTGGACTTAGGATAGGATATGGATCCAAGGTATAGTTTAGGGACCAAAAGAGTAAACTCTGAAATTCCAGGGACCACATATGTAACTTCTGAAAATGTGGTCCAAGGGTTGGTCTTGCCAATCTCAAATAATATAAGGACCATATTTGCCATTTTTGAAAATTCCAAGGACTAAACATGACCATTTTTAAAATCCAGGGACCAAAACTGTAATTTCTCAAATCTTTTGGAACTTTTCACCAAAGGACTAAATATGACAACATATGATTTCAAAGGGACCTCTGGTGACTTTTCTTTTAAAATTATGTGCTCAGGGACTATTTCTGACAATTTTTGAAACTTGGGGGACTGAAACTGCCAATTATGCAAACTTAGCTCATTTTTCATCCGATTTTGAACATTTTGCATCCGAAACATATAAATGCAATTTTGGAATATTTTCGATATTTTGATGCATTTCGAGCATTTTTAGGCGTTTTGCGTCAGATTAAACAAAAATGATGAGTATTTACACACTCATCATCCACCTCCTCAAAATTAATAATGCCTTGAGCTTTAACGTTCTTATTGTTAATATTGGATGATGAGAATTAGAAAGAGTTTTCTTGGTCCACCCGACTTTTATGAATCCCCACTCCTTCATTAAATGTCCCATTACCAACATAACGTTGGCTCTCCCCTTCCCCATGCACATAATCATCTTCCTTTTTCTTCCCATCCCCATGCAAAGTCTTTCCATCTTCCTTCCCCGGGGCACTCAACTCTCCTTCTTCCATTTTCGACGATGAATTACACTTCTCCTCTGCTTGATCTCCGAACACTTTCCATCCGGACCCCGTCGAGTTACCTCCAATGTTATTACTGATTGAGCAACTAGGACTCCAATTGAAGTCTTTCTCTTTAAGCCATACCTTAAAATTAGTTCCTCTCCAAATTAATGTGACGACCTCCTTAACTTCGATACCATCTCCGACTAAAACTCCTACCCCTTCCACCGACTTATTCATCTCACCATCATCCGAAGACGATGGCGAGACAACTTCTCCTACTAATTCTCCAATTTTATTATAAGTAGACGCCGTTGCAAGATGTAATGGGACACCATAGATTCCAACCCATGCAAGTCTTCGGAATGGAATAATTTGACCAGACCATACCTCTACTTTAGAAAACCATGTCCTCCAAATATCATCCTTGTTGTGGAAGTTTTGTGCGTCCTCCTTGCTAGGAAATGAAACTAGAATACAAAGACCTCCCACGTACTTCATCTCCAAACCAATCTCGCCCAAACCTCCCAGATACGTGTTAATGTTGGTAAGAACATTTAGATTGATGCACCACGCAACCAACGCCTTTCCATGGAGCTTCGTCAACGCCACCTCCACCCTATCCATATTAATGACTTTTTCTTTTGTTGTCGTCCCAAAGGGTTCCGCCACCACATCCCTGTAAGAGAATCCAAAAGTTTTGTCGCCACGGCTCCCTCCAATATCATTCTTGAAGCACTCCGAGAAGCCCTTAACCTTCTCAGTGTGTTTAAAACTCGTCGTCTTCCTATTCATGACAATCCCAGCCTTTTCGTTTTCCTCTGCATGTCTTGCCACGTTAATAGAAAGAGTGAAGCTCCCCATCTTGATCGACCTAAGCCTCTCTTCCATGTCTTTCCAATCCCTCACCCCTTTGAAGCTCACAAAGCCGAAACTTTGTCCTTCCTTGTTCCTCCGTCTATCAATGTATACCCCCAATCTCTCCATATTCTTTGAGTCTTGTCGCAAGGTCCCATGGTCTGCACCTATCTAGAATGTTGGACACAAAGAATTTGATTACCTGGTTCTTCTACCTTGGTCTTTGTGACTTCTTCTGTTTCGTACCTCCTGACAGCCGTCCTTCTCTCTCTACCTAGTAAATAATAAATATATACCCACTAACTCAAGCCAACTTTCCCACTTCCCCATTAAAACTCTCTTCCCCATTAAACATCCATTTCCCCCTTTTTTCCGATGGAAAACAACTTCAAAAACCATCAGAAAATAGATTTTTGCACTGTAGAACACTTAAATCGTTGGCAAGGTGAGAGCGACGAGGGCAATTTGGTTTTGTGAGTGAGAGCACCGGACTTTTTTCCCACCAAATTGACTTTTTTTCTTATATGTTTTGTGTATCCGCAATAACTTGGTTGGGGGCGTCGCCCCCCGCTACTATCAAGGTGGCTCCGCCCCTGCTTTCAATGAATTTCTTGGAAAGACCTGGAGTCAGGTAATATGATAATCCTTAAAACCTTAAAACCCTTGAATTATTCATTTAACATATAATAATAAATACAATGTTTTGTACATACATTAACCATTATAAAATTTAGAAAAGTGGATAAAAGTGTTGACGGATAACCCAGCTCATTTAGACCCATTGTTACACGTCCCATTCTACTGACCTATTTTTCATACTATAATCGTTGCACTCGATATCTAACATTTGAGTGTGTTCTCTGCGGTAAAGTCTAAAAAATTCAAATTGCCAACTTTTATCCAAGGACCATTAGCTCAATATATCTTGGTCTGACAAATTTGCACATCATTACTCATATGAATGTGTTTCGGATATTCTCGTGGGAGTTGGGGAACGTGTTATCTTTTTTGACGCCAAACACTAGCCATCCAAGATTGTTGGAAGGTCGATGTCGTTATGGTCTCGCTATCGGTTTTAGGCTAACAAAGTATATGATATGTGGTCGCAGCCCATTGCGGGTATTCGATGATGCCTTCATAATTGCAGGTCTGAGCCTCATTTCTAACTATCTGATATCGAGTATTTCTTTTATGGTTATAGATGAACACGTCACAATTAAGGGGGTATCATTAGTTGGACCCCTGATGGTTGCGTTCTAAGTAACATAAAACATTTATTTTTGTTTATTGTCCATAATCAGATGGTACATGTGCATTCAAGATCTTTGATGTTGCAATACAACTACTCATATTTTGATTTTTTTTCATAAGGTTTGCTACTCGATGCTCTCCACTATATTCATTTACATCTGCTTAAAGTTCAAACCTTTATCTGAAAGAATAACATATGATTTTCGCCACTTTACAGGTATCATATGCGTCTACGGATGATATACTATGCAAAGGAGCTAGACGAAGTATGTACAACCATGTAACCGTTGATTAGTTTTTATATAACCATCTTTTATCTTTATAAAGTACCCAACTTTTAGTAGTTAATTTATATGCATGCAGGGTGAAGACTAAACATGACTATGCTCGGTGATTGGTTTAAAGGTACCAGTTGTCTCCGTTGTGATAGGTGAAGGTGGGAATTATGTGGTGCTTTGGTATTATTGATTATGCTAATAATAAACTTCTATGCCTAAATGTACCCCTTTTCAGTATCGTTAGCTAGCTTTCCTGATTTGTGACTCATGTGAGTCTATTTTTAGAACAATGGAAATGTAATTAGTATGAAATGAATAAGGTACGGGTTTCGGATGTAATTGGTGAATTTAATGAGAAAACTAAAATGGGCCTTGGTAGGAGAGTAACTAAAATGTTTGGCATCTGTTTGCGTTTGTAGTTCCAAAAACCAATACCGCACTGAATAATAATCGACGCCCGCCGCGTGATTTGACCGAAGCCTTCCTTGTCATAAATAAAAACAAATTTAAACTTATGTAAACAGTTTTTAAGAATACATATATTGTCTACAAGGAAGTATTGCATAGGCTTTAATATTTACTATTTTTTATTGATATATTGTTTTTTTTATTCCTTAAACACATGAATTCTTTTTATATTTTTTGTGCAACTGGTTACATATTTTTAGGTCTTTTGAGACAAGTAACTTTATAAATTACTCTTATAATATTCATTAAAATTATCTTATAGAGCTAGCCCGCCCATCGGGCGGGCTTGAAGCTTTTATTATATAACTCACTAGGAAGTCCATGTGTGGTGATAGTTGTAATTCACCTAGGCATTTCCTAGTACTTTCTTCCCAGAAACTATTTGATAAAATATAATAAAGTGCTTTTAAACACATACTGACATACAAACATCTATAAAAAGATATACTAGTATGAACATGTTTATAGGAAGTTATAAACGAATCCCAGGAAGTAGTTACATAATTTTTACGGATTTGCTATGTCATTTTATTCATAAGAAATGTTGGGAAACTCCGACGTGTTTGCGATGAAACTAATTCCTAGGAAATCACTAAGAAATTAGTCACTAATAATTATGGTCATAATCCGTGAGAAAATTGTAGGAATTTTGTAGGTAATATCCTATGAAAAATTTCCCGGGGGAAAATTCATAGGTGTTGCCCCTTTTTCTTGTAGAGCTTGTTCAAACTATATATTGTCAAGTTTAGGATGAGTTACAAAAGCATTAGTTTCATAATTGATGTTTATTTAATATGTATGCATGGGAGGATATAAAGCAAGCATCGTGTATGTCTTATATGAACAACAACCAACCGTCTAGATCGTTCAATACAATGGTTTGAACATGATACCCAAGAAACTAGGCCTTAGGAATACCCTTTTATGAAAGAAAAGAGACACAGTACAACTTCATGCATAACCAGGGTCAATGACGAAGCCATTAAGGCTTAAGAGATGTCTACGTAACCACTTAACCATATTTTCTTTTGTAATTTTGGCCTAGAATTAGTATAGTTTACTTATGAACACACTCATTTTGTATACAAGTATAACAAATTTCACTTATGATCTTGCTCGATAATTATGTTGTATACCTATGACTTTTTATAAAATATGTATATTTTTCAAGTATACTTGAAACCTCATTGCTGAAAAGAACATATGCATTAATTATAGTTGTCTATAATTTCTTGTTTATTTCAGTTGATGGAACCATCAGGTAGCGAGGCATCCGAAGCTCAAAGTATGGACAAAGGGAAGGCGTCGGTCATTGATGTAGATAGTGAAAATGCGAATGAACGCATTAATGAGAATATTGATGAAGATGTTAATGAAAGTGTTGATGAGAAAAAAAGGCAAGGTCGATTTAAATCATATGTGTGGGATCATTTTTCGAACCCCGAAGAGGGTGCTACCACAACTACATGTCCTTATTGTGGTACGGTCTTCGCAGCGAAGTCAAAGCAGAATGGTCCTAGCACCTTATGTCATCATTAAAATTTGTATTTGTAACTTCACCCCGTTATAGAACTAAAGATAAGAATAAACAAACAACAATAAGTTTCAAGCCTGCTACTATGGGCGAATCTGGACAAGCAATATGTTTGTGAAAGATCTTATCACAGTGCATGTCGTTATTTAAAAAATGTGTCGACATGCTGATGAAAATAAAAAGAAGATTGCCTTATCAATGAAAGATAAATATGACAACTATTGGGACAATTTGGATAATATGAATGTTTTGTTGTATGTGGCCTTGGTATTAGATCCTCATATTGAATTTTGTTTGGACCTAATTTATACTAAAACTCGAACATCCACAGAAACATCCAATCAAGGTAACCAAGTTCCGAAATGATTGAAAACATTGTCCGCGTAAACTGTCGAAATTTGTAAAATTGTGGAGGATGCTCTTAAAGAGTTGTATGTATACTACAAGATCAAACTCAACAAACATAATGATCAAACTTTTGCCGTGTCTTCTTCTACTCTAGTGAAAATGATAGTAGCATGAAGATCGACTTTGATGATGGGTTTTCAAAGTATTTGGAGACCCAATATGGTGAAGGTGATGATTATAGCGAAGTAGATATTTATTTAAAGGATGGGGCAGAAAAGAGAGGGGATAATTCGATGTTTTAGGTTGGTGGAATAAAAATATGGTGAAGTTTCTCATATTGTCACAAGTTGTTGGGAAATTCATGATTACAGTTAGTACTCTTAGTCTTGGAAGTTTGTACTGATAGTTATAATCTAAGAGTATTAACTAGTTAGTACCGATAGTGTTAGAGTTAGTACTGATAGTTTTAAAGTTAATACTGTTCAAAGTATAGTATGCCGTGTACGTTTTGTAATAGCATATCTTCTATCCTTATAGAAGATATGATACGTTTAATGCATAGTTATCTCTATAAAGGACTCATTGATGTATAAAAGGAGATCCTAGCTAGGTCAGAACATATCTCACATACACAAAAGCATTTCCCTTAACCCTAGCCGTTCTAAGTAAAGCTTCAAGGTGTAACCTTGATACTTTGAGAGTATCCGTATTATTGGTTAATAATATTGAAGCATTGGCTGTTACATTCTGTGTTCATTTGATTACTTTAATCTTCTAAGTACACTTAAGTAGATTCCGCATACTTGTGTGTATTCATACAAAGTTTTTCTTTGTTGTTTTGGAACTATCCAAGGCAACTACTCATTACAAGCTAAGTGTTCTAGATCCAAGGTTTGGGATTCCACACAAGTAGCTAAGCATGTGCTAGCAATGCCAATCTCGACAATGGTGAAGTTTCTGATATTGTCACAAGTAGCTAAGCATGTGTTAGCAATGCCAATCTCGACCGTTTGCATTGGAGTCATAATTTAGCACCGGTGGAAGGGTTATTGATAAATATAGAAGCTCTCTTACGCCTAAGACCGCAAAAGCTCTCATTTGTGCACAAGACTGGTTACGGTCTACACCGGCGGATTTGCAAGATATGCCCATTAATGGCTTACCACTTGAAGAGATGGTGGAAATTTTGGAGAAACTAAAACTTGGTAAGTAATGAAACTTAAATTAACTATGTTAATTTTTCCCGCTATACATTACGCTAATCTGTTATTTATATTTGTTTGTAGATATGTTTTCTACTGGAAAAAAACAACACAATGACTCTTCTCAACGTGAAGTTTAGTCATGAAGTAAGTATCAAATATTTCCTTGTTTCTTATACATCTAACATTATATTTGTATTTGTTTTCATTAATGTCTTTCCAGGTGATATTTTCGATGCAATGTAATGCAACCAACTCATGAAATACAACAAGTAGTGAGTTCAATATCAACACGTAGTAAAAAAAAAAGTCTACCTGTGTTGAAGTTTAATGACACATTTCATAAAGGAATGGGCTTTATTGTGGCAAAGAAGTGAAATAGCAGTTTTTGTTATGGGCTATTTTCTTCATTTACTTATTAATTTTTTTTTGTTCTAGAAAATAAATGCCTAACACATACTAAAAAAAACTCTAGTTGTATTTTTTGATAAAAGAATTTTCATACTTCTTGTTTTAGAAAATAAATGCCTAACACATACTAAAGAAACAAAATTTAAGGAGTGGGTGGGGCCAAATGGTATGTTATGAGTGAAGGGTTTTGATGTGAGTGTTAAAAGTGAGGATAATGAGGTGACACTGAGTTGACATTGAAAAGGAGAAATTGGCATGCCATGATACCCATGGTCTATTTTCAGCCTAAGAGCACTCGGTATCATCAAAGATACCACGCCATTCACTCTTTTCAAAACCAATAACACGCCAACGATGATACCATCAAACATGCCATTCACACGCCATTTGTCTTTGAGTTGTTTCACTGGCTCACACTATTCGTTTATTACATGTAACTTAACTTTTTTTTTTTTTTTTTGTTTGAGATCAGAGCCTTTTAGAACTTAGAAGGCATGTATAAGAAAATTATGAGTTACTTTAGAATTAGATCGGAAGGATGCAGTGGTTTTAATGGAGGTTTTGAGGTAGTTCCTTTTGTGGAAGATGACACAGAAAAAGAGAAAAAAAGAAAGTCTGTAATTTATTATTACTTTGTTTGTAGCATAGTTTTCTTAAAAAGTTTAATTAGTTGTATAGTTCTTTTAAGAAATTCAATTTTAACCATGCAGTGTATGAAATAGATAAAATGAAAAAAGAAAATGCGGGATTCAATAATGTGTTAGTGATGTGTTATGAAAGAGAGATGTTTGAGTGATTGGTATGTTATTGGAAGGGGTATAATGTGTCGCTGAAGTGGCATACCAATAACGTGTTAAATGCGACCAGATACCTAGTGCTTTAATAAACAATTTCCTATAATCTTTCCTTTTCCACAAACGACAAAAATAAATATATTTTAGATTTGTCAAACTGTTGTACCTAAAACAAGTCAAAGTCTTGTTGTCACTTTATGTCTTCTTTGACTAAAATTGACACTCAGTCACGCTCTCTACAAACCTCATTCTTGATACCCTTTTTACTCTCTCTTTCTGGTGAGTTTTCTTTTACCATTTTTTTAGTTTTTTTATTTATTTAAATATTTAATGGCTATTTGTTCTTGATATGAGTAGAACCCTAAACTTGTAATCTTTAAAAACACTAAATTAGCACGATTAAAGCTTATGATTAAGTGGGTGTATGCTTATTTGAACAATAATTTGGCATTGCTTATTTAAGTGCTAATGTGTTGTAAATAAGTAAGTTTTTGAGAATGCTTATCTGCTTATTTAGTGTAAATTTAGCTCTTTTAACTAAGCAGGTTTCCACATGCTTATTTCTTTTAAGCCGATAAGCAGTTTTGAGTAAGCTATCTCAAATATAGCTTAAGTTAGCTATCGGAACGCATAAAACAGCTTATTGCGTTTCAGTAGCGGCATATGCTGATATAAGCTGCTTAAATAAGCTTTTACCCAAATATCCCCGAATTCCTTAAACTGATGAGTACTAATATCTACTCTTTGTCAAAAGTATCTAATATATGTTAACCGCATCTTTACCTACTATTTTAGCAAATGTGAGTAACACCTTAAGCTGGTACTTTCTAATTTTACATGACTAAAGTCGTATGTAGTGCAATGTACGTACATTGCATTTTTGGCCACTCTCAGTAGAACGGTTTTTTTTGCTCGGTCCCTAGACTTACATTTTAGTATATAAACGAGCAGGTGAGCCCGCGCGTTGCTGCGGGAGCGCTGTGTTGATGCATATAACACATATGAGTATATGAAAACCTTATTGAACTTAAACCGATTACAATAATGAAAATCTATTACTGTCACATAGTAGCACAAATATATTCACATACCATACTTGCTCATATTTTACCATTATTTGTTTGCTTCTTTGCGAAACCGTACATCCAAGACTTTTGAGTGCTCTTACAAAATTCAACATTTTGACATCAAGACTGGGGATCAAGACTGTCTTCTAAGTGTTTAGAAAGTTTGATGATGCTAAATAAGTAGTTTCATAGATAGAAGATTGAACTACTCATATTTTATATGATGACCAACCCGGCTCTCACTAAAACGACCAAGATGGCGAGGAACCTACAAAAAACATGAACATTTCAGATGGTTGGATTGGTTGTGAAAGTCAAGTGTCACAAATTTTGCAAGACCTGTAAATTTGTATGTGCTGTTCATATTCACAAAAATCTCAAAATAAAAAAGTACAAAAATAACAGTAAGATAAGTGGTAGCTATCTTATGTACCACTTCAATCGCCTTACTTGCTTCCTTGGTTCCCTCGTTATTATTAACTCCGTCCTTTTTTTCCACCTTCATGCTGCATAAACAAATTAAAAACAGATAATGTCACCATACACTAAAGATAAAGTAGGAAGTTCAATACCAGTATCTTCAATGACAGAATTCATATGCTGGTGCGCTAACCTATGAGATTAAAACACCTCGCTACAGGGAATGGGTTAAAACGGATGGGATAAAAGGGGTGGTTGACTAAGTAGATCAAAACACCTATGTATCTCATTTTTTTTGAATGCTTGCACCCTCTAATTTGATTACTAAGTTGTTTAAGGAAGTATTATAATACATAATTGCATCTGATTAAGTAGTGTGTAGAAAGAAAATAAAAAATGAAACAACAAAGTTTTACCATATATCGATAACTTCATACATACATAATAGGGATACTTTGATAAGCAAACTCTTCCAAAAACTACTTATCCGGATTTTGTTATAGCTAGCTATCTAATCCTAATAATAAAAAATCAACTTTTTTTTTCAAGACCCTCACATATGATGTAAACCCACATCTGTTTAGTTTCTCATTGTGTCACTTGTCTGAGCCAAACAACCCATTTCTTTTTTTCTTTCTAAACATTTTCCTGCACAATTTTTTAGCAACCAAACAACACTTTAAAACAGTTTTCTGCATAGATTTTTAGCAACCAAACATCATTGTAAAACCACGTTTCTGGAGAAACATTCGACCGACCAAGCAACCCATTTTTTGGTCTTTTATTTTTACACACTTTTCTGCACAAATATAGAGTTTATAATGAAGGCTCACCCTGAAGTATGGCCTTGCCGCAAGGCCGCTATATGTTTTGTACATATCAAATGCCATATATTCAAAGTGCATCAGGAAACACGAAACAGGTGAAAAGGACTTTTTTATGTTGTTCATTATAGCAACAAATTGCAAAATGTAAATATTCTTAAATAAAGATTTAAGGCATATACCTGCATAAATTCCTATGTGGTTATGTCCACACCTATAACAAAACTGACCACCACACCTGCAATAAGAAATAGTTAACTGGCTTCATGAGTCAGTAAAAAAATAATAATAAAATAAAAACGCCAAACCTGATTAAATTGACAACGTAAAATAAAATCCATGAAAGTACGGAACTAACCTGCAAGAGATGTGAAAACGACCACTTACAGAGTTGATGATACTGAGTATCAAGTTCAGTTTTTGAGTTTGGGTTGAGCTTTTTCTTTACCTGGGAAAGAAGGGGCAGAATTGTAACTCTTACATGTCCTCCGAAAACTGGGGCACGAACGTCTCTTGGATCAAAATCTAATGTGGGTGTTTGGGTATGAGTTTTAAAAGTGACTACTGACACTTGCCGTAAGAATGTATAGACTGATCAAAGAATGTATAATGTACCTGTGGTATGTAGAGAGCACGACGCAAATTAGAGAAACAACCATCACACAAAATTGTGAGAGGTGCAAATGCTTTTACTACTTCAACATATTTGGTTTTATGTTGAGCTCTTCCTATAGTTCCTTCGTCTTCAAAAAAGGATGTTACAGTGTGTTGCTCTAGTTTTACACTGAAAATAAACTAAACTTTGTTAATAGAAAGTAAACAATATGTTTTGAAAACACTGGGTAACAACTTCATAAAACGCAGACGTGTGGTACTAACTTGGGTAGAGTAGCAGTTTTTTCTCGCTTCCTCTGTATGAAATTCCCATTGTGAAAGCTTCGACCCGACACATCTGAATGAAATCTTATCCAACGGATATGATAGCTTAGTGGTCTTTCCTTCCTTGAAAAGAGCATATCCAAGTATCCTCTAACCATTTATTTCCTCCACATATAAGTTGTCCACTTTTAAAGTCTACTCGAAGATAACCTGCAATGAATAAGAAATATATAGATGTTTAGAAAAAATTAGCAGCAAAATCCAAAAAAAAGGTAATAATTATCATTGTATACCATGTTGTCCAAAAGTCGCAATAATTCCCTTTGTTTGAAAATGCAATGCTATTTATTGAACCTTCACATATATGTCATCAAGCAATTGGATTCTACACAATGAAATTCTAGATTGGATCCGGTGTTTTTTGCCCCACTGGATGAAGGATTTGTTCTGAATGTCGGTGCTGACTAAACTGGGGTGATAAGTTCTGAGGCAGGATTTGATTTGTGACTATCAGTAAAACATTAAGAATAGATATTGTCCGGGTTAGCTATTAAAACCGAGGTAAGTTCTGATTCTGTAAGCATGTATATTTTTTACTATGTAAAAGTTTAGTTCTTTTAATAGGTGCAAGGAAACTAATAAGTGAAATTGATTTGTTGGTCGTCAAACTTGTTCTAGCAAGGGAATATTAACCCGAGATGAGGCGAACCTGACCAACGGTACTGCCCATCTTTTCAGGTTAATCGACACGCAGTACCCGAAGGTCAATACACATGTACCAGATTTACCAAAAGCTTATAGTATCAAGTATCGGGTAAGATTTTTTGTTCTAAAAATCTGATTAACATGACCTGCTTGTATAAAAATTTAAAATTGTTGCAATACCTTCAATTGTCTATTGTTAAGCTCCTTAATGGCAGTAGCATCCAGATCTCTAGTCCTGAAGGTCACAAAAGCATAGCCTTTATTCTCGTTTGATTTTTTGCCTTTCATTATCCGGACCTGTTACAGAAGTTTTAATTGTCAAACAACCAAAAGCTAAAACTTGAATGAGTTTGTCAAATAACAAAAAACCTTGTCTATAATCAAATTTGAAGCAGAAATGTACCGTAAAGTGTAGCACACATTAAAGCTTAGCAGCCATTATTGGATTTTGTCAAATAACAATCTATCATGTAGTCTCGCAATATATCATCAGCCAATGAATGCAAAAGCTTAGCAGCCATTATGACTCACTCTTCACCAAAACAATCTAAACTATGAAAATGTCAAACACCCTTCTAACATCCCAAAAAAGTCAACTTTTTCCTTTTTTCTTATTTTTTTCCTCTCAGAAAAAACATCAAACAGTTTATGTGCCTTCAAAATCTCACAAACGCACGTGTTCATACTATCTAGCAAACAAATACTACCAGCCAATAATGACTAATAACTACAAATTTTAGAAGTAAATGAATACCCGTTAATACAGTTGGATTTAACTCATTATTCAACATATATGTTTCGCATGTATTCTCATCAAATCCAAACATAGACACAATCTCATAAAAAATTAAGACCAAATAAAACATGAATTAAACAAAATATGGTACCTTGTGGTTGGAGGAGTTCGACGGATGATTCAAAAATGATTCCGGTGGCCGGAATATGAGCATCTGGAGAATACATGAACCGGGTAACTAAAGAAGATGTGAGAGAGTGATTTGAGGTTTATGTATTTTGTGGATCCTGAAAACTTGTGGATCTATATTTTTTGGAGAAAAATCTGAGGTATAGAAGTTTCTGGCTTCAGTTTTTGTGGTACCAAAAGAAATCTGAGGTTTATGTTATTTAGATGGAAGAAGCTTCAAGAAGAAAGGGGAAGGTACACAAATGCCTCTAGCCGACATACTGTTCATTCGTTGGGTGCACTTAAATTTCTTAGCCAATCATACAATGGCAAGTGTCAAAAATTACACTAATGACATAGAAATAACCAATAGAATGTGAGATTAAGGTACTAATGATCATGTAAACCCCTTGCTTTGGCCCACCCACAAAATGCTCTTTAGTATATATGTAATGTAATATGCACACATTTGAAACATTTTTAACAGGTCATTAGGGTACGTATATTCAACATCTTGGTTAAAGTGACCCAAAAAACCGATTTCATAAGCTCAATGAACCGAATGACTAAAAAACACATATGCACAAAGTGATCAACTTATGTTCTTTCCAGGTTAAAAAGTTATTAGTGTCTTGCTTGATTGATAGCCATTGATTGTTCTATATTTTTCTATGTACCTTAGTATACACGTTTCTTAACAGACCATTTCAAGTAAAAGACCATATTCGGGCATTCAGCGATTTTGGTTGCTTATATGGTTTGTGGTTAACAATGGAGACAAATACATCAAGAATGGTTTATTTAAATGGTAGTAATTATAAAATATGGAAATGTAAGATGGAGGATCTTCTTTATGTTAACGGACTTCATCAACCAGTTTTTTGTTCTCAAAAACACGAACGCCAGACTGTAGCAGAATGGAACTTGTTACACCGTCAAGTTTGTGCGTATATTAGACAATGGGTTGATGACACTGTATTACATCGTGTTAGTGAAGAAGTAAATGCCCGTACTTTATGGAATAAGCTTGAGCAGCTGTATGCCCAAAAGATGTGTAATAATAAACTGTCTCTGATCAAACAATTGATGGGCTTGAGGTACCGTGATGGAACTGCAATCTCGGAACACTTGATGGTTTTTCAGGGGATCATTAACGAACTTTTTGAAATAGGTATTAAGTTTAATGAAGAGGTTCAAGGATTGTGTTTTCTTGGTAGTTTACCAGATTCATGGGAAGCATTTAGAATGTCGTTATTAGACTCGGTACTAGATGCTGTTATTTCAATGGACTTGGTCAGAAATAGCGTTTTAAATGAGGAGATGAAAAGAAAGCTAAAAGATCAGGAAATGAAAGTCAATGACGAGATAAGTGAAGATGATGTTGTAACTGACAATGAAGTACCACATAATCCTATTCCAGAAGTGCAAGGCGTTAAAAGCCTAAAGGTTGATTTCCGTAGTGCTACAAAAGTTGAAGTAAGTGTTGGCTTACAGCTATCACTTCTTTTGTTCTATGTTTGAGTTTACCTATTTTGCACTGCTAATTGCTAGAGGTGGCACGGTCGGGTTGAAAACAAAACAGGTAACTTATGGTGATGGTCAAAATGGGTAACTTTTGTGTTCTTTTAAGCTAATATAACTGAATGGGTCAACGTGGGATGTGTCTTATCTCAAACGTGTCACTTGAAATTTTTTACCTATACAATGGGAACATGTCAAATAGGTCAAATTGTTTTACATTTGTCGTGTTCAAAGATTTGGATTGTTTCTGTTATTATATTTTAACTTTTACAACAATGATATGTTCTAACCTGAACCCTCTCTACTATGAACTTGATGCTCACATTTAAACTATATTATGCTAGCAGCAAGTTCAGGACTTCCCGGAACCATTTTTCCTTGAGATTCGAGAGGGTGAAACATTTGCTGAAGTTAAAGTACGGATACATAAGAAACTACAGATTCCACCTAAGAAATTTTCCAAGGTGTTTTATCTTTCTACCATTAAACTATTATCCTCTCAACTTTTATTTTGCGTTGAACTCACTTTTTTTTACTTCTGAATATTTTATGTATCAGTTGAGTTTCGCATTTCACTCTTTGGGTTGTCCTACATACCTTAAGGATTCTGATGTTGTCTACAACCATATTCAGGTTAACCGGTCTATCCATCTCTTTCCGTCACTCTCTGTACAAACTTACATGTTTTAGGGGGGCGTTTGGATTTGTGTGTAGTGTTTATCATTATTAATAATAAGAATCGGATAATAAATGTGTTGTAGAACTTGTAGGTGTTAGTGTTTGACGTGCTTTTTCTGTTTGCAGTTGTAACAATCAGATGCATTTTCTAAGAAATTAATAAATAAATGGCCAAAAAAGACTTGGTGAAAAAAAGGAGATGCGTCTTGTGAGATGGAAGTAAAAGTTCCTTAAGTCAGGTTAAAGGGGTAATTCGGTAGTTTTTTATATTTTGACATGTTTGAGATAAAACAGAACTCATATCGGCCAATTAATAAGTAAATGTGTCGAAATTGCCACCTCAACTAGGATTAACGTTGTTACTGTCAAACTTGGTCAAATTCACATTAGATTGCTGCTCACAACATATTTGTTTACATATTATGTTCTTTTTGTTGTGCGCAGACTTCAGACACTTTATATTATGAACATAAAGTACCAGATATACCTCGTACTGAAGAGCAACACCTCAGAACCCTAGAGGTTGCTTTCCATCATGCAACAAAAAATGAAGTAAGTGTTGACTTATAGAGTTATAGCTATTACTCATTTGCTTTTGTGTTTGACTTTCCCGTTTTATATTCCTTTTGATATTGCCAGGTGGTCGTATATACCATTAAATTGCAAAAACAAAGCACTGTGGCGGATATAATCAATTACCTTAAGACAAAGGTAAGCATGGCAACTTTACATGTTTCTAACTGACCATCACCTAATGTGTGCGAGTTGGATAATGGGTAATTTATGGTTCGTTTAAAAATGTGCCAGGTCTTTTTGGGTTGAACCAAAACCCTTTAGTCCAGATTCTAATGATCTTTTTGGTAGTAATTAAAGTGTGATTTTATACTTAATAAAACGTGCTATGCCAGTAATAGTCTAATATATTGAATCGAAGGAAATAGGAGGTTGTATGTGGTAAAATACTACTTTGGGAACTTTCGTCCTGTTTCATCTATACGTAATTTTCTTGAGTTTATCCATTTGATCCGGTTAAGATAAAACATAACCATAATATACCCATTCATAGAAGTAAACGAGTTACAGCTGACACCTCTATTAAATATTGATAAAGTAACAAGTTCCATGTGGACTCTATCTTACTCCCTTTAAGGTATCATTATCTCATAGCTAATAGCTTAGTCGTCAATGTATTGTGGAACAGGTTGAGTTGTCTCATGAAGATGCAGAGCTTCGATTACTTGAGACTTGTAACAGCATTATTTACCAGGTATTGAACATTTGAAACTTATTTGCATTATAGAGTTAATTCCACCCTTTTAGTTAAGATGATTTGCAACTTTCCTTTCTCTGTATTTGTTGACCGAGCTTTTAGAGATTTAAACCATATTTAAACGGTTAAAGTGTTTTACAGATTATGAGTATGTATTACCACAATGGGCCAATTAACAGTGCATATAATTTTGGCGTTATATGCAGATTTTCCCTCTTAATCAAGAAATTGAGAGCATCTACGATCCATATCGGACATTACGTGCTGAGGAGGTATGCTTTAAATGCTAATATATATTTCATACCTAAACAAAAATGCAAGAGTGAGCGTACCCGCAAGATATGACATTATAACAGAAGCACGTGTGATAAAAAGATTATCTAGTACTCGGGTCCTCTTTTTTTTCTGGGAATGCAGTACTTGGGTCCTTTTAATCGTAGTTACATAATGTGTTTAAGCTTTTGATACCAAATTGTTGCATTTTGTTTTAACTTTATTTGTGGGTTTTGAGACTGTTTTTATATCACAGATTCCAGAAGACCAAAAGGAATTGGGTCCTCGGCATCGTCTGATTCACGTTTATCATTTTACAAAAGAACTATATGAGGACGAGTTGGTATGTTTTCAGTAGTAATCTTGGAAATTTCAAGTTTCGGCTCATTTACTTATGAGTGGGTAGATTTGGGTTGTGTTTTATCTCAATGGGTTAAATCATAAAATTAAGATAAAAGCAGAATGAATAAAAAATATTTGAGGTCATATACAACTAGGGGTGAAAACGAGCCGAGCCGAGCTCGAGCTCGTTTAGGCTCGAGCTCGGCTCGTTTATATATAAAAAGCTCGAGCTCGTTTCGAGCCTCACATTTTGAGCTCGAGCTCGGCTCGTGAAATTTTTCACAAGCTCGAGCTCGGCTCGAGCTCGGCTCGTTAACACAAAGCTCGACTCGTTAACACAAGGCTCGAGCTCGTTAACACGGTTATACGTATAGAAAATATATATACGTATATATTTCTAGGGCTCGTTTAGGCTCGCGAGCCTAAACGAGCCTTTTGTATAGAGCTCGGGCTCGAGCTCGATTATTAAATGAGCCCAAACTTAGGCTCGAGCTCGGGCTCGAGCTCGTTTAGGCTCGGCTCGTTCGAGCTTTTTAGCGATCCGATCCCGAGCTTTTCACGAACAGCTCGGCTCGTTTCCACCCCTATATACAACCTACTACCTCTTTTTGACAAAAAAAATATCTTGTTGTACTTTGCTAATCACAAACAACGTATTAATCCCTTAATTAGTTATAAAAGAAGTTAAGAAATGGTCAATCCAACCTGTTTCTACCCATTCAAAAAATGACATGTAACTCAACCCGCTTATCATCCCCTCTTACTTCATTCTGCAAGTACTAACATAAGGAAATTAACTTTATACTAATAGCAAGTTGATAACTTTGAGGAACCATTTATCTTTGTCATTCGAAACGATGAAACATTAGCTGAAATTAAAATACGCATTCAGAAGAAACTACAAGTTCCAGATGAGGAATTTTCCAAGGTATGTTCACGATTACGTTTTCCTAGCATATATTTTTTCTTTCTTCTAGTTTCACTTTACCACTCACATATTTTTCTGCTTGTAAACCATAACGTATCAGTGGAAGTTTGCATTTGTATCTATGGGCAATCCTAGATACCTTAAAGATTCTGATGTTGTGTACACCCGTTTTGAGGTTATAATTCTTTTTTTTTTGGTCACTTTATATGTACATATTCTATGAGTACGTATTAACATATTCTGGTTGGTGCTTTTTGTTTTAGAAAATTGGTGTTTATAGTGCTTGGGAAGAGTACTTGGGATTGGAGCACTTAGACAATGCATTCAAACGGTCGTATGATGCAAATGATGATGACGAGTGCTTTCAATCACCCAAAAAAAGAGCTCACAGTTGACTCGTAAGTGTCAAACAGGCAACTTTAAAAATTGACCAAGAAATGTTGTATGTATATATGATCACATGTAATCGGAGTTCTTTGGCCGCATTGGATAAAACTCGGTCAAATTGGGCTTACATTTTTGTTTATGTGCGAAGCCGAAGATAGGTTAGAGTTTGTTGTCTGTTAGCCTCAAAAATCTCTCTTATATATTTCTAGTATTTCAAACAAATTTATTATACCATGATAGGTCTCAATCAAAGCTCAGATGAAAAGTAAAGATCTCTCTCTTAAGGTGAGAAATGAGAATAACCACATTAAGTTTGCTTAATAATTCACTGCCTTTGCCCTCACATCACAGTGACTTAAATAAGAGAACCGCGTTAGAAGATACATAACAATAAGAGCAAACTACAAAATACCCCTTGTTACATGAAAATAGACGAAAATACCCCTCATGTGAGAACTGCACTAGAAGATAATGGAAAAAAAGTTTGCATCGTTCATCCCTAGAGATGTATATTTCTAGCATTTCAAACAAATTTATTATACCATGATAGGTCTCAATCAAATTGGGCTTACGTTTTTGTTTATGTGCGAAGCCAAAGATAGGTTAGAGTTTGTTGTCTGTTAGCCTCAAAAATCTCTCTTATATATTTCTAGTATTTCAAACAAATTTATTATACCATGATAGGTCTCAATCAAAGCTTAGATGAAATATATTAGTCCTCAAAAATATATACAAGAAACATACTGCTAGACTTGGTGAATTTGGACATACCAAGACAACTAAGCTGCAAAAGAAACACATCAAGCAACAATACTTGTATATAGAATTCAACTAGTCATCTAATGCAGACAACTAAACATTCACCTATTTCACCACAGCAATCTGAGGATATCCCATGATTTTTGACTACATTTCCCTATGATACCAGCTCCCTGCATCACCTTAATGCAGCAGACACCTCACATTTTGGTAATGCAGGATGCTAATTCTATATGGCATCATCATCAGAAATGGGATCACTCAGTGCAACTCACCAAACATGGCTACATTTCCAGAAAACTGGCCTCACCATAACTCTGATTTCTCACCATAATCAGATATAATTAACCCTATGGATATCCCAAAGTCAAAATCAAATTCTAGCAGGGTAGTCCCATCTTTCATGACTCACCAAGCTTAGAATAAGATCTGACCTCTAGCAAGGCTTCACCATAGCAGGCTTAGCCATATGCCAGAAACATAACCCTTTTGGATTCAATGTGAGCTTTTTAGACAGCATAAAACTGTTGGCTCAAATCAGGCATTTTCATGACCCACATCAAGCCTGAACAGTTCCTAACATTGCCAAGTATTGATTCCTCCTCATTAATTCATATACTTCCATTTGATATTCCACATCTCAGCAACTTTCAATGTATTAAGGGTGTGTTTGGTATGCAGTAATTGGAATGAGGGAATGGTTTGATATGCATAGAGAAATAGAAAAAGATGTTTGGTAGACAAATATGGGAATACAAGAATAGAATGCAATGATAGATTCATTCATGGGTAGTGTTGAGTTTAAGATATATGAAAACAATAAAATCATATAGACACCACAGAGTACACAGCGGAAGACATAGAATCATAACAATAATTAATTAACTGAAAGAATGCGTAACGTACCTCTTGCAAATGGTTAGATCTCTTCAACGGATGTAATGAAGTGGTTTAAAGAGTTGTCCCTTACCGTTTTACAACTCAAACCAATTGGTGTAAGAATAGTGTCTTACTACCACAGTTTTGTACACACGAATTAACCGCGAATCAAAGCGATTGCTAGATCTAACACAAGCCTTTGTTTAATGAAAAACAAAACCAAAACACCCTAGCCTTAACCCTAGCCTTTGTATATATAGTGAACTAATATCTTGGAGGAAAAGTTAGGGTTTTGGGCTTGGAATTGCCCCCCTTGGCCGGCCATAATGGAGGAGAAAAGAGGGAACCCGAATCTTTTCCAAATTTAAGATATTCACCATATATTCTCTCCCTTTTACATTTAACGGTCGTTAGTCATTTCCGTTAAATACTTAACGATCGTTAGACGAACTTTATGTGTAATAATTAATCGTAATCATTAACAGTAATTATTAACTTTAATTCTCATTCGCTAATGTGTGCAATCCCGTGGTCACGAGTTCGAATCCGGACATTCACGGTTTTATAAATATATACATTTCCAACAGGTAGATGGGTGACTTTGTAAATGATTTCACCCCTACCCTACATCCTACCCCACAATTTCTGTTTTACACTCATTATAAACAATATTAAACTAGTATTTTATCAATATTAATATTTATTAATCAAATATGAAACCGATTCTCAAAACTATATGAACATACAAAAAAACATTTTATATCTAGAGATACTTACTTTCATTCTACACTACTTTCAAACCAATACCGATGGTGATTGTTATTTGCTAACCAAACACACCCTTAAATATTTGTAAAGTTGATGGTATATATTTAATAACACCTGACTTTCTAGAAAACATAGTAAATAATTGTAAGGTTGTTTTTAAGTTTTTGAAGAAGTAAGATGTTAAATTTTGTGTTTTACTAAAGAAATTTTAAACTATTTTACTTTATCTCTTGAAATGAACTAACACGACTATGATTTGGTGTAATGATGTTTAATTTGCTAGTTTGAAACATATGTTTAAGTATTTTGTTAACTTGGTATTTGGAAAATTGATATGGTGTCTTATTACATAGTTTTATTATTAGTTTTCATATCATAGCTTTATGCTTTTATTGCATTTCACTAACCAATGGATTTACCCATGGGCAACAAATACTCGCGGGCATGAGCATGGGTTAAAAATTGTACCCATTGGTGGGTGATGGGTGGGTAGCGGGTGAGAAATAAACCATGAGAGTGGGTGACGGGTTAAAGGTACCCGTACCCATTGCCCACGGGTGACATCCTTATATAAACACTCATTCTGAATTTGTGTTGATTTCGATAGTTGTAAAAATGATCAAGAGCACACAACAACTATCAAATACACCCAGCCAACCACCCCTTGGTGTATCTTTATTAATAACAATGCAATAAGATAAGTCCTCAAACAGGTGCTTACCAGTACGAATACAAAGAAAACCACACTGATCTCTTCTAGGAAGGCACCAGTTACCTCACCACAAAAGATCACTCAACACTCAGACTTAACAAGATCAAAAGAGATTGATCTTGATACAAAGAACTACAAGATATCAAGATTGATATCAAAGATGAAAACTACAACTGTGTGAAACTTAGAGAGAGACTAACACCAGAGAAATGAGAGAGATAGCTAACCCTAAAGCTGAAAGAGATTATATACTCAAACATATTTCACTTTAGCCTCTGGACTTCTCTTTTCTAAACTTGTGCACAATCTTCTTTTAGACTTTGAAACTTGACAACTTTAGCCCTCTACATTATTCAACACCCTCCTCGAGTTGATAAGTCTTCACCTTGTAAGTCGCTTCCACCTTTCACTTGATCGCTACTCTTATCACTATTGTTAACACCGCAAACAAATCAAACATACCAAGACACTTGCAAAACAAAGTATGTTGTCTTTGACCAAGACACTTAGTAAAAATGTAGACCACTTGCTTATCTGTATGAATCTTAGCAGCTTTGATTACTCCAGTGAAACTTTTCTCAACCAAGTGCACATCTAACTCAAAATGCTTAGTTTTTCATGAAAAGCAGGATTAGTCATAATCAATTGCGGCACTATTGTCATGAGAATATATCAATAGGTAATAACTCTTTAAGACCAAGGCGTGCAACAAATTATTCAACCATATTACTTCACATGTAGTAGAAGCCATGCTTACATACTCAACCTCACTGAACTTCTAGATAAGGTAGCATGTTTCTTACTTTTCCATGATATAAGAGCATTACCCAAGAATACACAAAACCGATAATGAGACTTCCTTGTTAAAGGACACTTAGCCCGGTCGAGTCGGCATAAGCTTTAAGCTTAGGTTAGACTCTTTATCAAATGTAACCCGAACACGGAGACCCTTTCAAATATTTCAAAACTCTCAAAGCGACCTTAAGATGAGATTGTAAAGGTTTATGCATGTGTTGACTTAAGCGGTGAACAACATAACTAATATCGGGTCTAGTATTTGTTAAGTATATTAACTTACCAACCAGCTTTTGATAGTTATTCACATTGTTCAACACTTTATCATTTTAGTTTCAATACAACTCAAAACATAATTCTCGAGCAAGGGTGTATCAACGGTTTAGCGACAAGCAAACCATACTCATGTAATAACTCCATACAATACTTTCTTTGTGTCATACAAATACCATTATCATTTTCAACACTTCAATACCAAGAAAATATTTCAACTCGCCCAATCCTTAATCATGAACTTAGAACTCAAAAACTTTTTAAAGTTATTGATTTCAACTTCATCATTACCGGTGATAACAATATCATCAACATATACAAGCAAAGCTACAAACACGAACCTTTTGTTTAACAAACAAAGAATAATCCAGTTTACTTTGCTCAAAACCATGCTAAATCGAGCATTAGTGAGTTTAGCATTCCATTGCCTAGGGCTTGCTTAAGTCCATATAAAGATTTATTAAGTTTGCACACTTTAGAATCATCACCACCATTAAAGCCTTTAAGTAATTACATATAGACATCTTCATCAAGATCACCATATAAAAAGGCATTGTTAACATCTAACTGATATAAAGGCCAATTTTACTAACAACAATACTCATCGACATCTAACGATTACCATTTTAACAACAAGACTAAAGGTTTCATCATAATCAAAACCTTCTCTTTGATTAAAACCCTTGGCAACTAATCGGCTTTATATCTATCAATTTTACACAGAGACTTATACTTGATTTTCCATATCCACTTATATCCAATAGCATGTCTACCAACGGTAACTCACATTCGATCCGGTATTATTTCTATTTAAAGCTTCAATTTCATTGTTCATAGCCTCGACCAATTAGGATTTTTAACGACTTCATCATAATTATTAGGTTCAACGAGACTTATTTAATGTAGAAGCAAAGCACATATTGTTCCTACTCGAGACCAAAGATAACTCATACTTTTCAATACCATATCGACTCTAGAGTGCATCACATAATCATTAAATCTAATAGGGTTTTAGACTCTCTAATGGACCTTCTTAATACAAGTGTACGCACATCTTCATTTACATTATTAGTTTGATTAAAACTAAACCAATATTTTCAAAATTTGAATTGCCCTCGGACCGGTGTTGGTCACCAAAGTGGGTTCTGATTGCCTATCTTCATGATGCATATAAGTAGTATCTATTTCATTATCACTAGCATCATGTGAAGATGGCATACTACCATCCTCAACTGGTGCATCTTCCCCTTCATCATTGGGACTTTGAGACTTTGGACTATCAAAAAACTTCAAGTGTTCAACTTCATTTACAATGTTTGTATCAATTGACTCATAGGTTTTCATTTTTAAAGGAAAAACATTTTCATAAAACTTAACATCTCTGGCAAAAAACACATTCCTTGTATCCAAACTCAAAAGTTTATATGCTTTCTTAGTAGAAGAAAAACCAATAAGAACACATTTTTCGGACCTATAAGACAACTTATCATGATTATTTAAAATGGTAGCAAAACATAGACGACCAAAAGAGCTCAAATGGGAAAGATTTGGTTTAGTTTTATACAACAACTCATAGGGACATTTACCACTTAGGACTGAAGATGGCAGCCTGTTTATAAGATATACAACAGTTAGAACACAATCAGACCAAAACCTTAAAGGAATCCCCCCTTGAAACATAAGACTCCTAGCCACATTGAGAAGGTGTCTATGTTTCCTCTCAGCAATCCCATTTTGCTGAGGTGTATGAGCACAAGATGTTTGATGTATTATACCAGGATCAGAAAACATTTCACTCATTTTTTTTATTTACAAATTCAGTACCATTATCAGATCTAACAGTTTTAATTTTAATACCAAATTGATTAGAAATTAAGTGAATAAAAGAGCAAAACACATCAAACACCTCATCTTTAGTTTTAATCAAGTAAGCCCACACAGCTCTAGAATAATCATCAACAACAGTGAGAAAATACTTATATCATTCTCTGCTTGTTACTCTGTAAGGACCCCATAAGTCAAGGTGAATAAGTTCACCAAGATTCTTAGACTTATGATCGGACAAAGGAAAGGTTCCCTTGTGCGCAGCCCTATGATGATTTCACAAGCGAAATAGAGGAATTCTTGAAATACCAAGATCCTTTTGAAGAACAGACAAGACTGGATCGTGAGGTGACCCAATCTATTATGCCAAACAAGCTTAGACACATTATAAGACAAGACCACATTGCACTCACCCAAATTATTATTAGGCGCATATCAAGCAGATACAATCCATCGACCGACTACCAATCCCGAACATTCTCCTTTTCAAATCCACGAATATAACAAGTATCTTCATCAAAACCAACAAACATTTTGCTATCTCTAATCAGTTTATTAACAGATAACAAGCTCACACAGTAACCAGGAACCACTAAAACATCATAAAGAGTCACATTATTGGTTAATTTTAAATTTCCAACATGACTTATAGTAGCAAGAGTACCATTGGGATGACCAACAGTAATCTTAAGACTAGAAATATCCACAACATTAAACATACCAACAGTAGAAACAGTCAAGTGTTGATTAACACCTGAATCAATAATCCATTCCAAAGATATAGTTTTAACAGATAAACTAGAATTCCCAAAAAAATACTTAGAAAAATTGATATTAAACCAAACATTTCCATTAAAGAATGAAGCCCTACCTGCCATATTAGCATGTATGCTTCCAGAAGAATTATCATTGATAAAAAACAAGAGTTTCTTCATCAGTTCAGAAGTAAAACCGGAAGATGTATTTGCGAGATGAAGTAGTAGATGGTTTTAGGACACTTTATTCTCAATATTAGCATTATAATTTTGTTTAAAACCACTTTGTTTAGTTGGATTGTTATTTTTAACAAAGCGGATGGAAAACCAATGAGTTCATAGCATCTATCAATAGTATGTCCAATCTTACCACAGTTTTACAATTCAGATTAGGATTAGGACCTCTATTAACAATATTAGTATTAGAATTTGTACCTCTAGTGTTATTATTGTTGTTAAACACTCTTCTATTGTTATTAAATGACTTAGCAGCAAAAGAAGAAGCATTAAGTTTTGATTCAGAAACACAAAAGGACTCAGGAATCCCTCTGTGGGACTCCTCCATAGACACAACATCATAAGCATCTTTAACCTCAGGTAGAGGATCTCTAGTTAACAATGCAGTTCTCACAGGTTGATAACAGTCATCAAGACCCATAAGAAATTGCATCAGTTTCATCAACTGCTGATGCAAAACTAACTCAGTACTAGCCTCACAAGCACACTTATGCTCACAAGTACATTTAGGCAATTTAGTTAAAGAATCAAATTCTCTCCACAAAGAATTAAGCCTATGATAATAATCAGCAACATAACTACCACCTTGCTTAATGAATTAATCTTTGCAATAAATTGTATATAATGTAACCATCAACTTTATCATATGTTTCTTTTAATTCTTGCCAAATGAAAGCAACATTTTCGAAATAAACCAATCCCATATAAACATCATTAGAAACAGAATTCATAATCCAAGTCAAGAAAACAACATTGCATCTATCCCATTGAGCATATAAGACATCACTAGTAGCAAATGATTCCTTAAGACAAGTACCATCAGCAAAGCTATATTTATTCCTAGCTTGCAAAGCCAATTTCATAGAACCAAACCAGATTCTATAATTTTCAGTTCCAAGAAGTTTAAATGGAATAAGAGCAGTACCACTATTATCATTAGTTTGAATATGAAGAGGATTATCAGCATCAAGATTACTGATTAATACTTGAGTATTACTACCACTAGGATCACTACCAATAGCCATAATAATCAACAAAACAACAAATAACAAGAACTAACAGAAATAATTACAAGAAACAATAACAACAAGATCAACAAATAACCAGACCTAAACAGCACAATCAACTTCCAAGACTTCCCAAAACTTATCCCCCTTCGACTTAGAATCAACAAGAAACTAAAAAATAAAGATAACAGAATATAGTAAACACTACTCACACCCAAAATCAACAACAAACCGGCCGAAAGACCTGGGACCCCAGGCGGTATTCGTACAAATCTAGTTGGCGGATCAAGATGTTAAGCATCCGTTTGCACCTTCTTAACCAAGTTAGTGTTGTCTTAAAGAAGAGATGATACTTACAATCTTGTTTTGAATGCAAGAACCAAGAGCAACCACACTAGATTCACTTAGTCTAGCGTAATTGTAACCAAGATGGGGCCCAATAACACCGGGAACAAAATCCCAAAACCGAAATTGGGTTTCAAGAAACCCTAATCAAGAATCCCATGAGAATCACCGGATCTAGCACGATTAGACCAAATCAACAACGGTACATTAAGAAAAGCGACCTCAATTAACCAATAACACCGTCAATTGCAAAAAACCCCAAAACTCCTTGAAACTCTAGAAACCCTAGAATCTCAAATCCACCAGATCAGAACCGTGAGCTCTGATACCATGTAAAAAAGATCAAGAGCACACAACAACTATCAAATACACACAGCCAACCACCCCTTGGTGTATCTTTATTAATAACAATGCAATAAGATAAGTCCCCAAACAGGTGCTTACTAGTACGAATACAAAGAAAACTACACTGATCTCTTCTAGGAAGACACCAGTTACCTCACCACAAAAGATCACTCAACACTCAGACTTAACAAGATCAAAAGAGATTGATCTTGATACAAAGAACTACAAGATATCAAGACTGATATCAAGACTGATATCAAAGATGAAAACTACAACTGTGTGAAACTTAGAGAGAGACTAACACCAGATAAATGAGAGAGATAGCTAACCCTAAAGCTGAAAGAGAGATTATATACTCAAACATATTTCACTTTAGCCCCTGGACTTCTCTTTTTTAAACTTCAGGCACAATCTTCTTTTAGACTTTGAAACTTGACAACTTTAGCCCTCTACATTATTCACAATAGTAAAGAAATAAATTTATGTCAACGTATCTACCGTATTAATTTGATAAATAATGAAGGAAAAGAAGTCAATGAAACACAAGATGTGTCATAAAAACTCCAGAAAATTCAAATTTTCACGTCAAACTTTAGAAAAATCAATTTCTCACTTGAGTGCTTGCATGGGAAAAAAATTCTGACGCAAGTACAATCATCGAGCATATCACATATTGGATCGCTTACCATTTTTAACTGTTTTGTATACTTTGGAAACTTGTTTAACAAATAGGCTGAGTTTGGTGCTTATTATTGAAAAATTACTAAAAAAAACATAATTAAATGAGTTTTTTTATATGTTAAATATTTTATGGGTAAATAAGTAATTTATTCTTCAAAAGCACCGGGCTAAAGTTTTTAGCTTCTTTTTGGGGCTCGAGCTTATAAAGACTTATTTTATAAGCCTGCATGACAAATGAGACTTATTTTATTAGCCGAATTATTTTAAAAGTCCAAGCCCCATTTAAGCCCCGCCAAACATAGCCTTTATCTTTCAGGCCGGCGTTTATCAAAAAAAACTTTCAAGTCGTTTAGTACACGTCGCCTAGTACATGCTGGGTCGCATAAATGCATCAATGTCGCGTAGGAGGTCGTATAAAGGCAAAAGTTCATTTTGAAAAATAAAATGAGCGACATTCAGTTTTGTAAAGTACCTGAATTTTGAAACATATCTATAATTCATTTTCACCATTGTTTTAAAGTTCGCCTGACCAAAATAGACAATTAGATATGGATTGCTTGACCTGGAATGACGGCGACGGTGACCATGGAGGTTCGGGTTTTGGTTAGGACGAATTGTTGGATTCTCAGGGTGATCTTCATCGATGGTAGTAGACGTTATCTGTTGGTGCGACGTCGCGCGTAACAACGGCATTTGCCAGAATTTCTGAAAACGCCGAAGACTGATTTAAAGCTACTTTTTAACCAGAAAATAACGAAATCGTGCACCTACAATGGCGATAAGAGTTTTTACATTTCTGTTTTGTTTCCGGATGATGATTTAGGGAGTGAGCTTTAGCTGGTATAAGAATGAAATATATTTTCTCTTTTGATTTCGTTTTTGTATGTACATGTTTTATCAACCATAGGAGGATTTGACGAAGGTGTCACAAAATGTATTTTAAGCCGTCTTTTGTATTTATACTACTGAATTTTAATATTTTTAGAATTTTATAAACTTTATATATGTTAACATTTTCTGAATTTTATTAACTGTATATTGTGAAACAATATTTCAAAATAGTGGTAGGAGTTGGTGGACGGTGCTGGTAGTGGTTATTGACAGTCGTGGATGAAGAAAAAAAGAGTATGATTGGTGGTGATGGGACTCACATGAAGTTTGTTATAAAAAGAAAAAATAATAATAAACAAATTAATAAAAAGACAAAAAATAAAGATTAAAAAAATGCATTAAAAACAATGAAAATGCCAACATACCCTTATGTGCAAGGCATGTGACAGGAGATAACGACCAAACACTAACGTCGTTAGCGTAATTGGACCCGCAACGTTATATTCAAGGAACGTTGAGGAATCGCCAAGTGAATTTTTCCCGAAACGGACTAAAATGAAATCTGGCCAAGCCATAGGGACTAACGGTGTATCTTACTCAAAAAACAAAGAAGGGTTGATATGAGGTTGTGAGTTGAGACGTTGAGTTGTGAATGAGGTAAAATCATGTACTAAATAATACAGTATTTCATTTCACTGGCTATGTTTAGTTTCAAAAGAGTCAGGTTACACCATCTTTGCAAAGATCTGCTGTGACATCTACTTTTCACATAAAGATAAAATTATCAATGTATTGTTAACTGATACATGCACTTAACGTGTCACATGAATGCTAATTGAGTCATCTTTGACAACAAAGCAAAAGAACATGACAAGATGTTTAACTTTAAAATCCATAGTATTAAATATCCATACATACGATTCGTAACGAAAGTAAAGTATTAGCATCTAAAACATTCTCACGTGTTCAAAAACCATTATCTGAGTTTTAAAACAGTGGCTTGCAAACCAATTCTAAGCGTACCTTCTTGAACTGAAGAACATTAACAGGTGCAGTCTCATTGTCATGGAGCCATTGGGTCGTTTCGGAAATAGCAGTCTCAATTTTTTCCAAGCTCTCTGGATGCAACCTCTTCTTGAGACTGTCGTCATTAATTTTGTTCTTCATTTCATATAAGCAATCCTCTAATGCATTGTATGCTTTCACTTTCTTCTTGAATTCTTGGTCATCAAGTTCGTACCTCTTAGCATCTTTTATCATCTTCTCAATCTCTTCCTTGGATAATCTCCCATTTTCTCTGGTAATGGTAAGTTTCTTTGTTTTACCTGTTGATAATATCTTTGCTGTGACTGTGAGAATACCATCAGCATCTATTTCAAAACTATATTCGAGTTCTGTGTGTCCCTTGGGAGCACGTGGTAATCCTGAAATACGGAACTCCCCCAACAGATGATTTTCTGTGGATTTTGCCCTTTCACCTTGGTATACTCCAACATGTGCCGACGATTGATTGTCTTTAGCTGTCAAAAAGATTTCTGATTTTTTTGTAGGTATCGGAGTGTTCCGGGGGATCATAACACTGAATACTTCTCCTTTTACATCTACACCAAGTGATAAAGGCGTGACATCCAATAGTACCAATTCACGGACACTCTTATCACTGTTACCACTTAACTTTGCAGCCATAACGGCTGCCCCATAAGCAACAGCCTCGTCAGGGTTCAGACTCTTACATAGCTCTTTGCCCTCAAAAAATTCCTGCAACATATGTTGGACCTTTGGTATTCTAGTTGAGCCACCAACAAGAATTACCTCGTGTACACATGATTTCTCTATCTTAGCATCAGTTAAACATGTTTTAACAGTATCAATGCACTTATTAAACGAATCCATGTTTAGCTCTTCAAATTTAGCACGAGTAAATTTCAAAGAGAAATCAATCCCATCATACAAGCAATCCAAATCAATTGAAGTCCGAGTAGAACAAGAGAGCATCCTTTTTGCTTTCTCACACGCACATCTCAACCTCCCTAATGCTCTCTGGTTCCCAGTTAAGTCCTTATTATATTTCCTCTTGAATTCCTGAACACAATGACTCACCATGCGGTTATCAAAATCCTGACCTCCCAGATGAGTGTCACCATCAACAGCTTTCACCTCAAAGATACCCCCTTCCTCAATGGTCATTAAAGAAACATCAAATGTACCACCACCCAAATCAAAAACGAGCACACTTTTTTTGCGTAAAGTCACAGACTTGTTGTCTAGACCATAAGCAATTGCAGCTGCTGTAGGCTCATTGATCATGCGAATGACGTTTAATCCAGCAATAGTGCCAGCGTCCTTTGTTGCTTGACGTTGTGAATCATTAAAATAAGCTGGCACTGTTATCACTGCATCTTTTACAGCTTTTCCAAGGTACGACTCAGCTGTTTCTTTCATTTTGCCAAGAATCATCGACGAAACTTCTTCCGCCAAAAATTGCTTCTCTTGACCCTTATAGGAGACAACAATCTTTGGTGTGTTTTCTGGTCCTTCAATGATCCTAAAAGGCCAAAACTTCATGTCAGCCTGCACTATGGAATCGCTAAATTTCCTTCCAATCAGCCTCTTTGCATCTGAGAATCCACGGTTAATTAGGCAATAACAGACTAGAAATAGTCTTTATCAACAAATAATTAAATTCCATGCAATATCATACTGACTGCGTTCAAATTTTCAACTTTGACATTTACATATTAAGAAAAAAAATCAATCTTACATGGTTTCATGTTTGAAGCGATATTTCTAAATTGTTTCTTTGAGAAAATATATTATAGCAATATGTGTAGGCAGTGTAGCTTCAATTTAGATCACAAGCAGTCCCCAAGTACCATAGAAAAACAACATACATGAGATAATTATTCAGTTTGGTATTTATTGTGTTTTTCTTAGACTCGTGCAGGCATTATACTAACTAGGTGGTGTTTTGTTAAGCTTGCTTAATTTGCACCGTACATATTAAAAACCTAAGCAGTTTCCAAACGTTTCAGCGAAGTATCTCTTCTCTTAAATAAGCTTATAAAACTTTCATATAAGCTGCCAAGTTGTCTAACATAACGGCAACTATTTATCTCACACAATATACACCACAATCTATCTCACACGTCCTAAGCAGGACTTGAGTCTACAACCATTTGATTGGGAAGCTTCTCACACAACATGAGGTACCATTGGGACACAAACATGAAGTTAACAAAAAGTGCTTATGTTTATACACATATTTAGTAGGATGGGAAAGGTGTAAACTTTAAAACTAACAAGATGCTGGAAAAACATAGAAGAAAAGAAAGACTAAACTTCAAAACTTACTATTCTTGATTATCTAAACGTTCCCTAAAACCTTTATTAGAAGAAAAAAATATCCTATAAAACCCTCTAAATAAGACAAACAAACAACCCTAGAGCTTTGTAGTATCTTAAAGCTTCAACCCAACATAAACACAAATACTTAAACCCTAAACACTAAAAGAAGATTCAATGTATGTATATATGTTCACAATAAAAAAGAGTAGACTGACCAAATATTGAGTTATGAGGGTTCATTGCTGCTTGGTTCTTGGCACCATCACCGATAAGACGTTCATCATCAACAAAAGCAACAGTTGAAGGCGTGGTTCTGTTGCCTTGATCGTTTGGTATGATTTCGATTCGATCATGCTTCCAAACAGCCACACATGAGTATGTTGTTCCGAGGTCAATGCCGATTGCAGGTAGTCGTTTTTACTTCCGTCCATGTCAGTCAATATTCAAAGTACGTAGGTGTTTCACCCGCCTTTTACAGCAATATTTATCTATTTATGTGATATCACGATAATAAAAATTTAAAAGTTTTGATTATTGTGAAAAGTAATGAACAAAAGAGAAGAGTTATTATAAACTGATATTTCAATAGGTTATAATTATGAGGTATTTATTTATAAGCCAGGAAAACCTAACTTGTTACAAAAACTTGATATGAATAAGCCCATTAATAATATTTTACAATACTCACCGGATATTAATCGTTTATTATATGCTATAATTCGTCTCATTAAAAAATTTACTAAGAAAAACCCGATGGGATAAAAACTTGTTGAAAGAAAACAGCGTAGAGTATGCATAATGCTCCTCCTCAAATTAATGTATATCTTTCGAGTGTTGAATGCCGATCTTCCGATCCAGTTGCTCAAAAAGTTTTTCGGCAATTTGCAAAATTGTCACTTGGTAGAATTTGACAAACATCAATAACGCAATCTTTTCGTACATCATATGTAAAGAAATTTTTTGAAGAAATTTGTTTTGTTTTGCCTCCTTTGATAATATACTTTTCCTTTATTTGAGCTCTATACGCTGCATTGTCTTCGTACAATAAAGTTGGATTTCTTTTGTTGGTGTTTATAGGTTTTATTAAACGTTTTAATAAATTAATTAACATATTGACATCAACTATATTAAATAAAGGAGCGCGGAAGCAAATAAAACAACATAAACGGATGATATGAATTTATTATTAATCTAGAAAAGATGAGAACGAAAACAATTATCTCAAATGCTCGGATTGATCAAGAAACCAAATAATCAGTGTAGATTATTTACTATAGTTGATCCACACTACACGTTGATCAACACGTCCAGAATGCTAGTCCTTAACACCTTTGAATACTTGATTCGATTTGCACTTTGAACCTTAGTAAATCAACACTAAGATCAAAACCGAAAACCTAAAAGGGTGTGTATATGGTCGCACACCAGAGGACATAAAACAAAGGATTTACTTTGTGTATAAGTTGTGATTAGGGTTCTAGAAATGCCTTGTATTTATACTAAAGGGATTTTAGACCTTTCCCAACTTGTCCACCGAGTTAAGAATATCCTCCCTTTAATCCTTTTGGCCGAAAATCTCAAAGGTATATTAGGCAATCCATTGCATTTTATTTAGTTAGTTTATTATTTAAACAATATTAATAATTAACTAATAAATCTTTTACCATATTATTTATTAATTCGATATCTAATAGATACATAACTGAAACGACTTATATAAATCATTTAGGTGTTAATATAATATAAATACACTACTTATATTATATCTCAGAGTATGTAAGTGTATTTGTGTGTGATCCCATAGGCGCATATATACTTAGCCGTATAAATATGTAATGTGTTTTGAGCATATTTGATGTTGGATGTCAGACCAGGTTTTAATATTTATAATAACTCATCTACCTATGGTCTACCTAATGCATTAACGGGCAGAAAACCTAGTCGTGTGTAGTGTAGTAATCGGTAAAGCCGAGGTCGTCCCAAGAGATATGTGTGTGGATTTATTTTAAGTTCTATTGTCACTAAAAGGGGGGTTTTGATTTTATTTGTATTATACTAATTGAAATAAAATAAATTGGGAAAATTAAATAAATGCGAGGCAATCAATGGGGAGAAATGTGTTAGCCTAGTTACTAGTCTTATTATGCCATAATTCGGTTTTCTTATCAATGCCTTCTAACGCTTCATGTGGGGATAAATGTCAGTAGACAGCCTTAGGTCAACTCGTCTAGCCTATAAGTCTAGATTCCTATCTTACCGTAGTTACTCGATGGAAATCGCTGGAAACCTATCCTTAGTCATTATGTACCAGCTATCTTCTAGACCTATCCTTAGTGCATAAAGCACTAAACCCGGCATGGTACGCTCTGAGGTTCTCTTACTTCTTAAGTGTCTCCACTAGGTAGGTGATCCTATGGTTAATTCTCACACAAGAAAATGGTAGTCCTATGGTCAATTCTTACCATCCCTCGCAACCTACTCGGCCAGGGTCCTATGGTCAATTCAATCTAGCCTAATAGATACTACCAAAACAAGGGTGTCCACGAATATGAAAAGAAAGCAAACACAAAAAGCGATAGTAAAGCAAGAAAATTCAAATCATGGCAATAATAATTTCATGACTAGGCTAACACACGAGGTGTTTAGCCAATCATATTAAACAATGCAACACATTCAATGTTAATAATCATAATTGAAGACATTGAATTAGTCACAAAAGTTTGATACGAAATAACTAAAACTTATGTGATAGTGAAGCGAATTCTCCCTTGGAAGATGGTCTCAATGCTACTGGAAAACATCCTTCTAGGATCCCTAAATGTCACTTGGTGTTTTATGGTGAAAGTGATGTTGAAAATGCAGAATTAGGGCTTATATTTATAGCATCGTCTAAGTTACGGCGTAACCTTAAGTAAGAGGTTACGTCGTAATCATCGTATCTCAGACGATCTTATCTTCAATAAATAACTTACGGCGTAACCTAGAGAATGGGTTACGACCGTAAATTGCTCATAGTGAAAATCTTCATTTCTACGCCGTAACTTTGTAAATGGTTTACGGCGTAACCTTCTAACCACTGGATTCTTTTAAGTCATTGGAAATCTACGTCATAACCAAATCAATGGAGTTACACCGTAACCTTTAGCTTCGTTGACTTTAGTCTTCAAGTGTTAATCAATGTCACACCATAGGTTGAGAGAGGACACTACGCCGTAACTCCTTCCTGGACAACACACTCTTGTATAACTTTGTTAGTTTTCTTCCAAATTCACGTTTCTTCATTCTTATGCTCATTTATGCTCTAAAAATGAAATATTAAGAAATAAAAGCATATATCCAAGTAAAAAAATATAAATGAAGGGCATATTAGGGGGAAATTTAAACTAAATATAAGGACTATTTGATGTTATCAATATTCTATCAGCTCCTACTTGTGAATTACACACTTACCTTGTACTCATACAAGCAAAGGTTAGCGTCTAGCAACACACCAATGCCTCTAAAATATGTGAGGTTTAGTTTCTTTAAACCATTTATGGTACTGGTTTATAATCAGTTTTTTCTTTTGTTTCAGATACTTAGTTAAATATAAGACATAGATTAAAAGCATTCTTATTTATTTAACAATTTTGTTTCTTGACTTTAGATATTGAACTAGATTACCAAATTAATTCAAGATTCATCTTAATTACATTTGGAAATGGCCATGTAAACATTTGTTCAAATCATCAAGGGCCTAGAAATATCTAACTCCATGATTCTTGGAGGAATAAATCCCATCTTGACCACACGTGTTAGTCTTGTGTTTCACATTAATTCGAATGATGATTTTATAGTAGCTTATTCATGTCAACGTTTAATCATATCAAAGATTAACATTCCACACATGCACAACCTGCGAGTGTCTTAAGTCTAAGGAACCAATTGACTAAACCATTTACAAGTTTCACTAAATGCAACAATCAATGTAGTGAATTCTTGTAGGTTGGGTCAGTCCAATATATATCTCCATAAATACAAATGAATCTGATTTGCCTAACTATTAAATATTTATTCATGAACATAATCAAAACTCTTTGTCTTAATTTGATGTTATTCCCATATCATCAATCGAGAGTGGATAATTTTAGAATAAATAGTTATTCATGGATTTAAACATGCAAATATAGAATACAACAATTTAAATGAAATGTGATCGCAACATCAAGTACATGAGCTTTGTAAACAAGTCAACTAGGCTATGATCTCTTAAAGCTTTGGGAATACTAATTTCAAAAATTCACATATAGTGAAGTTCTTGAATAATGTGATGTTCATTTAATTGCAAGTATACTTATACTAGCAATACAACAGTACATTCAGATAAGATATTTGAAACTAGGAAATTCAACAACAATTGCTATTTTAGACAATCTTGTAATTAGCTTCCTAAACAATATTCTAAATCTTTCAATAGATATTACAACTATGCTATCCGTTGAGCATTTCTAGTTAGACGTGCCCATCATTCATGATGACATCATAGTATGATTGGGATTGAGTATCATCACAATTATATTTGTAAAACTAGCATTTGTGTATAACATTAACACCAATCTTCTCATCTAAAATCGTAAACAAAGTACATATCTATAGTTCTTTAAAGATACTTTAGAATATTTCAATAATAATAATAATCTAATGACTTTCAGTTAGATCTTATTTATGCAGATAATAAATCTAGTCAAGCATAACACATATAATGAATTCTTTTGTCAAATTTAAGACATTCATATATGTGTTCAATAGAACTTTGAGGCTTGCTCAATAATATGTTGTACTAGAGATTTCATCACTTAACCACATTCTTTTGTTCTTGCAAACTTCTAATCCAAAGTTTTGTTTTGTATTTCTTAAATCATTCAAGAGAAACTACGTTCTAAATTGAAGGTTTACATTCATGCTTAAATAGAATGATATTTCCAATATATTTATAACATATAATATTTAAGAACATATGAATTTATATTTTTTCATACACAATCAATCCATTGATTATTGAATCAAATTTTCAATCTTCTGGAACTTTGTTACATACATAATCAATTCATTGATTATTGAATCAAAGATTCAGTTTCATAGATGCTTGTCTCAATCCATTCATGGATTCTTTGTAAATTTTACACTTTACAAAGATTATATGGATTCATAAACCTTTGATTGTACCACGTTCTGACTAAGGTGACAATCCTTTTATCATATTTCATAATCATAATCAATTCTTGAGTATGAATGATAACTCTTGTCATTAAACAATTTTAAAGTAGTGTACATTTATGTCCATATTAATCTTTCTAATTGAAGACTTTTTTTTATTTTGACAATCTTATTGTTCAATGAAAGATTAATCAAGTTTCAAAAATGATTATCAATGATAATCATTGGCAACATCTTTTAATTCATGCTTCTTGCCATTTATCAAATTCCAACAGTGATACAACATCTATGTAGTTAATGTTTAACATGAACCCCTAGTTTTAATTCTTTGGTATCCACAAGAAAATGATTACTCATAGGATATCAAGGAATACTACCAGATTTGTAAATAACATTAGTAAGTCCAAGCTTAGTGCATACTTCGCTAGTGTTTTTAGAAGGTATTTTAGCTTGTTATTGATTTTAATCAAAATCTATTACACTCCTACTTTCCTCTTGTAAAAGAAGACTATTCTTCAAATAGTTAGCATATTGAGCATCAATAAATTGTTCTCAGTTGGAATGTACATGATACACTGAAAATTCTTGATCTAGTTTGTTAGTAACACGTTAACGTGATCTCAAAAAATTTAGAACTTCACTTAAGAAATAATGAGAACCTTCTCATTCAACAACTTGATGGTGTCTTAGTTACCTTTATGGTTGGAACCATATTGAATGTGATATATTCAATTTTCCAACTTTGATAGATTTTAAGGTAGAGTAGTTTTAAATTCATCAATGATCAAACTATATTCATAAGGTTTGATATTTTTTTATCATACATACCATAAACTTGTGGCATTTCATAAGAATTAAGATATGAGATCGCAATTTCTGTACATGATTTAATACTCTTTAACTCATATGCTTTTCAACTTGGTCAAACCAAATAGATTCAATAGTATCTCTAAGCTATTTCATCCTTTATATGAATTTGAACAATTCAAAATCTTTATGTTTATATCTAGATAAGAAGATATAACCATAATAACTAAAGTATTATTGAACACCCACTCATGGTTTCAATAGAATTTCCAAGCTAATAACTATACTTCATATTTCAAGGACTTTCTGTTTATGTCTTGACTAGAAAACATAAACAAGATAACTAAATTATTAGCTAACGTAATGAAGTAACTTTTATTATTTCTTGACATTGATTCTTAATAGGGCACTATACATCAGTATGTATAATTCCTAGTAAAACTATAGCTTTCTTACCTTTCGGTTAAGAACAACCTTAGTCATATTTTCATGTGTTGTACATTGCACACAATTCCCGATTTTTTCCACTTGTGCGTGGCACAACACCATGTAACGTTACTAACAAGATTTACATATATCAAGAACACGATGTTGATGATGTCAAAATTCCGTCATTTGAATTTTTTTTATGCACATCTGTTTGTATTACAAATATGACAATGTCACATATATAATATGATTTAAGTTGAACTTAAAACATATTTGTGTTAATAATATATGTAGAACTTATCGTTAAATAAGAAATTTATGCATAATTATTTCATAGATAACTTTAAATAAGCAACATAAAAAAAGGGAGAAGTTATCCTATAAATAATATGTAATGATTCTTATAAATCGAAATTCTTTATTTTAAGACAATCTAGAAATAAATTTAGTTACTCTAAATGATACTGGATTAGACAACATTTTATGCGTTTCTTCACCAGTGAAACATGCATATTGCTCCCACTTGATTCAGTAATGGTACAAAGCAAGTATCAAGTTCTACTATATAGATGATGGACTATCCATATTCGCCATTCTTTAGCTTGTTAATGGTTTATGCAATTCCTCCCATATTGGCTTACTATACTACAAAAGTATGTAATGCCATAGTGTGTTTATTTGAATAATACAAAAGCATCCTAAGTTTAGTCCTCACCATGTGTGCAATTACTTGATATTTATATTTTCTAATCAATAAATACTATACAATACATCGATGTATTTTAAAGATATTTATAGTTAACTTGTAGAAAAACATGTTCTTTAGTTATCCAATTATCTTACATGCTTCAAAAAGTTTTAAATCCATAACTAGAGTTGTAAAAATAACTTGTAAGCATAGAACCATGTCTAGAAAAGTTTGATTTCTCCTTTTAGACACTCCATTATGTCGTGGCATGTATGGAGGAGTGAATTGTGAGACATGCGTACACTTGTTAAGATGATCAAAAAATTCTTGACTCATATATTCGCCTCCTCAATCAGATCAAAGATCCTTTATGGTCTTCTCAAGTTGATTCTCTACTTCACTTTGAAAATCTTTAAAAGTTTCAAAGGCTTCATGTTTATGTTTAATTAAGTAATCATAACCATAACGACTAAAATCGTCAGTGAAGGTAATGAAGTAGCTAGTTCCTTCTCTAGACACAATTCTAAAAGGGCCATTGAAGCAGGATTCCCGACCAGGATTTAAATTTATAAGGTCCCGTGTACCTAAGGTCTACCTATTGCACTAACGAGCAGTGAACCCGGTCGTGCATAATATAGAAGGTGGTAAAGTCGAGGTCGTTCCCAAGAGCTATGTAGATTTAGATCCTAATTAAGTCTAATGTCACGGTTTTTAAAGAGATTATGTTGAAAGACTAATTAAACTAATAAGCAAGAAATAAATTGCAAAATAAAATGAGGTTGTAAACAATAGAGAGAAAGCGTGCTAACCTAATTATTCATCCTATCATGTTATGTATATGTTTTCTAATTACTCTCTATCGCTGCAAGTGGGGGTTCAATTCGCTAGACTCCTTTGGTCAATTTTTCATAGCCTATTAGACAAAGGTTCCTACCCGAAGTCAAAGGCTTACCCTTTGGGGTAACGGGGATCTCTAGCAACCTAATCTAAGTCATTAAGTACCCTACATGCAAGATTCGAAACAATGTGTGCCCGCACGCTAGCATCGTAGACACACATCCCTAACTTCTTAAGTTACTCCTTCTGAACAGTGATCCTTTGGTCAATTCGCACAAGAGGGATTGATTGTCCTTTGGTCAATTCTTACCAACCCTCTCTACCTACTTCCTTAGGGTCCTTTGGTCAATTCTCCTAAGCAAGTAAATACGACCGCAACTCAAAACTACCGAAGCTAGGGTAACTACCAACGAACTATGAATGCATACACTAGAAACAATAATAGAAGTGCGAAAACATAAACGACACAATCAAGTAATCATAACTAGGCTAGCACCAAAGGTGCTTAGCTGGTCATATTAAAACACACAATCAATTAAATGTTTAACATAATGAATGAAGACATGAATTAAAGTGTAATGAAATAGAAATCGCTAAAGCTTATCGATGATATGGTGTGATTTCTCCCTTGGAAATAGCTCCGTATGCTGAGTATGATCTGTCTTTGAAACCCTCTTCATGCTCTCTGCTTTTGTGTGGTGAGTGAATGATGAATAATGCAGATTTTAAGGCTTGTATTTATAGGCCCGATCATAGTTACAGTGTAACCTAATAATGTAGTTACGCCGTAACTTAAATATCTTCAAATATCAAGTCTCGTAGTGATGATTACGTCGTAACCTTAAGAATAATTACGCCGTAATTCCGTAAGCTCCGCCGTAAACTCAATAAATAACTACGCCGTAATCTTCAAAGATCCCATCAGAACTCTCGTAGTGCTGGTTATGTCGTAACTCATGCTGGAGGTTACAAAGTAGTTGATGGAGGCGTGAAATTCCACATGACCTAGATAGTTACGGCATAACTTAAGTTGATAGTTACGCCATAACTGTTGTTGACTTGGTCTTCATAAACGTTATCCTAGCTACGGCGTAATTGAGAGTGAGAGTTACGCTGTAGCTTCTTCCAGGAAAGCATACTAAGGTAGAAATCATTAAGTATATTCCCAAAACCACGTCTCTTTGCTCATATGCTCATATATTACCTGGAAACGAAATATAAAGGAATAAGACTATAAATCCATATAAACAACATAAAATATGAGCATAATCGAGGAAAATTGACACTTTAAAATCAAGATTATTTGATGTTATCAAATATCCCCCCACTTGAACTCTACTTGCCCTCAAGTAGACCTTATTAGAATACTAAAAAGATATCCCCCAAATTACCTGGAAGATATGAGATTAAAAATTACTTATGCTAGAATAAATCAAAGCCGAACACCTCATAAAATAGGAACAAACACTCATACTCTCTCTCTCTCTCTCTCTCTCTCTAATCTAAGTGTCAATTTTGGGGTGATCACTCAATGCATAGTCATAGCATGTATTCTTTCATAAACTTGGCGGTACACAAATCTCCACTACTAGAGTTAAGGTCTAAACAATCTTGAAGGCAATATGGGTGAACACAAAATGAGGTTATGGGTGAAATGTCACTACTAATGTGTCACGAAAAAGTGGACAAAATCAATGATACAAGACCAAATCCATGGCCAAGACACCAATGATTGCTCGCTTCATCACCTAGACACGCTTCATGACTAAAGGGTAGGATAAGACACGGAAAATAATAGGTGTAAAATGAAAAATAACAAACAAACAATCTTAACCTATAACCAAGTTGTAACCGCCCACCGTCCATCCAAAGTTCAAGCTTTAAGATGAAGAAACCGGATCATGATATATCAAGTAAATGTGCCATTAACGGATGTCATGATGAGCACATTACCTGTTCTTCAAGTTGTTGGTGTAATAACGTCACCAACTCAATCTTCAAATGTGACCGAGGTGGCCTCCTCGATGCTAATATAAAATAATCTCATAGCATAGTGCTTATAACATTGCACTTTTAATAACATAAACTAATAAACACTAATTTTTATTTATTTTTTATTTTTTTAATCATAACTATTACAATAAAAAGATAAACATCCCCCCACTTGAGATGAACATATATGGAGAATATGGGGGATCTTCAATGATCTTCAAATGTATGTCTTTGACGTAGGCGTGATTCCCGAACCTCTCTACTTAAACCTCGAACTTGGGTAAACAGGGACTTCCCGACCATAAATTAAGACTACACGGTAGGCGAGCGTGAATAGGTGTAACGAAACAAACATGATAAGGGTATGAAATGAAAAGAATGGCTCGAAAGGGTGTATCTAGAGGTATCTTGCACTAAATATGAGTGTAACAAAAGGGTTTAATACGGGGGTCGAATAATCGAGGTGACTAAACGATAAACACACACATATATAGGTTATTTGGGTGATAATCCTAAAATATTTCCTCCTCGAATTGATTATTCCATATAGATCAAGCTAACTCGACACACCTCGTTTATGGTCTCGAAATGATGCAAAGGCCAAAGTATAAAATTTACAAGCTACCGGCACACTCATAATTTGATGGATTTGGGTAAATAAGTGGAAACAGATAGGCTAAATCTCACCATGGAATTCAAGGGTTATAGTGTGCTCGACTAAGGTCTAATCTATTTAGGTTAAGAAAAACATGTTAAAATTTTAAAAATGGCAAAATTTTTCAAAATAAACTAGAAAAACGAGGGAAAATAAGTTCAAGTAATAATTCTACTCCCATCCCCCACTTGAGAGGTACAAAATCCCTTTTGTACTAAACATGAAATAAAGGTGAAGAGAAAGTAGAATTAGAGCGAGAACTTCCCTGAAATTTGCTCCTAAAAAGAGAGAAGGCCCACGTTGAATAATCGTGCCTTCGTTAAGTATCCATGAGCAAACTTCGATCCCTGAAATCACACACTACCGAAAAGCATAATTCTAAAAATAAGAAGGAAAAAAAAAAAAATAAAAAAAAAAGTAAAACCTAACTCACTTTAGTAGGAATCACGGTTGCATTTAGCCTATCCAACAAGCCTTTTAAACCACTCGGTGTCCCAAGTGGACGAGTGAAGTCTCGTGAGGGCTTACAATGAACATATAGAACTTGGTTATATTTGACTTTCTGAAAAATTCAACATGATACTTCATTGGTAATATTTGACTTTCTGAAAAAGTCAACTGCACATTTTGACTTTATGAAAAAGTCAACATCATGCTTCAACTAGTGAAGACTTTGACTTTCTGAAAAAGTCAAACATCATATACTTGCATTATTATTTCTCTTTCAAGTTCTAAAAACTAACATTTTTATAACTCTTGTACAATCTTTACATCTTTTATAAAAATAAAATTTATGTTTTGTCCTCAACAAAAAGGGGGAGATTGTTAATACAAATATCGTCATTAAACGTTATTTATATTCTTGATCTTTACCTATGTTTTGTTAACGACAAAAGTAAATTTAATTTTTATAAAGCTTAAAGCTTGTCAAGTCTAATAGATATTAAAACAAGCTTTTTCAAATAATATCTTCATCATTCATGCATTTACATTGTGATTAACCATAATGTATGATAGGAGTTTTTAGAATGTTTTGGTTTCTTAAAAACTAAACATTACATATGCATTTACATATTTCTAAAAATAGAAAAACAAACATATGACATCATGTGATGCATCATTGAAATTATTGGAAGATTTCACAAGATATTTTGTATAGATTTAGGCTCTACATATCTTACACAATCTTGCATAGATATGGTTGACTTTGGCAAGATTTTGAGATCTTGCTGTCAGACCTCGGCGGCACCAAAATTTATAATGGGCGGAACCCTTTAAAGGGTTCCGTGGTCCGTGGTGCTTGCTGAGAGTTTTGGCTATAAATAGCAAAGCCAAACCAAGTAGTTTCTCATCCCTTTCTATCATACTCTCATACATTTCTTCTCTCTAACCTTTCTAACTCAGTTTCATATCATATTAGTGATCTCTTTTGTAGCAAAGAAGATCAAGTCACATTCAAGCTTCAACGAGAAGTTGGAAGTCTTGTTTGTTTGGTGTTGTATGATCTTGTATTGATTCATACTTCGTTGTTGTACCAAACTATCATAATCTTGTGAGTGTGAGTGGTTAGTATTTTATTCCTCAAAATACATTGTGTGTGGGAGTGGTTGTACCCTTGGAAAGAACTCGACATTTAGCTTAGTGTCAGAAATAGTGTAAGCGAAGTGTAAAGGTTTCTCCGCTGGTGAAAGGAGCTTGTTGACTAGTGAAGTTAAACTCTCGAGTGTGAGACTCGGGGAGTGGAGTAAGGCAAGGAAAAAGAGTCCTTGTAGACCGAACCACTATAAACAACTTGTTGTGGTTTGATTGTTTCTTTCTGTCACAATTCTCAATTTCCGGTCATTTCTCATACTCCATATTCATCATTTGCATCATGTTGGTTCATTCATGACTTTGCATTTCACATTAAACGCGTAAATTTCATATTAAATAAACACTATCGCGTAAATAAATTATTTTGAACAATTGATCCATTACTTCCAAAAATTATCCCGATATATTTTTATACTCATATTAGTTTATAAAAATAATATTTTGAGTTTACCTGGTGTTTTAAATTTATTTTGTATATAAATCGTTAAATTTATATTATTATGACGCTTTTCTTAAAAACTACACGATAATTATTATTTCACTCAAATTTTGCAAGAAATGTATTTTTACAATTTTATGATCTCAATATACTTTACTTTGATCCATTAAAGTTTATTTTTAGACAACGCTACCTAAATATCCAAATATATACATAACTACTAAACAAGATTTACAAGGTACCCATTTACTTACACTTATACCTTTATATACATAATAAAAGAAAAAAATATATGTATTGTAAGTCCATCCCCTTGGCGTCAAATGAGGGTAACTCATTAATGAGTGGTAACATTTTCTTACAAATTGGATCTACACTCAACCTTACTCTTACACTTCATTTCACAATCAAATAATACAAGACCAAGTCAAGCTTTTCTCTCTTCTTCCTTTTCTCTCAAAACCGGCCAAGCATAGAGGGTGAAGAGATTTCATCAAAGTTTTTCCAAGATCAAGTTTTAACAATCTAGTTACACTCTTAATCAAGGTTTTGAAATAAAAACCTAGGGTGTTTAGGTTAATCCTTGTTCTAATCACCTCATCATAGTAACTAGTAAGCATATCACTTTCATTTTATATCTTTCATTTTCACTTCATATTTATTTCTTCATTTTTGAGCAAGCATGCAAGACTTATGGTTATTTATACCATTTTTACATTGTTTTAGAGTTTTATATATATAAGTCATCCTATAATTTATCCCTTGTTATAAATTGGTCTTGATGATGTTTAGGAACCCATGACACCCTAAGAAGGTGTATGGTAGGATTAGAATAGCTTTGGAGTTGTTTTGAAGGGATTGGAATAGGTTTAGTACGAGAAAACTATTTTCGACAAGTATAAAAAGTGGTCTGATCTTGTTTTGAATTTCTGGAAAATCCGACAGTAGACAAGAATTTTGGCCTAGATATTTAGAAAATATACTTTAAAACGAATCCGTGGCCACTTGAGCGGATTAAAGCGGAGTTATAACGAAGAAGTTATGAATTTTTCAAGTTTGACGACGAAATATATATTTTCTCGAAATTTCAAAGAACTGTTTTTGTTTTATGCGAGTCAAAACGAGTCTTAAGCTTTATAAATTATTTTGACTTATCAAAAATATATTAGTATACTTTGATACGAAGCTAAGGACGTATAATACGTGAAAACGGTTTGTAACGACTAAAATATACACGTTTTACAAAATTGCCGTAACTTTATTTTTAGAAAAACTATATTATTTTTATTTGTCAAGTGTTACGGTAAACAAAACGACCATATTGAAGGCTATTTTAACGTTGATGTGGAACTTTTGTAACGAGATGTCTTCTAATAAAATCGAGATCACCAAGCATATTTTTCAAAGCGATCAACCGTTTGTATAGCGGGGTTGTAATAAATTATTCTGGTTGCTTAAACTTTGCGAAACTCACTTTTTAAACCACATTTTGGACAAAATCACCATATTTAACCTCTATTATCTTTATGTTCGAGACCTCTATGACGAAAACTCATGTACTAAAACTTCTAGATTTTGATACAAGCTTTCCAAAACAGTTGAGTTCGTTTCTAACGTTCGACGTACACCATTTTACGACTAGCTTTTGAAGCCATTTTGTCACTTTCATGAAATTTCCAACGACATTATTTTATGACGAAAAGTTATATTCTCTTAATAAATCACTAAAAGTCTATCGTAGGATATCGTTTCAATGTAAATACATGTGAAGTAATTTAAAATGGTCAAGACGTTAAAAGATTATATTTTCGACGAAAGTATTGTTTTCAAAAATACATAAGTGGTATAAATATCATCCAATTGCGTGCATAACATTACATCATGACTTATTGCATATCATATCATTCATAATAGGTCGGTTTCGAGATTCACGCTACATTTCGTGTAACCACTTTTGTCATCGCATCTATTCATCAAGTGAGTAATCACATCCCTTTTACCGTTTTACTATATTTTGGGGAAATGCATGAACCATTCTTGAGCTAAATTGTTTACTACTTTTATTAACTAGTTTGACTAGAACTTGTGAATTTGAAACAAATCCTTGAACTTAATTATGAAATAATGCCTTACTTGAACTTATTGAACCGTACATGTTATGGCCGTGACCTAAAGTCTCCCATGTTCGGAGCATCACTATAAAGTCTCCTATGTTTGGAGCATCACTATAATGTCTCCCGTGTGTGGAGTATATCTTTGGGAAGAGGCACCCAGTATATCTTTGGGAAGAGGCACCCAATATATCTTTGGGAAGAGGCACCCATTATATCTTTGGGAAGAGGCACCCAACATAACTTTGGGTAGTGGCACCCACTTAATTTGGTTTCATCAAGAGCATCCACGAATTATTATATTCAGCGGTACTATATTGTGAACTATTATGACCGCTTAAACTTGACTACTTCATACGCTATATTTTGTGCAATGGGTTGTGAATACACGGTTGCAAGTTTTGTATGGGCGGAACTTGGGCCGAGTGGATTTACAATACCTTTGCTTTGTGGACTATTTTCGTTGACCGAAAGCTTTGAATATTTCTTACGAGTTTTCTTATTTTGCTAAACATGTTTACTCACCAACTATTTTCATAGTTGACCCGTTTTTCTCTCATGCATTTCAGGTGATCATTAGTAAGCTTTTCTACCAGGTCTTGCATAATGAAGTTTTCATGTAAAACCTGAAAATTTAAAATCCGAATAAAGACTAAAATACCCTTGGAACTAGAATTTATAAAATACGTAGAATATATTTCTAACACTTAAAGAAATATAAAGATTAACTTTCGAATACTTAAAAACCCTAACTAAAATATATTACGTAATTGTTTTGGTACGACGAAGAATTAATGTTTCGTGATTTTGGGTCGTGTTCTTTTGTTTCGAATGAGTCAAGGGCCGAAGCCCATTGGTGTCGTGTGAATGGTGTGACCGGTTGGACCAAACCCAAACCCAACCCAATTACTTTCCTAGTTTAACTCAAATACTACAACTATAAATACATCACATAATCATAAGTTTGGAACCCTAGTTATTTTGCTCTCTCTTTTTCTTTTCTCCCTATTCGGCCGAGACTCACACAAACACCCTTGGTGTCGATTTTGTTCAATCAAGTGAAGGTATATCATTTATTTGTTTTCCTTTAACGTATCTTACACGTATATGTCAAGTTATAATTGTTTCGTCGCTTTTTGTTCCTTTTCTTTTGTGGCCGAGAGTGGTGAAACAAAACCAAGGGAAACCCTAACTCATTTAACTAGTAACTAATAAGAAACATGTAACGTATGATGTGATATTGAATCGAGTCGTGTTTGTGTTTATTTAATGTTGGCCGAACCACATTAAATAGGACCGAACCATGTGTAGCTTTCGAATAATGATTATAACTTAATAACTTGAGTAAGTAAAGTATTTAGATGAGCTAATACTAGTGTAAACCCTAATAACCGAAACCCTAATTTGAATCGAGTTACATATGAGTTTGTGAAGATGCATTAATTAAGTAAAGGTTATGTTAAACGTAAACCCTAGTTTTGATATGATAATTTATTAAGTTATGCTAAACCCTAATAGAGTAAATGCGTAATTAATACGAGTAATAAGTAACTTATATGGTGAAACATAAAAAGGAAAGAGTATTATGTGACGAGTTAGGTTAAGTAAATTGTCATTAAAAGACTAAGTATATAGGCACATATATATTAATGAGACATTAAAAAAATGAAAACCCTAAACGTTAATAAAAGATATATAAACCCTAATTTACTATATTAATATTAAAGCATTTAAGTCTCATTTAATTATGGAAACCCTAAAATATTAAAAGACCATTGTGACGATTTCGGAATCATTAATAATATATACGACATTAATGTATATAGGTTACGTGAAGAAGGAGTAATTCTTTGCTTCCTGTTTGACTTTTGATCTTTTGCTTTTGAATAAGGTACGGATATTCGACCTTTTCAAGAAAGGTTTCGTATGAAGTTTCTTTTCGTTTTCATATTAGGATTTCCTAAACCTTTGCTATGAACCCTAATGTGTCTATTTGAGTGTTGCTTATCCGAACTGTGATTTTGAATCATAAAACCTTTGATTTTGAACTATATGATATGAAGACTTTGATTTTGAAAACATGATTAAACATTTGATAAAATATGATCTATATCGGTTATGACATTCTTATTTGATTCGATAGTATGACACCCGAGCCAATTTTAACTAGTCATGGGGTTCCATGTCCGTGTCGACAAATGCACTTCGACATGACTCTAGGGCGAGAGTGATGTTCGCCACGTCCCTTATCTCATTATCTGTATGAGCTCAATTTGAATTATATTATGAATATCTCGTGCGTAGGCGTATGGATGCATCCTAGATCATTATATGCCATATATTATCATTATATGCTATTTGTTATCGATGATTGATCTTTGCGTGCATGCACGTCCTTCATAACTCTGGTAGGTCTCCCTACAAATATGTTGCCTTATGTGATTATGATATGTTTTGATATGGCATATGTTCGGGTTTCGAGGTAGTTAGCTATAAAACTTATTCGATATTCGAATTATCTTTTGAAAAGACTATGATTTCACTATCTTTCTTTACTTTGCTTCGTATTCTTTTGCTTGTATATCTGCTCCTTTGGGCTTTTGAGCTCGGCGCACTTTCTTTTCTTCCGGCGGTATCTAAGCATTGGAGCTGGGTATTGCTTTGGGATGAGTCTTTGAGTGGACTTACCTTAGAGATTTAGCTTTGATATTATGATACCATTTAGACTTATGTTTTAGACATTTCTTTTGGAGTTTATTTTTCCACTGGGACCTATGTATTGAAGTCTTTTGATGGATTATTTCCATATTTATGTTAAAGATTTCTTTTGGTTTATATGTTTGCTTTGATATGACACCATTACTTGTGATTCCTTTACCCTTGTGGGGTCGGGGCGTTACATTTCACTTGTCAATACAAATCGTTATGTAATAGAACACAATATTTTGGGAACTAAACTTTGTTATATATTTGCCGATGTCGGCTAAACTGGTATTGTAATGGTGTACTCTTTCTTTTAAATCTTAACGTTGGTATGTTCTATTATCTTGTGCTTATGTTCCTTTCCGTTACACCTCGTGTTTCCGCCTCCGGAGAGGGTGTGACACTTTCCTTATCTACTCTTTACATATTGTTTACATATTTCACTAACATATCTAAGATCAACATCAATTGATCTTTCAATAAGTTTCAAAACAAAGTTTTTAATTGGTAAACTATTCAACCCCCTTCTAGTTTTCTACAATTGGTACCAGAGCCTCGTTGCTCAAGAATTTCTAAAATATATTGTATTTTATAAACTTGAAACGATCCATGGATTCTGAAAACTTTAAAGAAGGGCAATCTATGCAAAGACCACCACTCTTTGAAACCAATGGATTTATCTATTGGGAAAACCGTTTTGAAACATATGTAAAATCAAAAGATATAGATCTTTGGTTTGTTATTGTTAAAGGAGATTTTAGTTCTACAACAAAAGATATTACTGTTGATGAACAAAATAAATTAATTGCTAAAAATAATGAAGCTAAAATGATGTTTTATAATGCTTTGCCTAGAAAAGAATATGAAAGAATTTTTATTTGTGAAACCGCCAAAGATATTTGGGAATCTTTGATTGTTACACATCAAGGAAATTCACAAGTCAAGGATAACAAAATTGATCTTCTTGTTCAACAATATGAACAATTTGTTATCCCTGAAGATGAAACCATTGATTGTGGCTTTGCTCGCTTTAATACTATTATTACATCACTTAAAGCTCTTGATGAATCTTTTCGTAGTAAGAACTTTGTCAGGAAATTTCTTAGAGCACTCCATCCAAAGTGGAGAGCTAAAGTGACGGCCTCTGAAGAATCAAAAGATCTTTCAAAAATGTCACTAGACGAGCTAATCGGAAACCTCAAAGTACACGAAATGGTGATGGAGAAAGATTCGGAAATCATCAAAGGAAAAAGAGAGAAAATCAAATCTGTTGCTCTAAAAGCAAGAATGGAATCAAGTGATGATGACGAATCTTGCTCCGATAGTGAAGATGAAGAGTATGCCATGGCCGCTAGATATTTCAAAAAGTTCTTTAGAAGAAGAGGAAAGTTTGTAAGACAACCTCGAGAAGAAAAGAAGCCGTTCTGAAAAGATCGGGATGACAAAAAGGATAAAGGTGAAAGAAAGTGCTTTAGATGCGGTGATACAAGTCATCTAATAGGAGATTGTCCCAAGCCACCTAAAAGCAAAACTCAACGAGCTTTTGTAAGCGGTGCTTGGAGTGATAGTGAAGATGATGAAGAATCAAGCAAGGAGGAAATCGCTCTAATGGCACATGAGTCAAATGAGGTACATTCCGACTCATCTTATTCTTCTATTGATGATGACACTTTGCAAAAACAATACAATCAATTGCGTGAGCTAAGTCTAAAAATCATAACTAAAAATAAATTTTTAAAGACTAAAAAGGAATTTTTAGAAAATGAAGTCTATGAGTTAAAAGAAAAGGCAAAATGATTAGAAAAGGGAAAAGCAAATGACGATGATTGCAAATCATGTCAAGAGCTTAGTCTTGAAATAGAAAAACTAAAGCTCACACAAGATGTTCTAATCAAACATAATTCTAAATATCAAAGGTTAAACAAAAACATCGCTTGTGCTGATGAAATAGTTAGAATTCAAAAACAATGAGGAAACATGAATGGGCTAGGATTTAATGAAGTATTAATTCCAAAGAGTCAAAACAAACGGCCAAAAAGACAAACAAGCTGTCAAAGCTATGCGAGTGCGACCTGGACGAACGGACCCAAAATAAGGGATCCGTCCATTGTAAAAAATGGTGTCGTGGGAACTTCAGAGATGTAATGTTTGTGATACTGGACCGTAGCGAATTTGTCAAAGTAACAAAGAAAACCAAGGATAGTGTTAAACTAAAACCTGATGTTACATCAGGAGTAGGACTTGCTAAAAATGAATTTAGATCAAAAACTACTCAACAACGACATAAAACATCTTTTGCCAAACACCCCTTTCCTAAGAGCAACCACAATGTACAACATAACTATCAACACAACGGTTGGAATCAAAACTTCCCTAGACCATATCAAACTCGAGATTACATGTCATGGAACCCTTATCAATCGTTTCCATACATGAATCAAATAAATGGCATGTTTAACCCAAACGGACCCATGAGATATTGGGGACCAAACGCTTGAGTTATTTGCTTCTTAGGTATGCTTGAAAGTTGGATTGGAACCTGATGAGTGGATAAAAGATAGTGGATGCTCACGACACATGACGGGCAACAAAAGTCTCTTCTCATCATATCAAGAGTATGAAGGAGATAATGTCACCTTTGGTAGCAATCTCAAAAGCAAAATCATTGGCAAAGGTACGATCGCTCATAAATCCCTAACTATTGAAAATGTTGCTCATGTCGATAGGTTAGGATTTAATCTACTTAGTATTAGCCAACTATGTGATAAAAAGTATAAAGTACTATTTGAAGAAAACGGTAGTAAAATACTAAAAGATGGTATCACCATAGCTAAAGGAGTTAGGAAAAATAACATATACGTTATGAAAATAGATAAAACATCTAATGACAAACTTTGTCTGACAACATTAGATGATAGGTCAACTCTTTGGCATAGACGCTTAGGTCACGCTAATATGAGACTTATACAAAACCTATCTTCAAAAGAGCTAGTTAGGAATTTACCAAAACTTAAATATGACCATCATTTTTGCGACGCTTGCAAAATTGGTAAACAAACCCATAGTTGTCATAAGTCTAAAAATATGGTGTCCACATCTAAGTGTCTAGAACTTTTGCATATGGAATTGTTTGGTCCATCCGCTATAAGAAGCTATGGAGGCAACTTATACACTTTGGTCATAGTAGATGATTACTCAAGGTTTACTTGGACGTTGTTTTTGAAAACCAAAAATGAAGCTTTTGATAAATTTAAAATTCTTAGCAAGAAAATTCAAAATCAACTAGGTGTTAAAATTGTGTCGATCCGAACGGATCATGGTCGTGAATTTGACAGTGAAACACAATTTAGAAACTTTTGTGATACAAATGGCATAACACATAACTTTTCGGCTCCTCGAACACCTCAATCAAATGGAGTCGTAGAACGTAAAAATAGAACAATTCAAAAAATGAGTAGAACAATGCTTAATGAACAAAACATTCCTCAAAAGTTTTGGTGTAACGTCGTTGACACTTCTACATATATTTTAAATAGAGTCTTAATACGTCCTTTGTTAAACAAAACACCATATGAGCTTTATAAAGGTAAAAAGCCAACTTTAGGATATTTTAGAGTTTTTGGATGTAAATGTTTCATCCTTAATACTAAAGATTATCTCACCAAGTTTGACCCAAAGTCTTATAAAGGTGTATTTCTTGGTTATTCTCAAACTAGTAAAGCTTACATTGTCTTATGTTAGATATTGGATTTCATAAACACACAAACAATCACACAAATGGGGCGTATGGTTTAAGAGTTTAGAGAGAGAAAGTAGAATGGGAGCCTTTCTAGAGAGAGAAAGTAAACAAAAGAAAGAAGGTTAGATTGAGTGAAAGGTCCAACCCTCTACCTTGGGAGGTAGAGGGTATTTATAGTTACATACTACACGTCCTCCTACGGACTGTGGATCAGGCATACAGTGGGTAAAGACCCGACCATCCTTCACGGTGATGCTCTAAAAAACTAACTAACTAACTAACTAGTAAATAACGTAAATAACGATACGCCTACGAGCTAACTTATGCTAGATAATATTTGGGGTGACCGACACTTCACTATGGAATTTCTAATTCCTAACAATCTCCCCCTAAGGGAGGTCACCCCATGTTTTACATTTCAAATCCTAGCATTCTAGTATGTCTTCTGTTCTGAGCTCGTAGACTTGAATTCTTCACTTCCACAATCTTTGTGCTTTAGCAATGACTCTTCATAGTCCGCATATTTTATACTCTTAGTGGAGGTCTTTGAACTGATCCACATCATGATGATCTTCGAGCTTTCTTTGAGATCATCAGCCACAGTAAATCTCTCTGGATCATCCATAGTTGTGTTTCCTTCATGTGATGTTGTGACTTTTGGACCGACATGCTCACACTTTTGGATCATGACATCTTTTCATCAGAGTAGAGGAAGCTTTCTTGGTTTATGATATTTGCGCAGACAGTAGCGAAGCATAGTATAAAAATATCGAGCCGAGTTATGTAGATATGCACCATCATGATTTCTTCAATTAAGTGTGGATCTTTGTGAGCATGCGGCTTTGTATGACTTCTCAATTCGATCACCGCAACCGTCCAAATGTACCGCAAACAACAATTAGCAAAAAACACACGAAAGTGTCTTTGATCACTTTCGTTGAATTGAGGTACACGGCCCACGGTTCCCCGTTGATCGATACAAGTCTTACTGTGATCGGTAGGATTCCTAAGAATCTCCTTGACGGGTTTCGCAATGTTCTAGCTGTTCTCAAACCGGAACGTCTCAAAGAAGACAACACGGAGTGAGTGAACCAGCAAATTGAGATTCACTGATTGATGAAAAATTGATTTGAAAACAATCGCGTATTGCATGAAGAAAGAGTTTTGCAATACGACGAAGGTTTTATGAGAAAGGTCAATTTTTAATCAAAAATACTTTTTGTATTTGAAAAAGAATACACATTCGACGTGCTAGAGAAAAGAAGAGATTCGCACATCGAACGGTTTTTCCAAAAGTATTCGTCAATTCTAATCCTGGACCAAGGTTGATTCAAGAGTGAATCGCCCCATCGTTTTTGTCCAGTTGTCACAAGCTTGATCTATTGGATAGATCTCACATGCCACCCACCAGGAGTTTGTTTGATGTTGGCTCCAGAAGGCTTTCCATCTTCATTGTGAATATGTTTGCATATCACTCAGATGTTCTGGCAATACCACAAGGATAATCGTCGGACTCATAAGATATAATCTCTCTTTCCACATTGTGTGAAATAGAGAGTCTTCATTGACAGTGTCCTAAAGAGATTTATTGATGATCTCGTGGCTCTAGACTCAATAGTGCATATTTGGATTCCTATATCGGAGACTAGGGAGAGGGTCTCCTTCTTCAATATCAACGAACTCTAAGAGAAAGTCGATAGATAATGTCGGTTCCCCGTGAGAATGAAACAAGCCCTTTTAAGAGGAACTTGAGTAGCTTGGGAAGTTTAGTGCAGTGCATCACAGGGTCCATGACATCTTGTCTTCAATACCGGTGTTACCTTGGTAACCACCAGTAACATATGTATTGAACCCGTTCTCGCCCTAAGGTTGAATTATTGGAGGCTATTTCTTTTCACCCTTTTCACATTCAATTCTTTTTCATTCTTCAACCCCTTCAGTGCTTACCAAGACTTCATAACTAGAACCTTGTTGGGTTTATTCCAGTACTAGCTCTGTCTCAGTCCGCACTCTTCCCATTTCTCATTTTTCTCCTTTTTTAATATACCTAAGGACTCTACACTATCTAGTGGATTGTCCCTAGGAAGATCCCTCCGGTTCTGGCGGATCATGGGAACGAATACCTAACCTAACCATCCTTATAACACCATGCATAAAGTAAATTGGTCGGTCTTTTGGTATTGTCCTTTCCTTCATGAAACCAATCGAAAAATCATTTGGAAAAACAATTAAGGTACTCGTGATATTAAAATTGTTTGGCACATGGAGGCAAGAGTTCTTTGAAATAATTTCTTTGAAATAATTTCTTGATCACAATTTCCTTAGAAAAAGCCATTTGATTTTCTTGGTAAATTATCCCCCTCAATATGTGCGTTTGTTGTTTAAAATCATTTAACACATAGAGGAAGGAGTTCTTTGAAGTACTTTTACGATCACACAAGCCATTAAGAAACCATTCGAAAATCAATCAAGGTACTTTATGTTGAAACATAGAAATCTTTGTACCTTGAGAGTTTATTTTCTTTTTGAAATGCTCCCCCTCAATATGTGCTTCGAGATTCGAAAGCGTTTAGCACATATGGGAGAGCAGCATGCACTTTTGAATCAAATCGAGCATCATTTATCAGATTTCATAATTAAATCACAAATTCTCCCCCGATAAAAAATATCAAACTATTTTGAGATTTTGGATCCCAAGTGATTTAATTAGGTTTAGAAAACATGGGAGAATATGTGGCCAGGTTTAAATACTCATCTAGTTTTTGGATAAATCCTCCTCCTCAACATGTGCATTGTGTATTTGAAATCGTTTGGCACATGGAGGCAGGAGTGCCTTTGAAGGACTAAAACCAATTCCATTAAAACAGATTTGAGATTTAAATCACTATCTCTCCCCGATCAAAATTTCAAACCATTTGATATTTGTGATCCCAAAAGATTTAAATCATTTAGAAAATTTTAGGAAAGACGTGGCAAGATTTGATTTTGAAAATGACGAGATAAGGACCGATTTAGACATTAAAGATTGTTAGTGTCGGGTATGATTGTTTTAAGAGACCTTTAAGTAAAATAAAACAATTTCACAATCAAACAAGAACAGAAAAAATTTCATTTTGAAAGATCTTGATTCTAAAGAAAAATCATACCATGACATAACATTAAATCTTTAGATCACCACTTATTATCGTACAAAACGGACTTGATAGATGAAATATCGTTTGAAAATATTTAATTTTAAATCACTCTCCCCCTCAATCGATGACCGTAGTCGATGATTGAGTGACTTAAGTTTTGATAAAAATGAAGTCCGGTGATTTTCAAAATTAAGTCCAATTAATTTTCAAAACAATATTTTCCATTTTCAAAACAATTTAATCAATAAAATTTTTTTTTTTTCAAAATTGTTTAAAAATGGTATCATGCACAAAGATACGTTAGGTTGTTGAGAAGCTTATGTTGTTGCTATAGGGCTTGGAAGAAAACCGTCTGCGATGCGGTGAGACTTCTTACGTTGCATTTTAATGCCAACGAGGTCAAATTAAGCTCCGTTTCTTCATTTGTTGATGAAGAAAACCGTCTCACGATCCGATGAGACCTCTTACGTTCCATTTTTCCATGCCAACTCTCCATAGAAGTCCAATTAAGCTCCGTTTCTTCATTTGTCAACCCAAGATATAGTTACCCTTTCCTTCGCATCCAATCATCTTCAATTGTGGGATCCGGATCGGGAACATTCTTATATACCAATATACCGCATCGTTAGTGAACACACATACTGAGATATATGGTGGTCGACATCACCCAAACAAAGAATCGACTAATAAAAGTCAATTCAACATATCAATCAGTTCATATAAAACATGGGAATAATGTGTTTATCAAACTCTAATCATCTAATCCTAACAATCATATCCTGGGCACCTAGTCCTTCGACATAGGTTAACATCATTTTTAATTAAGCATATAGGATAATTAAGAAAGCCCGTTAGATGATGTAAATTTGAAAACATTCTCCCCCTCAATCAATGACTCATTTTCTGAAAATTTTAAAAGCGCTGAAGTCATTGATTGAGTTTGCAAATTTTTTAAACACTTTGAATCTGATTGTTTTTAAAGCAACTCATTTACCACCATTTTAGAAAACAACAAATATTTTTCTGAAGAATTTTAGACGGAAAAACATTTGTGTGGGAACAGCAGTCCTTCGACATACTTTTCTCATTTTGTTTTAGGATAAGTGCATGAAATATTTGAAAATTGGTTTAGCACAGCACTTTCCTTTCTTTAAAAGAGCGGGTTGCTATCTGAAATAATAGCAAGCCATAGTTTTAAGCGCGGGTTACAGTCAGAAGTAACTGCAAGCCATAGTTTGTGACATGTTTTGAAAAGAAATATTTACACCTCCTGATCGAACTTCATCTATGATCCCGTGCCATTATTGAATGACATTTCTAAGACCGCAGATGTTATCGATACCAGAAGACATGTCTTGAGAAAAACAATATTTTTGGTATTTTTGAAATTTTCTGATTTTTATGGATTTTTGAAGGTTTTATATTTTTCTACTTTCTTTTTGTTGGTTTTATAATTTTGTATTTTGGTTTTCAAAAATTATTTACAGATAGAATAGATGATATAGTTTAAGAAGATGATGATACGAGTACCGAGATAAGGATATCGAGCAGCCCCGTTGTAGAAGATAGAAGACATCATCTCTTAAACATTCACCACCAAAGCATTCGAGGCTTCTAAGAAAATCGTCTGAACATGAGCCTTCTCAATTTGAATCTTTGGTAACTTCTCCCCAAATCGACAAACATCGAATAAAGACCATTTCCCTATGAAGTAGAGTTGAAGACAAAGCGGTCTCATTGAATGAAGCTCAACACCCAAGAAGACGAAAACACCAAGTAACAAGTTGAAACATGGATCATCATTGCGGTTATCAAACCCAAATAAATGATTAAGTTCGAGATCACGTGAACTTGTTGTGCATCCCGATGTACACATTACTCTTCGAGATTGAGCAATTGTCTATTCGGGGAACCATATATCAACATCTTCATTTTACCAAGTGCATTCCAGTTATCTTCCATATAACCAATCAGCCTATTATGTACACAAGTGCCCAACCAGAGTAGACACAACGACATCACAGTAACTTTATCATCGGAATCATCATTAAACTGTGTACATGAGACACTAACCGGAATCACTTTATCATAAGTCATGTAGAAGATGTCGATAAGCAATATCATCTCACGTTCCAAATATTCTTCTCAAATTTCTTTCCACTGAAGGCTGAGTTAACACATACCGAAAGTATCCAAAGACCACTTCCTTCTAAATGGTTGGAATAACACACCAAAGGCTATGAGTAAACCCTGAGTTTCTCTACGGTTATGACATTTGTCTTTCCCAAGATTACTTCAATAGAGAAGAAGTATTAGTTTCATCACGTGTACTCATTGTGTGTTTAGATGTATGTCTCCTTTCCCCTTGCAGGTTTTGATACCTTAGAAACAGCAACACATTATAGATACCAAATATTCTTGAAATAGAGAAGAACAACAATTAGCTCAAATGAATCCTGTGAGAATCAACTGCTAGAGAAACTCTCTCTGACTATCTTTATCAACCCATATGTAGACAATTTGAAGTGACCACTGATGAAGAACACCCGATATATCAAACTTGAAACTGAAGTCAAATTCCCACATTTGTATCTTAAGCTTGCACTTAATAATGGAAGAACGGTGTCGAGAATTTATGCTTCAAGCAAATTTCTATGTACTCACTACTTAAGCAAAGTATGAGACATTAACACCTCTTGCAATTATCCACACCGTCATATGCGTGTGACACTGAGTAAAACAAAGTAACTCCTAATGGTGATAGTTAACGGGTCTTCAACCATCCACCTCGATCATTGCGGTAACTAGATAACCCAATACTTCAACTCAAATTCTTAAGCCCGAGCAAGTTATCAAATAAGAACACGCCTTTGTGAATGTCAACTTCAACCTCAAATAAGTGATAAATGGGTAACTTCAAGTAATCAACTTGTGTCAAATGTCCAACACGCGAATAAACATACAATCGGATGAACATTGACCCATCGAATGAACCGAGCAAATGATTCCTCAACATCAATGCATTCTTCCTTAAGGTATACATGTAGAAACCGATCCGAAGATTTACCAAAATGTCTTATAGCGGATGAGGTAGTCATTTTCCTTAATGTTCATGTGGTTGATTTATAGCGTGCACAATGAGAGGAACAATAATCCGTGAAGATTTGGCAAAGGAATACCAAAGAGCGGATCATCATTCATGAACAATAATCCATGAAGATTTGGCAAAGGAATACCAAAGAGCGGATCATTATTCAGTAGTGCAACTACAATATCATGATAGTCATTATCAACGGCTTGTGAAGTAACTGGAGATAAGGTTTCTTGAGAATTCTGAGAAGTACTTCTTAGATGGTGAACCAGTTGAGTCGGTGGGAACCGGAGCATGAGCTTGTGTTGGATGATCAACATTCGTTGGAGGTTGGAAGTACTCATCAAACATATCTTTGAAAAACAATGAGTCCCAAACAATGAATCCCAGTTATCCTTAGTAAGTGAAGCATTTGTCGTTGGAGGAGAGTCATCAAAAATCAAATAATGAATCATTGCTAAAGAATATGAGCAAGTCTAATTGGGGATTAAATTTGGCTTTTCAATCTCCCCCAATTAGTGCTCTCCCTTAAACTGACGAAGATTTTCAAGTGTTCTTCTTATCCCGGATTAAGAAGAAGTCTTTAGATCATCAAATGCAATTCTTCTTTAGTCTTCTAACATGTAGCGTAAAATGTAGATCGATCAGACTCGACCTTCTTCAAGATTTTCCGAATGGGAAATAGACATCATCTTCTTCACACCAAAGGCATTCCGATAACTTGTAAATAGCAAATCCCCTTAATTAAAATCTCTCCCAATCAAACAAGAACAGAAAGATGTTCATCAAAGAAATCAGCCCAACAACTAGAAGCACTTTGTCATTTAATCATATCAGTCCATGTGAAGATGTCAACCAATGGCTCTTAGAAGAAACTACATGTGAAGATGATCTTATAAGAAGAAGCTCGGTTCTTACATGAGTTAGGAGCCGTTTGACCATATATTCTCAAATATCAATCAACCATGCAAAAAATTCACACTTCTTCTCCCCTTCAAGAATTGCATACGGAGATGCCATTCTTGATTAAACAGTGATTATCATCCAAATGTATTCTATTCACACTTCTCCCCATAAAATTAGCACATGATGTCGCCATCTTCATTATATTGAGCAAGTGGAATAAGAGTAATTATCAGTAGTCCGGTTCACTTGATGACTAAAGCACATGGAAAAAGCATGAAGCATGTTGATGAAGAATGTCGATGAGAATGGTCATAAACATGAAGATTTATCTTCTTTTGAAGATAAAGCGCACTAAAGCGTACACTTTTCTTTTCTGTGAAGTATGGGGCCTGAAGTGTTATCTACAGACGCCATAATGATGAAGTACAAGGCCTGAAGTGATGTGAACATACGTCATAGCCAAAAGACTATCAAGATTGAGTTACTTGAACCCATAAGTTATGAGATATCAATCCATTAGTAATCCATACTTTAAGCCAGTCCATGTAGTGAAGGATTGAAGTATCTCGCAACATAGTAAGGACTACCGCACTAATATTACAAACTTGATTGCATATATTTTGGTTAGTGACATTAGTATCCAAACCCTTTGGGGTTTCACATGCAACCTTGATTTTGTCATCGGTGCAGACTTTCCGGTAGGTATCCACCTAAGTCCAAAGATCCTTAAACATTCTACCGACGGCATCCACTTATGGCAAGGTCTACAATTGTTGATATTCTTATGCAAATTGGAAGACTTATCGTTATTCCTAGACTCCAAAGTTTAGCAGTTTGGATCCATCTAGACGAAGTTTTAGGTTTGTTTTGCATCATAACATGTTGAACCTTAGCCATGTAGTTAGTCTTAGTGGATTGTACCTTGGCATGTGAATTAGGAAAATGTTTCTTATGTGGAAAAGATTCAGAATTTCTAGTTTCGTTTTCTACATGCTTAGCATTTTTATGCACATAACTACTCTTAGATGCACACCAATCCCTAGTCTTTTGAGTGTTCCTAGGTAGTGGTTTACAACTACTAGCGTGCCTTGAAATCTCATAGAATTCCTCACCCTAGGTCTTGCACCTAAAATTCGTCTTTTGAATCATGCCTTTTCCTAGCTTTTTCTAGATAATAGTTCTTCCACAAGTCATTCATATCATATGAATTCGGGTTTTAATGCTTGGTTTTGACATTGTTTTCGAACTAATTCTAGAGGTGCTGGGAATAGAAGTGGCTACGTGTTGAGAGTTAACGGAGCTAGAAGCCTTATTCTTAGGTAACTCTGGTGAAGTGAATGGTTTTGACAAAACTTGTTTCTTATCAACTTGGGAGGCAAACCGTGTTTTTGAAAATTTTGGTCTTTCGGATATAAACACGAGAGGTCGCCTAACAATGGACCGGTTTCTAATGGGATGAGAAATTGGTTTCCCCAAGGTTGATGGTTTTGTAAACTTAGTGTTCACACTTTTCCCTACACTTTTCCTAAGCTCATTTTTAAGGCAACAATAGCGAAACTCTTTTCCTGAAGTTGAGCTTTGAGTTCATCAATTTTTTCTATCAAAGAGTTTGTTTGCTCCATTGACTTAGTTCTAGCTTCTTTGACAGAGTCACTTAGTTCTATGTGATGCTTTCTCAAAGACTCATTTTCCTTTAGTAATTTGGCCACACAAACAGCTAATTCATCATTTCTTATTTGAATATCATCAATAACATTAACATCATAGTTACTTGTAACCAAATTACTTTTCACATGCATATCAGAAATATGTTTCTTCAAGTTGTTGATAGTCGAGTTATTGGCTTGAAGCTGAGCTTTAAATCGTTTATTTCAAAAAATTCACGAAATTAAGGAAATTCCCGATTTTTACATGGTTTCCTAGTTTGAAAACTTTCCTCTTTACTTTGTATAGCAATTTCAAGTGAAATGCAATGTTTTTCAAGTATTGAGAATTTGTATGAAAGTTCATCAAAAACCTTTTTATCAACCATATCATTCGTTTTGAAATTATTAGACTCACCTCAACCAAGGAACATTTATCGAATCATGTTTAGCATTAAGATCGAATGTTTAGGTACCTTAGCGGATGCACTATGTTGATCGCCAAGGTACCTCATCGATGACACCGCTCAATTTCGTGTCCGATATCGCATCCACATCATGTGTAACAAGTCACTAGACCGGGCTATGTCAAGCTTATCTATCTCGAGCCTCAGTATTCGGTGTTAATCGATCCATCATCCGGTGCTTTACCCGACTCATCATTATTTGTTCCTCCGACATTCTCGCATTCAAGAACACCCGATTCTTCAATGGATACATTACCCAACTTATCACAACTATCTCTCAATCGCACTAGACACTCATCCACTTTTTCATCCGTCGAGTAACTTCCTCAATATACTTCTCCACATTATCCATGAGTTGGATAAGTGTCTCTATGAACACGCTAATTTCCATTCCAATGTGTTTCTTGAAAGACATTTCAGTCATGTCTTGATCATAATCAGATGTAAATTCCCCACTGATGAATGACTGAAATTGGTTGTAGATCACTTGAAGTGCAGCACTGGAACTATCCTTTTGAACCATTTATTTATCAAGTTGTTGTTCCAATTGTTCTAAGTTTAAGAATAATGTGCTCTTGAACGTTGATAATTCTTGACGGAAAAGTGTAGTAACTGTTCGTTCACTTCTCATAGATAGAAGTAATGTGAGGTGTGAATGAAGTTGTTGATAAGGTTCAATGCAACTTTCCTTATCCTTTGCACAAGCATTCTGTAACATTGATGGTGCATTTACGTATTTTCGAGTCCGAACCCGGAGATATCACATCCTCATTGACCGATTCAATCATCTTTAACCGCTCGATGTAGCAAATATTCTCATGATTGTCTACAAGATCATACAATTTAAGTACTTCGAAATTACAGGTCGGTAGTGTAAGACATGATGTTGTAGTATCCACGGATTTTACAAGTCTATGATTTAAACCGAGAAATAGAATCTTTCATGGGATTTTACTAAAATCAAGACCAAACCGTTAAGCAATGACCAATGGAATGTGTTAAGATGATGATGGATCGACACAATGATAGAAAACTATGTGTAAGGACATATAATTGTTTGTAGGATTAGCAGAGATGTTATTTGGTTGAGATTTGGATTGGTTAATGCCTGTTTTTACGGAGAAATTTAGGTCTTAAAATCATAAAAACCTCAATAACTTCTATTCGGAGCGGATTTAGGCCTTGAAGGTTGACCCGAATGAACTTTACTTAATTAGGCGTTCCATTCTCCTCGTTCTCATGGTCATTTTGATGGGTAGAACGCTGAAAACAGAGTTACGGTTCAAAAGTTATGGCCGTTTGAAGTTTTGTCAGGAAAAGTCAACAAATCGCTATAAAGACAAGTCGCTATAGTCACCAAGTCGCTAAGTAGCAACTCGCTAAACCTCAAGTTGCTATGAATCAAGTCACTAAGCCCAAGTCGCTAAGACCCAAGTCGCTGGACACAAATCGCTAAAGCACCAAGTCGCTACACAGTCAAGTCGCTAAAGAGCAACTCGCTAAGGTCCAAGTCGCTAACACCAAGTCGCTAAGAATACTAAGTACAAGTCGCTAACAAAATTGAAATCAAGTCGCTAACTTCACCAAGTCGCTAGCCGTAGTGGAGAATCCACTAAGTTGTACTGTTTGTCGGCTTGTCTCATTAGACAAGTCGCTAGGACCAAATCGCTAACAATTAACACTACAACTCGCTACCTTTTCTCAAGCAAGTCGCTACGATGAAAACACTACGAGAACCAAGTCGCTAGCAAGAAAAACTTCAAAAACACACTTTTCAATCCAAAACAAGCTCAACCACAGTGATTTAAGCTTACCAAATCAAAACCCAAGCACATACAATGATTCTTAACACAAAAGTACACCCAAAATTCAAACTTTAACACTAGAAATGATCCAAATGATGCAAAAACCAATAAACTTTTTCAAACTCAAAAACCATCTAAAACCACTAGAAATCCAAGGATATATAAGAGAGATGATCTAACCATGGCTCTTGATACCAATTGTTAGATATTGGATTTCATAAACATACAAACAATCACATAAATGGGGCGTATGGTTTAAGAGTTTAGAGAGAGAAAGTAGAATGGGAGCATTTCTAGAGAGAGAAAGTAAACAAAAGAAATAAGGTTAGATTGAGTGAAAGGTCCAACCCTCTACCTTGGGAGGTAGAGGGTATTTATAGTTACATACTACACGTCCTCCTACGGACTGTGGATCAGCCATACAGTGGGTAAAGACCCGACCGTCCTCCACGGTGATGCTCTAAACAAAATAACTAACTAACTAACTAGTAAATAACGTAAATAACGATACGTCTACGAGCTAACTTATGTTAGATAATATTTGGGGTGACCGACACTTCACTATGGAATTTCTAATTCCTAACATCTTAAACAAAGAAACAATGAGAGTCGAGGAATCGTTGAACATAACATTCGATGAAAGTCCACCTCCCTCTAAGACATCACCTTTGGTAGATGATGACTTAGTTGAAAGTCAACTTGTAGAAAGTCAAGAAATAATGAGATTATAAACATCAAAGAATCCAAAAGTCATCCTTTAGAAAAAGTCATAGGACAACTAAATCAAAGAACCTTAAGATCACAAGCCCAAAATCAAAGTAATCATTTTTGTTTTGTGTCTACCATCGAACCGAAAAACATAAATGAAGCAATAAAAGATGAATCTTGGGTAATTGCTATGCAAGAAGAGTTAAACCAATTCGTTAGAAATGATGTTTGGAAATTAGTTCCAAAACCTAAAGATCAAACTATAGTTGGAACGAAATGGGTTTTTCGAAATAAAATGGATGAAAATGGTATTACGTCCAGAAACAAAGCTAGGCTTGTCGCACAAGGTTATAATCAACAAAAGGGGATTGATTATGATGAAACTTATGCTCCGGTAGCTAGGCTCGAGTCTATTAGAATCTTACTTGCATATGCATGTGCTTATGACTTTAAATTATTTCAAATGGATGTTAAGAATGCGTTTCTTAATGGGTTTATTAACGAAGAAGTATATGTTGCTCAACCTCCCGGTTTTACCGACTTTGAGAAACCACATCATGTCTTCAAACTCAAGAAAGCATTATACGGTCTTAAGCAAGCACCAAAAGCTTGGTACGATAGACTTAAGACTTTTCTTGTTGAAAACAAATACACCATGGGATTAGTAGATAATACTCTTTTTGCCAAGAAAAAGGAGTCACACATTATCATTGTTCAAATATATGTTGATGACATCATATTCGGATCAACTTGTCAAGAGCTATGTGATGATTTCTCTAAAATCATGCACGATGAGTTTGAGATGAGTATGATGGGTGAATTAAACTTCTTTCTAGGACTCCAAATTAAACAACTAGAAGATGGCATATTCTTTAACCAATCTAAATACATAAAAGACATGCTTAAGAAATTTGGTCTTGAAGATTCAAAACCAACTAAGACACCCATGTCTTCGGACACTAAACTCACCAAGGAAGAGGAAGGTGAATCGGTAGATAACACTAAATATAGAGGAATGATCGGTAGCTTACTCTATCTCATGGCTAGTAGACCCAACATTATGTTTAGTGTTTGTCTATGTGCTCGCTTTCAAGAAAATCCAAAGGCATCACACTTAGAAGCCTTGAAAAGGATATTTAGATATATTAAGGGAACGACATGTTTAGGATTATAGTATCCCAAATGAATGGGTGTAGAAACTATAGTGTATGCCAACTCGGACCATTCCGGTGACTATGTTGATAGAAAAAGTACAAGTGGTATTTGCACTTTTGTCGGACATTGTCTCACCTCATGGTTTGCAAAGAAGCAAACGGCTTTAGCTATCTCAACTACTGAAGCCGAATACGTCTCAGCCGGAAAAGCATGTCAACAAGCTCTTTGGATAAAACAAGCTCTCGTGGACTTCGAAATTCATCTCAACAATATAGTTATATTTTGCGGCAATAAAGGAGCTATTGATCTCAGCAAAAATCCCTTCCAACATGCTCGTACAAACCATATTGAAATCTGTCATCACTTCCTTCACGACAATGTTCAAAAAGGAAACATCTCAATTGAGAAAGTATCCTCCGAAGACAACATTACCGACATTATAACCAAGCCTCTCAAACGAGAACCATTTAATCTTCTTAGACTTGGTTTAGGGTTAATGGAACCAAACATGTAGGTAAAACTTAGCCTAAAACTTAGAACAAACAAAACAAAACAAATTTGTTTTGAACCTGCTACTGTACCCACGGTACCAAACGACAACAAAGACGGAACCAAAAAATTGGTGCCGTCTGGTCCGTGGTGACATTAGTGGCAAAAAGGCTACCTACAAAACATCTTCTTCCTCACAACCCACTTTACCAAAACGTGTAAACATTAGACCTAACTCATTGTTGACATCTTCTCACCCACTAATCACTGGAGATAACATCATTGTAAGTATCCTAACTACATTTTATCTCTTAATTTTGAGTCTAGGATTCTAATTTGTGCACAAAATCACTACATGGGGTTTGTATATATTCTTGTACAAAACATGGATTCAATTGGCAAATTGCATAACTAGTCATTGAAATTGGGTACTACATTATCATATTGCATAAACAAATCATGTTTCCCACTAATCAAAAGATAATGACTATAAGGTTTTATTCAAATAACCAAACACCCCATATCAAAAAAAATTGAAAAGCTTCTCACTTGTAGGAAAACAATTTTTCATTGTTAATACAAATAGAAACGTTAAATTTTCATCACTTGCATGCTCTTGAATACTAAAGGTATTGCATAACTAATATGCATTCTCGGGTATATTCAAATGAAGCCACATTGAATTAGGAGCATTTGGGTTATCTCATGCCGTTTGCCAAACACCCCCACTAAAGACTATTTTATGCATAAAATGAGTCGAGATAACCGCAACTCCAAATCGTTTTCATATAGGCACACACTAGAATCAAAACGTTAAGTTTATTCTCATTTTTAACATATAAATTTATGCTCATAGGAATAAGCATGGTAGCCGCAAGATTCTATGATCACAAGTATACCGTTAACTACATTCCCAAACATCACAAAACCAAAGGACTTTCCAAGGAGCAAGTCGAAATCTTTAAGAGTCTAGAAACTAGGTACTTCCATGAGGGTAGAACCATTCACTCATCTTTTGTCAAAAATACCAATCTCCGCGAAGAGCTAGCCGCTATTCAATTCGATTGTCTCCTTGACATCGATGAACCGATTTGTCCTAGGTTTGTGTTAGAGTTTATGCGAGTGTCACCGGTTTCATTGATGAAGATGATGAGTTTAGCCTTAGGTTTAAGATCAATCAAAATGACTACACCATCTCTTTGACCCAATTTGCTCTAGTGCTAGGAATCCCCAACCGAGGGACATGTGTTTACTCGGATAAGTGGTCACTCACCGTCCTTGATGCAATCAATGACCGCTCTCTTCCCTACCAAACTCCTTTAGCGGATAAGGATGTCATCCGTGAGCGCTATTTATCCCAAGGGTGATACAACCCGAGTCACCCGAAAGGGAAAGGAGGTGAACCGAGATCCATTTGGAATGGAGTTCAATGAACTTAAGCCCGAATTTAAGAAACGGGAGGAACTACTTAGAGCCAACGCCATTAGCACCATAGGAATAGGATCATATCAATGCTTGCCTTTGTCACATGCTCTACAACTTGTCCACCACAACCATTAAATCTAGCCTACTACATTGCTAGGAGAATGATTGATATTCCAACTCAAGGTTCAGTTGCTCTTCCTTACGGGGATGCTTCTCACCCGTCTCTATAGAGCCTATGCACCAATTCCACCAAGCCCAAAAGGGTTGAAGCTTGACTATGAGCTCATCCCTCACATCTTTGTGCCATTGAGTGACAAAAGAGTGGCTAAGACAAAAGGCAAAAGAGCAAAACCTCCAAATCCATCATCATCATCATCATCAAATAGCTCCGAGGATGGTCTTCCAAATTCTCACCTTCCACCTCATGAGTATTATGCGTCTCTTCCCGAGATTGAGAATGAATCAACGGAGTTCAAGCAAACCAAGGGGATGTTCAAGTGCCTTGGTAGGATGATGAACAAGATTTACAAGAAGTTGGACAAGTGAGGGTCCTTTTAAGGAGTGTTTGGAACAAGACATTAACGTTAATGTTTGATACAATTTGGTTGTTTTTAATTTGTAGGATGATTATATAACTTAAAACAATGTTGTATGCTAACTATTTCATGCAGGGGGATAGCACAAATGTGTTATCAAATTTTACCCGTTTTCACTTCAAAAGTGAAAATCATTCACTCTTGGTCAAAATCTATGCTCCACTATGTTTGTGCATGAGTTATTTACTTTTCCTAACTAGAAATAATTAATGTCACATGTTTTGAGCAAAATTTCAGGTTTCAGAAAAGTCCCCGACCCTTAAAAAATTGTTATGTGGTGATTTCTGGTGTCTACGGATCAGACGGCACCAAAAATTTGGTACCGTCTCGTTATAGTTTTTGCACCGCCGCACTGACAGCGGACCAGTGGACCAAAGGCACCCTTTAAGGGTTCCTCCTGTGTAAAACTTTGGTGTCGTGGATCCTCTAGGTAATTTTCTGAATTTCGCTTATTTCGACATTTCAAATTACCATACATTGCTTGTAAGTTAATATTGACTAGTTTTTACCCATATTAGAACTAGTATAACATACTTAGGCATATAGGAAATCCACTTCCCACCAAAATTCAAAATTTTGGAAAATTCACCCAATGAGCCCTTTTGCATAAAGGAAGGAACCAAAAATTTGGTTCATTGCAATCCGTGGGTAATCTGATTGTTAGGATCTTACAATCATTAGAACACATTTATTGCAAATCTTTGCCTCTTCACTCCATCCCTCTTGTATGGCTTGACTTGGGTGATATGACTAGCATTAAACCCACTTCAAAATCATTAGAAACCTCATCTCTTCTATGGTTTAACATCAAATCAAACACACTTCTCCATAATTCACCATTCCTATAAATTAAGAGGTTTTACCATGATCATCTTCACACCTTCTCAAATCTTACCATCTACTAGCAAAAGCTTAAGTCAAAATGACAAAACTTCACCTTCAACCAAGCCTTGCAAGAAAACCGCTAGGATTAGCGTAAGACCTTGTTGCTTTGTCAACTTGAGCTCTTCATCCGAGTCATCTCCACTCACCATCTCATCTCCCATAAGGGATGACACAAACCACACTTTAGCTACTCCTACACCCATTACCATCACTACTCCACCACCAACAAAGACTCCAAGCTCACCACCACCGACACCCCTCCAAACATCAAAAACACCATCACCACCAAAATCTCCAACACTCATTCCATTGGAGTTATTTTCCACACCTCCCACTTCTCCAAATCCTTTCTTGGAGGACTTGGAAGATTTGCCTCCTAGGCCCAATCATCCACCACCATTGCCATCATTTGGTACTATTGAGCGTATTGCTCATGAGTCTCCTAGACCATCGTTTGACCCAAACGCCCCGTTAGGGCCAAGACCTCTTCTCTTCCACCCCATCCACAAAGACATCCATGGTCCTTTGTATGGGGATCACCCACTCCCTACATCAATGTCTCCTCACATAGAGGACATTGAGGAGTCCATGTGGGAAGATCATCCCACAAGAGAGGAGATTCAAGCCGAACTCCAACATCTCTACCAATTCTCCAATATGGTGGATTCTCATCTAAGTGAGACTATGCAAATGCAAAGTACTTTGCTAGCCTCAATAATCACCACACCAAACACCAACACCAACATCAACACCTCCACCATTCCACCACAACAACACCATGAAACATACTACCCTCCTAGGCATGGTTGCTCCAATTGTGAGCAAACCGCCCAAACAACCGAACGGACCTGGGTGATGGTCCATGAGTTCCAAGAGGAAATGAGGTTCATCCTCAATCACATCCTCGAGCGTCTAAATGCTCTTGGTCATCGACCACCTCAATAGGAGGGTCATAGATTATCTCCTTTAAGCATTTTTTTATTTTCTAGGATTTTTCTTGTATTTTTCTAGGATAATTTCTTTTTAATTGTATTTAACACTTCATTGTGTTCTCCTTTCACGATTCTTAAATCTTGAAAAATTTTAACGAATGAATGGTGTTTTCTATATTGTTGTTGCTTATTACATAGTGTTTGGAAATGCTTGTGATGATGATTATAACTAATAATTTTCTTGTAGCTTTTTACAATCCATGTCTCTTTCCATTGGCACCCAATTTAAGGGAGCATTGGTCGAGGGAGATAATGGCTAAGGGCTCATTACACATTCCGCTTAGCATCTTCTTTTGTTGAGACAAAAGGGGAGAAACATATAGAACTTGGTTATATTTGACTTTCTAAAAAAGTCAAACTGCATACATTGACTTTTCTGAAAAAGTCAACATGATACTTCATTGGTTATATTTGACTTTCTGAAAAAGTCAACTGCACATTTTGACTTTTTGAAAAAGTCATCATCATGCTTCAACTAGTGAAGACTTTGACTTTCTGAAAAAGTCAAACATCATATACTTGCATTATCTGTAACACCCCCAATTTCGTGATACGCAGCGGAATTCAAACTGGGTGTTACTTCATGGCACAACAGTTATAACAATAGAAAACGAACCCTAATTGAGTCGTTTTAAAAGATTTATCATTCGATTTATATAAATATCGAGTTTACAAAATGAGGTCCCAGTGGTTTCTGCTTTATTAAATAAGTTTTCGAATGATAATATAGCCTTCTTGAGTATCCGTGCCATCCTCGTATATTATGAACCTGAGATAAACATGCTAAAAAGTCAACACAAAGGTTGAGTGTATCCATAGTGTTTGTATAAGAATTAGTTAAACACAATATAAGAAGTAGTAAAATCAGTAATATTGCAGTACAATATATTCAGTAGTTGCAGCATTTGTATCATTGCAACATAGTGTATATTGCCTTAAGTCTCATGAACGCAAACATTAACATGAACGCGTCATAATAATGACGTAAGTTACAAACACCATGGTGATGATGTGAGCAACAATGCCCTTCGGTAGGAGTTTGCCATTCTCCTAGTATTCTCAAATAACGTGCATTTGGTTACCTATCCGGTTAACACAAATGGGGCGTCAACTGCCAATAGATCTATTCACTATATTCGCGTTCACTCGCAAGTGATTAATGGTTCATGATATGAGGGACTTTCAGTGGCAACAGTAAGTAACTTAAGCGATAGCAATCAGGTGTAGGTATAGCATAGAAAAATACTTGTGTTCGATTTTGTAGCATGTATCTCCCCACGAGTTTGAAAAATAAGTAAAAAGTGGGACTATGAACTCACAGTAATATGTAAAAGTATAGAGTACTTGTGAAAGTAAATGAAAATAGTTGAGCATGTATCTCCCCCAAAAGTAATTCAAAACGTATAAAAGTAGGGGCTATGACTCACAACAGTATGTAAAAGTTTAGAGTATTTGTAATAATAAAATAAAGTAGTTGAGCATGTATCTCCCCCAAAAGAGTTTACAAAACTAATAAATGATAGAAAATGGGGCTACGAACTCACGATGGTCGTAAGAGTTTAAAATAAATGTAAAATATAAAGCAATATTTGAGCATGTATCTCCCTAAAACGTTCAAAATAAGGAAAAGAGGGCTACGACTCACCTCGGTGTTATTGTAGTCCGGATGGAAAACAAATTAGATAATATGAACAAACTGCTCCGACTCTCGACGATTTAGTATATCATGTATTTAGTATTCAGTATTCAAGTTTATGCGACGGAAATATTATATGGATAACATGAAGTCTCTACAAAATTTAATATACTTATCATACTTGTTATTATTACTTAAATGATTAATAATAAGTTTTTATCAAACCAAAGTTATTAAATAATTTATGTTTCCAAAATGTTATAATTTACAATTTTAAATATTTACGCTTTTACCTTGTACTTTCAAAATGACACTTTTAACCCTCAACTATGGGTTGTTGACAAAATCAGCCCTTATATGACTAACTTCTCGAAATTACATTTTTAGTCCAAAGGAACTTTATTTTACAAAATTTACAATTTTTATGCTTAAAATTTTATTAGAGAAATTTACTAGATTTTGGCCTAAATGGATAAAAGTACGGGTGAATAAAAATGAGGCCTTAATAGGTTTTTACTACGTTCTTGATCCTTTCAAGAGTTTGTCCGGTGGTCTTTCTAATGGTTCAAACTAAAGGTCTTAAGCTCTTACGGTTTGGTCGCAATGATTTTATAAAGTAAGAGGGTTATGTGCTTTTTGTTGTTTTTGGGCGATAACGGGGCTAAAAGAGGGCAAATTTTACACAAGACCATCTAGGGTTTCTACAGCGCATTTGACCCTTCAAACACTTTGCTGTAAGCTCTCTTAAATGGCATAAGTCTCATGTCCAAGTCGTCTTTGATTAGAAAGATACAAGTCCACGAACATGGTCACTAGGCCACGACGCGTTTTAAGAAAATTTCAGTTTTAACCCATTAACCTTTACGGGGTCACTTAGAGACGTTGTAATTGTTTATTAACTCTTTTAAGTCATTTTCATCCTATAACTCCCACGACTCAATTTTTGAAAAGTGTACACAAGGCTTATTTATGAAAATTCCCACGAGTCACCCTGGTGGTTAATTTATGTAAAGACTTTTCATGTCCAAGTCGTCTTTGATTAGAAAGATACAAGTCCACGAACATGGTCACTAACTGCCCCCATTAACCTTTACGACTCAATTTTTGATTTCCCATCATCCTATAACTCCCACGACTCAATTTTTGAAAAGTGTACACAAGGCTTATTTATGAAAATTCCCACGAGTCACCCTCTTGGTGGTTAATTATAAAATAGACCATAAGTGTTTTAAAGACGTTATAGGGGCATTAACAACTGCAAAAGAAGCCCTTTAAGACGGTATAAACGTCGTACTTTGAAACCTTTAACTTGCAAGATATTGATTACGAGAAAAGGGTACTTAGGCTATTTTGCCAACTTGCAACCTTCGTTTTAAATCATAATACTCTATATATTTTGCATGCGACCTTGTGAAATGTTGTTTTACCCATTTCTAATGTTTTCAAGATAGTTCCTAATCAAATTTATCAAAATTCCGTGTTTTCCCACATACTTGTTGTAAAAGCTTTTCTTAGTTTAGGACTTTTGACCAAAACGATGGGTGCTTTTAAACATAACGACTAGGCTTTTTAACCGGTTAAGGGGCGTTCTATAGTGTCCTAGGTAGTGTTTACAATGGTACTTTGGTTGATCCTAATACCTTTAGCATGATGCAAATAAATGCGAGCGCAAGAGGGGTGGAACTATTTTGTAACATATATATAACAACTGTTGGGATTTTATTAAATTCGCTTCGTTATCGTTTTCTAGACCCGTGCCCCGAGGTTTTGAAGAAAACTTCGTTCGGACAACTTCGTGTTTAACTTTTCACGAAACGGATCGAAATGCCTCGTTTCAAGTGCGAGTGTTCATCCACGAAAGTTCTGACGATTTTGGCAACTTCTTTAGACCATAACTTTTGACTCGTGTACTCGTTTTAAGTGATTCAAATTGCTACGTTTTCGTTAAAAAATCCTTTTTAACAGTATGAACTTAATATGAAAAGTTATAACGAAATGGAATGGGTTTAAAAGACTTACATGCTTGGGATTTTGACAAGAACAATAATGAGAATAGGTTGGCTTCTAAATGGAACAAGACTCTTTCCCTCCTTTCTTTGCTTCACTTTGGGATTCCAAATCAGAATGTAGGGGTGTGTGTGTGTTCGAATTGTGATGAGATATAAAGAGGATGTTTGGTTGATTTATATAGGTAAACATTCTAAGGCTTCCATGGTTAATATTCTTACAAGTCATGGCTTTGTTGGCAAGAATTAGACATGTTTATGTGTATATCCTAAGGTGTAAACACATCTTTCTTTGTATGCAAGTAGCTAGACATGGTGATGTGGTTATCCATGGTTTAAACAAGTCTCTTGGTTAATATTTCTACACATAACATTGTATGTAAGCTTAGGGAACATAGTGATGTGTAAATATTAGGTGCAAGTACTTAGTTATGGTTAGGGTTTTTACATGTATACTAGGTAACTAAATGGTAACTTAGTTAGTTCAATTTTAACTAGGGTAAAAGGGGAGGGGCGTTGGCATTGAAGGGTTGTACCTAGGCGTTAGTGAGTTGTACCTATAGTGTAGAGATGTAGTATACTTAGTTAGGTTTGTAATTTTACTTTAGATAATTACTAGTTTAACTTAGGTAAATGATATATTTAACATATATGCATAAAATACTTGTACCACAAGCATTGGAATTAAAGTATAGCTAGGTTCGTGCTTTAATGACTTGTATTCTAGGTATAAAATGTTGTACTTTAGGAATTATGATTTAGTTGTGTAAAATCATAGCTAAAATAAATTAGGGCTTCGTGAAAACTCTAATAAATGGCTAACGTTTAGTCTGAAAGTTTAATAAGTATGTTAACGAAATAACGAAAGTGGTAAATAAAAGTTGAAAACCTTTATTGTTTTACATATAAAGATGTTTATGTTTATTAAAGATGTGAGTTCATCACATTGGCTAGTTTTTGTGATCAAATAAAAGAATATTGTTTCTTAAAAAAAAATTGGGCGTGGAAAATGGACATGTATTCTTTCGTTAGAATATTATATTAGTTTAATACTGAGGTGAAATTTACCATTGGTTGCGATCTCACCTCGTTAAATTGAATCCGTCCAAGATTCGATTCGTGTTAAATGTTGAAGTAATGAGGATGAAATGTGGTTTTACTTGTGAAAGCTTATAAGTTAGAATTTATTGTTATTACATGTGAATAACATTATTTTAAAGTTCATATAAACTTAAGAAAATTTATTTTGAGTGAAGATTGTTATTTTATAAGGATCATCATGTTTTAGTAATTAATTTTGAAATTAACATGGTTCATAATGTTTTGTGAAAATCAAATTATTAACATCGAAAACTGTCTTTTAATAAGTAAAATTTCGGGTGAGAAATTGATGAATGTAGAGAAAGTTATTGAACTCCAACTTTTGTAAATGATAAATTAGTTTGTTCCTTAGTAAGGTGAACAATGATTTTTAACGGTCATGAACAGTATCCCCCAACGGTCAGGAATAGTACCCCTAACGGTCAGGAATAGTACTCCCAACGGTCACTTTTCTTTTTACAAATACCCCATTTTAATCCTCATTCCTTCATACTAAATTTTCCACCTACATTTCTCATATCATACTTTCAAAATGCCGCACTTTATTACCGTTATTGCACTCAGATATGTTGTTGTCGCACTATCTATTTAGCCAGCGTTACGGATGAAGATTACGAGTTCTTGGCCGTGATATTAGTGATCCTTGTACCACTTGTGATCCTAGCCCTCGGCGTGGATAAATTATGAGGGTAATTATGTTAGGAATGTTTGAAATAAATTGTTGTTTAATTTGTATTGTTATTTTAATAATGCGTGTTAGTATTTAGTTGCGGTCTTGTGTGTTTGTTGTCAGGTTGAAACCCAATCACGCTTAATGGTGTGTTTGTTTATGTAATCTAGGCCGAGGCCCTTTTAATCTAAATGTGGGTTGTGTTTGTTTGTTTTACTAATGGGTTGAAGCCCACTTTTCGTTATAAAAAGGAAGCGTTTTATATATATTGAGCTACGTCTCTTGTTATTTCATTCACCATGCTTAATAACTCATTGTTATACAGAATAATCAAGATACTGCATCCAGTCATGATTCTCGCTCTCCTAGGTGTAGTTGTGTTTTTTATTAGCTTGGCGGATCAATCATTTGGCGATACCATACCTTATTTGGTGATTTTTGTAACATTTAGCACTACCGATGCTAATTATATCATTATGTATTAATATTTATGGATTCTGATGTAATAAAAATTTACGTTATTCGTGTTTGCCATATATCTTTGTGAATTTTTGAGATCCTCGAGTTTGTACTTATATCATTTCGTATACAAATAAGCCCACTTATCTATAATTCATTATTTACATAGAGCGCCCCAAACAATGTAAATAAAGAAATATAAACTTATGGTTCGGCGATTCACAATTTCTTTATTTAAATAAAAAGGCGTCCCAATCCATTCAAATAAAGACATTGTAAATCATCCTACTTAAGAGTTTCTGACTTAACATTCGTACTTAACTGATGAGTTACAAGGAAATTTGGGTGTTCTGGGAGTACGGAAGGAGTGTTTACACTCATCTTTTAGAGATAGGAGTAAGAAAATCAAGGAAGGTTGCCATAATACTCAAAATAGTTTGTGAGTATATATATTTAGTATAAATAAGGTAAGTAGGAGAGACCATTGTAATCGGTTACAATGTCTTGAGAAGGTTTTATAAATTTGAAAACTAAAAAAGTAGGTACATGCTCGGAGAAATGTGACTAAGTCATAATGCCTTAGAATAGACACATGCAAGTATGTTTATTTTGTATAAAGTGATCAGAAGTATATATCAGTATACTAAGGTGTTTGTGTAGCATAAACTGTCTAGAAGTCACATAATTACCTGGAGGATGGAAGGCACGGAGAGTGAAAGGCTATAAAATGTTTTTGTGAAAAAGTAGTTATAGTTTAGGTCTCAATTAGACCCGCTTCTCTATAATTGAAGCTCGATACCAATCACTAACACCCCAGTTCGCGTGATCACGATCGGAGATTCAAACTGGGTGTTACTTTATGGCACAATGATTATAACAATAGAAAACGAACCCTAATTGAGTCGTTTTAAAAGATTTATCATTCGATTTATATAAATATCGAGTTTACAAAATGAGGTCCCAGTGGTTTTACAGAGTTTATTAAATAAGTTTTCGAATGATAATATAGCCTTCTTGAGTATCCGTGCCTTTCAGTGCCATCCTCAGTATTATGAACCCGAGATAAACATGCTAAAAAGTCAACACAAAGGTTGAGTGAATCCATAGTGTTTGTATAAGAATCGCTTGAACACAAGATAAGAAGTAGTAAAATCGATTAAGATTGCAGAGAAGATATTCAAGAGTTGCAGACATTTGTATCATTGCAACATAGTGTATATTGCCTTAAGTCTCATGAACGCAAACATTAACATGAGCGCGCCATAATAATGACGTAAGTTACAAACACCATGGTGATGATGCGAAACAATGCCTCCCAGTAGGAGTTTGCCATTCTCCTAGTATTCTCAATAACGTGCATTTGGTTACCTATCCGGTTAACACAAATGGGGCGTAACCGCCAATAGATCTATTCACTATATTCGCGTTCACTGCATGAGTGATTAATGGTTCATGATATGAGGGACTTTCGCAATGGCAGTGATGAAGTAACTTAAGCGATAGCAATCGGTGTGTAGGTATAGCATAGAAAAATACTTGTGTTCGATTTGTAGCATGTATCTCCACCGAGTTTGAAAAATAAGTAAGTGGGACTATGAACTCACAGTAATATGTAAAAGCATAGAGTACTTGTGAAAGTAAATGAAAATAGTTGAGCATGTATCTCCCCCAAAAGTAATTCAAAATGTATAAAAGTAGGGGCTATGACTTACAACAGTATGTAAAAGTTTAGAGTATTTGTAATAATAAAATAAAGTAGTTGAGCATGTATCTCCCCCAAAAGAGTTTACAAAACTAATAAATGATAGAAAATGGGGCTACAAACTCACAATAATTCGTAAGAGTTTAAAATAAATGTAAAAATATAAAGCAATATTTGAGCATGTATCTCCCCTAAAACGTTCAAAATAAGGAAAAGAGGGGCTACGACTCACCTCGGTGTTATTGTAGTCTGGATGGAAAACAAATTAGATAATATGAACAAACCTGCTCCGACTAGACACGATTTAGTATATCATGTATTTAGTATTCGTATTCAAGTTTATGCGACGGAAATATTATATGGATAACATGAAGTCTCTACAAAAATTTAATATACTTATCATACTTATTATTATTACTTAAATGATTAATAATAAGTTTTTTATCAAAACCAAAGTTATTAAATAATTTATGTTTCCAAAATGTTATAATTTACAATTTTAAATATTTACAGTTTTTACCCTTGTACTTTCAAAAATGACACTTTTAACCCTCAACTATGGATTGTTGACAAAATCAGCCCTTATATGACTAACTTCTCAGAAATTACATTTTTAGTCCAAAGGAACTTTATTTTACAAAATTTACAATTTTTATGCTTAAAATTTTATAAGAGAAATTTACTAGATTTTGGCCTAAATGGATAAAAAGTACGGGTGAATAAAAACGAGGCCTTAATAGGTTTTTACTACATTCTTGATCCTTTCAAGAGTTTGTCCGGTGGTCTTTGTAATGGTTCAAACTAGAGGTATTAAGCTCTTACGGTTTGGTCGCAATGATTTTACAAAGTAAGGGGGTTATGTGCTTTTTGTTGTTTTTGGGCGATAACGGGGCTAAAAGAGGGCAGATTTTACACAAGACCAGCTAGGGTTTCTATAGCGCATTTGTCCCTTCAAACACTTTGCTGTAAGCTCTCTTAAATGGCATAAGTCTCATGTCCAAGTCGCTCTTTGATTAGAAAGATACAAGTCCACTGAACATGGTCACTAGGCTACCACGCGTTTAAGAAAATTTCAGTTTTAACCCATTAACCTTTACGGGGTCACTTAGAGACGTTGTAATATGTTTATTAACTCTTTTTAAGTCATTTCCCGTCATCCTATAACTCCCACGACTCAATTTTTGAAAAGTGTACACAAGGCTTATTTATGAAAATTCCCACGAGTCACCCTCTTGGTGGTAAATTATAAAATAGACCATAAGTGTTTTTAAAGACGTTATAGGGGCATTAACAACTCTAAAAAAGCCCTTTAAAGACGGTGTATAGCGTCGTGCATTTTGAAACTTTACAACTTGCAAGATATTGATTACGTAGAAAGGGTACTTACGCTATTTTTGCCAACTTGCAACCTTCGTTTTTAAATCATAATACTCTATATCTTTTGCATGCGACCTTGTGAAATGTTGTTTTACCCATTTCTAATGTTTCCAAGATAGTTTTACTTATTAAAAGACAGTTTTACATTGAGGTTTATAATGTGATTTTATGTAAACATTAAACTTTATGCATTAAGGACTTGTACTTATGCTTGAAAGACTTGTACATTAGTATTTTGAAAATATATCATGTACATAAAATCATAGAGTTGTATATTAGGGCATGTATGTAATTAAAGTATAGCTAGGTTCCGTGCTTTAATGACTTGTATTCTAGGTATAAAATGTTGTGCTTTAGGAATTATGATTTAGTTGTGTAAAATCATAGCTAAAATAAATTAGGGCTTCGTGAAAACTCTAATAAATGGCTAACGTTTAGTTCGAAAGTTTAATAAGTATGTTAACGAAATAACGTAAAGTGGTAAATAAAAGTTGAAAACCTTTATTGTTTTACATATAAAGATGTTTATGTTATGTTTATTAAAGATGTGAGTTCATCACATTGGCTAGTTTTTGTGATCAAATAAAAGAATATTGTTTCTTAAAAAAAAATTTGGACGTGGAAAATGGACATGTATTCTTTCGTTAGAATATTATATTAGTTTAATACGAGGTGAAATTTACTGGTGGTTACATTATCATTTCTCTTTCAAGTTTTAAAAACTAATATTTTTATAACTCTTGTACAATCTTTACATCTTTTATAAAAATAATATTTATGTTTTGTCCTCAACAAAAAGGGAGAAATTGTTAATACAAATATCGTCATTAAACGTTATTTATATTTTTGATCTTTACCTAAGTTTTGTTAACGACAAAAGTAAATTTAATTTTTATAAAGCTTAAAGCTTGTCAAGTCTAATAGATATTAAAACAAGCTTTTTCAAATAATATCTTCATCACTCATGCATTTACATTGTGATTAACCATAATGTATGATAGGAGTTTTTAGAATGTTTTGGTTTCTTACAAACTAAACATACATATGCATTTACATATTTCTAAAAATAGAAAAACAAACATATGACATCATGTGATGCATCATTGAAATTATTGGAAGATTTCACAAGATATTTTGTGTAGATTTAGGCTCTACATATCTTACACAATCTTGCATAGATATGGTTGACTTTGGCAAGATTTTGAGATCTTGCTGTCAGACCTCGGCGGCACCAAAATTTATAACGGGCGGAACCCTTTAAAGGGTTCCGTGGTCCGTGGTGCTTGATGAGAGTTTTGGATATAAATAGCAAAGCCAAACCAAGTAGTTTCTCATCCCTTTCTATCATACTCTCATACATTTCTTCTCTCTAACCTTTCTAACTCAGTTTCATATCATATTAGTGATCTCTTTTGTAGCAAAGAAGATCAAGTCACATTCAAGCTTCATCGAGAAGTTGGAAGTCTTGTTTGTTTGGTGTTGTATGATCTTGTGTTGATTCATACTTCATTGTTGTACCAAACTATCATAATCTTATGAGTATGAGTGGTTAGTATTTTATTCCTCAAAATACATTGTGTGTGGGAGTGGTTGTACCCTTGGAAAGAAATCGGCATTTAGCTTAGTGTCGGAAATAGTGTAAGCGAAGTGTAAAGGTTTCTCCGCTGGTGAAAGGAGCTTGTTGACTAGTGAAGTTAAACTCTCGAGTGTGAGACTCGGGGAGTGGAGTAGGGCAAGGAAAAAGAGTCCTTGTAGACCGAACCACTATAAACAACTTGTTGTGGTTTGATTTTTTCTTTCCTTATCTACTCTTTACATATTGTTTACATATTTCACTAACATATCTAAGATCAACATCAATTGATCTTTCAATAAGTTTCAAAACAAAGTTTTTAATTGGTAAACTATTCAACCCCCTTCTAGTTTTCTACAATCTTCTATTCAGAAGACAGTTTATGGCGTAATAATAGAGGGTAGTTACGTCGTAACTGGTTGAAGCCTGGAGTGAACTACTATTAAAGAACGGTTACGGCGTAACCTAAGAGAAAAGTTACACTGTAACTAGCTAACAGGATAAAATCCAAGAGCCCCTAAACGCCGTACATTCAACTCCAATTCCTGCAAAAATGTTAAAACAAAAGCACAAAACCCAACAATACTAAATAAAACATAAACGAAAAGGGATAAATTGGGTTGTCTCCCGAAAGAGCACTTTTGTTTATTTACGAGTCTTTAAGTTAGACTTAAAGCCACAGGGCTTTATGGAGGCCTTCGGACTTGACTAACCTCATCCATTTCCCTCGTCAGATTATGTCTAACCCATGCGACGTTAAGAGCAATGCGAAGAAACTCTTTCCTTTCAATTTTCCTTGGAAAAAATTTCACCCGGTCCCAAGTGATACTTTGTAACTTCAAATATTTTTGCTACAATCGGTGGGGGTCTCTTGTAAGGAATACCAAGAAGTTTACATCTCATGCGCCTAAGCTTCATCATCTAGTTCTGGAACCCGTCATGACCTTGTAAATCAAAGTAATCCATGATCCTTTCTAAATCATCGTCATCGGATTTCGTTCCCTTAAACCACTTGTCATCAAGCAAGTATTCAACAAGTTCACACTTACAACACTCTTTTTCTTCTCCCATTCGGTTTTGTAATCTTCTTTCTCTTCTTCACACTTTTCATTAGGATTCTCTTCCTCACTTGGGTCTTCTTTTCTCATGCACCCCTTCCAAATCTTTTCTTTAGTGGAAGCGTCCACTTTTCCGTACTTTATCATGATCGAATCATCAAATCCTAACTTGTCTAACCATGGCAATCGCTTCTCTCTTCGTCGTTTGTTGAGGTCCATAAAAGATTGTCATCCCCAACTCTTGCCATGCTATTTCCCTCGTTACAATCTTCATCAAACGGGTCACAAGAGGCCCAAAATACTTCTCCTTTGGTCCTTATCTTTTCACACCAATGCTTCCGTTTAGTCTTCACATTATCATTTGCGTCACTTGTGTAGTTATCAATAACTACATTATCCGAGAGTGGTTTATTTTGCGCTTCAGGATCATTATCAACGATAGGGGTTTCACAGATGTGAATGCGGTTTTGGTCCTCTCAAATGCTCATCTTAGCCTCATTATTAACCTTTCCATATATAATTTGTACCCACTCGTCGAATGTTATAGTTCCTTTCCATTTAAGTTTTTTCGTTCTTTATCATTTGTGGAAGACCACATATGCTTGTTATTTCTTAACCTTTCCTTGTCGTCCCCACCATCGCAAATATCAACATTAGCGTCACATGAAGCCCAAAGGTCGTACCACCTTTCATTGTCCACCGGTATTGCCTTGCACCAATGGTATTTCTTTTAATCACCTCTGGCATACTTGAATGCGGAGCCGTATTGGGATTGGGCCCTTTTTCAGGACTTCAAACTCTGGTTCTTTTGTTGTATTCAGGTTACGTCGTAACTCAGTGCAAGAGTTACGGCGTATTTCTCCACTGATGCACGTCATAGCTTCAATTTTCCGCACATTGCTAAAATCGTGAAAATTGCCGTTAGAATCATTTACCAACTCATACGTAAAGACAACCTTGCATGCCACCATAGGTTTACTTCCTTGGGTTTCAGGAACTGTATTTCTTCTTTGCACCTCTTCACTAAGCTTTCTGATAACATCAAATTATCCTGATATTCTAAGTGTTAATTTCCCCCTTTATCGTCACATTATGATTAAAATGCTATTAGAAACATCCTTATTCCTTCTTAATTCATTTCAGGAACTATTTACTATGAAGAAGCGCTATTTGGACATTTCTAAGCTCAAGGATGGTTTTCTCTCACATTTACTGAGGACCACGGTGTAACTAAGTGACAAAGTTACGCCGTAATCATTTGCACGTGGAATACGGCGTAACAATAAGGTGGAGTTACGACGTAAAAGACTATAGAACATTTTATGAAGAATACGGCGTAACAAAGGAGTGAAGTTACGCCGTAATATGATTACAGATTATGAGGCATCAACTTTACAAAGACTACGGCGTAACCATCAGCTCAGGTTACGCCGTAACCATGGATAAGTATTAAATTATGAAGAGCTACGGCCTAACTAGTTAATAAGTTTTACGCCGTAGCTAGTATTCAGGCCTATAAATAGACGAAGATTTCATCAGTTTTAGGCATCTCTCCTTTCTCAAACCTTTCTAGGGTTTGGGGAGATCAAACACAGAAGAAGAATTATGGCTTAGGAGCATGAAGAACGAAGCTCTCGTCTATGATTTCCTTTGTATTCGAGTTTGGAATCCTTTTATATTTTTCAAGGGTTTATATTATGAATTCATGTTATTAATTCACGTTTGCATTTATGTTATTGATCTTCTCTTTATTTCTTTATAGACATCTACTTAGTCTTGTCATAGATCGCTAGTCTCGGTAATATTATAAGCTTGTTAGTATCTAAAGGGTTGGGAGAATTGACCAACTGACCTCAGCCTAATAGGTTGCGAAGTATGGAAGGAATTGTCCATAGTACAACCGTTCTTCATGTGCGAACTGACTAGATGATCACCTATCAAGTGGAGGTAGTTAAGAAGCTAGGGGAAACCTAAGTTCCTAACGGCCGGGTTTCCGTGGACTAGATTTAGTAGATTTGGCTCTTAATGACTGCTATTAGGTTATCGAATGATCCCGGGTGACCTGTTCATCTCGGTGAGGAATCTAAGAACCATAGGCCATGACGAATTGACCAAAGGAGTTTGGCGATAATTAACCACTATATTGAACCTTTATTTCGAGAATAAATTTGTATCTGTAACATTGGTTAAGCTTCGCTTTTTCTATCTCTTTATCCTAAACTCTTATATCTGTGTAATTAGAATAATTATATCTATCTTATCATATTAATATCAAATTATGTTACCTCTAATCATCTTAGTTCTTTCAAGGTCACAGCTCTCTTGGGACGACACTCGGATTTACCTAAGGCTTTACTTCATCTGATCGGGTTCTCTGCCCGTTAGCATGTGTTTATCCTAGTTTATCTCAAATTTATAAATATTAAAAGCAGGATGAAATAGCACATCAGCTTTTTGGCGCCGCTGCCGGGGAGCAGTTAATGAAAGATCTAAGGTATGAACTATAACATTGACCTAAGATAAGAGACGTGAATACTTTCAATACCGTATATGGTACGTATCTCAATCTCTCGTATTGCAATTTTCCACGTTTTCTCTTTGAAGCTATTAGTTACGGCGTAACTTCTATTAAGAGTTACGGCGTAACTATTAAATAATAATAAAAACAATTAATAATTAAAAATTAATTACGGCGTAACCTCATCTTCCAATTACGCCGTAACCTTGGGCGGTATAAAACCCCAGCTACGGCTGAGAATTAGGTTTTTTACCAACATATCATCTTTTCACCGCCCCTAGCTACGTTAAAAATTTCCCAAAAATTCTCGTGAAGATTATCTCATTATTTCAATCGATCAATGGATGTTAAGGTCTATCACTAC